>OW026366.1:6000000-6600000 GCA_932273885.2 Leucozona laternaria
TCATGCGAGAAAAGTACCATGGGAGCAATATTGATATCATGCGAGAAATATATCATTCGAGAAAAGTACCATGGGAGCAGTATAGATATCATGCGAGAAAAGTACCATGGGAGCAGTATAGATATCATGCGAGAAAAGTACCATGGGAGCAATATAGACATCATGTGAGAAAAGTATCATGCGAGAAATATATCATGCGTGAAATATATCATACGAGAAAAATACCATGGGAGCAGGATAGATATCATGTGAGAAAAGTATCATGGGAGCAATATTGATACTATGCGAGAAATATATCATTCGAGAAAAGTACCATGGGAACAATATGGATATCATGCGAGAAAAGTACCATGGGAGCAATATAGACATCATGTGAGAAAAGTATCATGCGAGAAATATATCATGCGTGAAATATATCATACGAGAAAAATACCATGGGAGCAGAATAGATATCATGTGAGAAAAGTATCATGGGAGCAATATTGATATCATGCGAGAAATATATCATACGAGAAAAATATCATGCGAAAAAAAAGCTGTCAAAATTTACTGACCATGTTCAAAAATGTTTTAAATTTTTTAATTGAAGTAACTTTTCTAGACCTCCCTTTTCCAGCACACCAACAACAGGCTGATGCCGACAGGAATAATTGAGATTTATAGTTCTCTACGAACTGTCGCACCACCAAATTTACTTTTTTTGATGTGTAAACATCTATGCTGGCGGTAGAGTGACAACAAAAACGTGAACGTTCGTGTGCAACGTTACGTCGTGCAACGTTACGGTGTGCAACGTTACGATCTGCATACTAGGATCGGTGCGTTCAGTGAAAAAAATCTTAAGATCCCCTTCAAGCAAAAACAAGTCCGTTTTGGATCCGCGCACGTTGATGTCGTTTTGGATCCGCGCACGTTGATGTTTACACATATTAACCGTGAGTCCCGGCACTCACACAATTTTTTTTTTGTTTATTCTACAGATTTGCGCTTAGTTTTTGTAATAATGTTAGTCCTTCAAGCTGAAAAGTAACATATTTATGTAACACCTTCTTCCATCTTAAATTAAAAGGAATCCAACATTAAATATATTATTATTTATGTAGGAGTAGGTATAGAAATATACCTTTCCAACACAATTACCTTTCTTATCTTTAAAATTCAATTAAACTTTCCTTGACCCTTCTCAGTGACACCTTTTTCGATAAGAAATATAAAAAACCCTAGGTACAATCTTTTTAAAAATCAAGAGCCTACACCTCCACCTCCAGCTACCTTCAACGACCCCTCCTCACAACCTAATACAAATAGTTAATTATTTCTTTGTTCTCTAACAATAACCTTAAAGAAATTGTTTAAAAAAAAAAAAGTCACTTTTTTTTTGACAAAAGGCTCCGACAATAAATGAGAGATAGAAAATACGAAGGTATGATTAAGAAACAAAAATTCTTCTATTATGTATGGGTGTGTGTTGTGTGTGTGTGTTGTGTATGTGTGTTGTGTATGTATGTTGTGTATGTGTGTTGTGTATGTGTGTTGTGTATGTGTGTTGTGTGATTGATCGGGGGTACATTTTAGCGGCTCGTTCCTGTCACAGTTAATGTCAAAAGTGGCCTTCTTTTTATTATCCTTTCTGTGTTATACAACAAAAAGGCCAAGAAGAACAAATCAAAGAGATAAGACTCCGATGCCATCCCGTATTTTTTTCGCACTCCTGGTGTTAAATTTCTTACAGAAAATGTCCTTTTGTTTCAGATGCTCCTTTAACATACACAGTTATATATAATAAAACAAACAAGCATCATTACAGCGGCATAAGTTTCAATAAAAATTCCAATAAAATAAGAAAACAAAAACAAATAGCGAAAAAAAAAAAAATAAATTGAGAAAAATCAAGGCGCTAAAGATGAGCTATACACAAGGCAAGGACACAACATCAGAGAAGAGCTAACAACAACGAAAAAAAATTATGGTCATTGAAAGATAAGCACAAGGATATAAAAAGGATAAAAAGCTATGTCACCGAATTTAATGGTTCGGTTAACAATAATTCAGTAGAAAATATAAAATACACACAAATATGTTTTTTATCGAAAATATTTATGTCCTTGTTTCTTTGGTTTTTTTTTCCCCCGTCTTCTTTTTATTCTTGAAGACGTGATGATGATGATTGTTAAGTCGAGAGTGAGACACAAAAATAAAAAAAATATGAACGAAAATATAAGAAGAACAAGGAAACAAGAATATGATATGTTGTGTATGATTGTGTTGTGGTGGGTGTGAGTGTGGGTGCTGCAGCAATATTGTTTTGATTTATAGTTAAGGAATTTCATCCGTTATATTTATTTTGTTGTTTGCACATTTTTTTTCGTGTCTGTATTCATGTAATTGGAATACATTTTTTCCGGCTGAGTAATTGGGGTTCAAGTTGATGAGATTGTTAGGTTAACTTATCCCCCTTTCCTTGCTTTCCCACTCTCGTCTCCACTCCCCCCCCCCCCCCTCACTCTTGTTTGAATTGAATGAATTCAGGTGAAGGGATAAAAAAGGGATTTATGGAGACTATTAAGAGATATTTCGACTAAATTGGATATGGGTGATGTGAATTTTTTTACATTTTGGGTCTAAGTGTATTAAGGGTTATATAAATGTTATTCGTTCTTTTTCTTTAGGAGAATTTTGAATAAGAAATGTGATCAAAGGTAATTGAGATGATGGATGTTAGAAAAAAGAAGGTTTCTGAATATGCGATTCATTTGAGAATACTCTTTTTTTCTTATTTAACTCTTTAGGGACACACCTAAATCGGGTAGGTATATAACTTGCAACTTTGCATAAAGGTCTAGAAATTTAAATCAAAATAACAGGGTGAAGAAAATTACCAATTGACTAGATACCACTATAAACAACAATAATGATAGAAAGTAGGAAGGTAACAAATCTTGTCGAACTCCACTTTGCATTTAGAAGTCATAACATTGTGGTAGAGTGGGTAATAAGATGCACCTTCGAAACTTAATAAGCTTCTTGAGGTATGTACACACGTACATAATTTTGTGCAGAAAGAAGCGAGGTACCCAAAATGCCTTAGATCTTAGACATTTGTTTTAATTTATAGTTGGATGCAACACATAACCAAAACCAGTTTTTTTTTTCATTCTTCGAACAATACTTTATTGGCAGTTTCCTGTACTGTTTCTGGAGCTGATTGATATAGAGCTCAGCTATTTGTTTGTTTAATTTTTAGGAATGTGATTACACTTCTTATAAAAGCAGATGCGTATTTTAATATTTTTGGTTGGACAATAGCTCGTGGAGAACCACAGTCTAGTGATTTAAAACTCTCAACCATTCTTGTGTGAGGTTTTTTTGGATTTCAGAAATGGAAGGAACCTACGGTTAATATGAGAAGAACTGATGACAGAAGATAGATACCTAGGCACTTCCTCCCAAGACGTATTTTGCCGCTGACAAAAAAAGAAATGTTCCTATGTGGCATAGGCTGGGATTCAATCCCACACTTTGTGATATTTTTTTCTCTATAGCTGAGGTAGTTCAGCGGATCAAGGGTCAGACCGAAGAAAGCTCGTTTATTTTAAGAGTTCAGAATTCCAACTATTCGTCAATTTTATTTGACTTTCGAATCTTACAATCCAATTATTTTACTTAAAATATTCTAACATGGTTTCCATATAAATTTACAATAGCATTGCCTAAATAACTATCAGGGTTCTTCATATAACTGGGATAGAGTCCCCGGCCCTAAGAAACTAAAGGTACAAATAACTTAAATGAAATAGAGTCCCCGGCCCTGGACGAAACCAAAGACACAAATACTACGGTGGGATAGAGTCCCCGGCCCTGGACGAAACCGAAGGCACAAATACTACGGTGGGATAGAGTCCCCGGCCCTGGTCGAAACCGAAGGCGCAAATACTACGGTGGGATAGAGTCCCCGACCCTTGTCGAAACCAAAGGCGCAAATACTACTGTAGGATAGAGTCCCGGCCCTGATCGAAACCGAAGGCACAAAATAATTTCACAGCCCGAGAGCCAAAAACTTCGAAACTACTATCTACGCACTCAGCATTGTGTTTCTTGGTACTTCTCCTTTTGTACTCAAAATGGTACGTACAACACTGGTAAAGGCAGAAGACGAACTCGCTTACAAATTAAACCTTCACTTATTATGTATATCTGTGGGCAGGAGTAAGCGTGAATTATAAAGGTGCAGAAAAACTCGTCCGACATTTAGTCATATTATATGATAGTATATCTGGCTTATGATGATGAACTGTGTATCCAGTGACTGCCGGTCATTATTATTTGAATTTTAAAATTCAATAATAGTTGAAGTGACACAGCTGGGTCGTTGTTGAGGGCGATGTGCGGTGGTAGGTAGAATGATGGTTTATAGATGGAGTAAAAATATGTAACTTCTTTACAACCTTCGGCAAGACAGAGTATAATGAAACGTATATTATTTTAAAGGGAACTTCGAAGAAAAATTACGCCAAACCAAATGAAGATAAATGTCAAATTTGTAGTAAAACATTTTTTTTTCCACTAATTTTAGATTTTTTGACAATTGTTTGACTGAAATTTGGCACATAATTTTCCACGTCATTTCTTTATACGAATTAATAATTTTGATTATTTTTTCCCGATCCTATATAAAAATGTGGGAATTCAAAATTTAGGACAGAATATGGTGCGAAATTTAAAAATTGAAAAAAAGCATTTCCAAAGTCATAAATTTGGTCAAAGTGTACAAATTTGCATTCATTTTCTTTAAAAAATGGCGTGGGAAATTAATTTGTCGCTAAAGCTTAACACACTCACCTATGAATGTATGTGCATCCCCTATATCCTCTAATCGATTTTAGGCACTCTAAAAATACTTGATTAACTAAAATAAAAAAAAAAAACAGAATGTCCAAAAGTAAACTCTTTTTAAAATCCTTATAACTTCTATATACCAATTATGATAAATGCCACAAACCCAAGGTCATTTAGAGACAACCTAACTCAATAATTTAACATCCAACTTTTAAATACATCTATTCATCAAGCAATTTAAATTTTGGACATTCAGATAAGAGTATAAATAAATTGCATTCTTGTTGACATCCGAAACATACACAAACTTGTTGGTTTGAAAAGTTTTGACAATTTTATTTAATTTCTTCAACAAAAAACTTTTCATTGTTCAAACAAAATAAAAAATAAGAGATGACTCTTCAAGCAAAAGTCTTCAATATTTTTCCTTATATGATGACATTATTTTAAACATTTCTGCTTGATTGCCATTTTGTGGGATTATTCTGTATCCCTGCCTTTTTTTTAGAAAATATTTAAGAAAAAAAATGTTTGAAACAGAAAAAAACTCAGATAACCTCATCATGCAGAGACAGTTCTAAAACTTTACCCTTCCAACGAAGTTTCACAAAGAAAAAGAAGAAGAAGACGAAACAGGACATCACAACCACACTGATGGAAAACTTTTCATCTTGCAATTAAGACATTGCAAAGAGTAAAGAAGCACCCAACATTACCCCCACCACCCCACTATAACCTATCCCCAACCATCATCATCAGCTTAGAACTAAGGACAGTCATGCACTCCTTCTCCAATTTGCTAGTTAAAATAATACCCAAACAAAAAAATTTACTTTTCCCTTGCAGTGACGATGAAAATGAAAATTATCAATGTTTTATTCGAACTCTATGAACTTGCCTTAGGCACTTTATATATGTACATATATTCATTATACTGTCTTGAGTCGTTATATGACCTAGAGACAATTTCAATTCATTCAATGTCACTACAACAAAATCATGTCAAAGAAAAACAAACAAAAAAAAATTATTATTACCGAAATAGTTTTGACCTATTCAAGAAAGGATTGTGGCAAAGTCCTTGGAGAATAACATGATGACTGTGACAAAGTCGAAGACTCCTCTCCTCTCCTCTTTATATGTTTGTGAATGCAAGAAGATTTGTTCTGCTTTAACTCAAAAAGTTTCAAAACGGGGTGCATGCACAATGCACATTGCACACACATGTCAATCAGGATAGTATACATCAAGATCTCAGCTAGATTCTGGTGTTTATAGGAGCATTGCCTGCTACAGCTGAGATTCTTAACTTTTTTTTGGAACTTCCAAGGACAACATTGCCATGCAATCATCATTCTGGAGCTAAGTTTTTTTCTATACGAGTATATAGGGACCCCTCTTATGCCGTCTAAGCAAATGTCAACAGAAGGGAAGAAGTCATTTTTTTGTGAAAAATTAAAAGTGACCCTCAACTTAGAGCTCGTTAGGTTGGATAAATGATGCCAGCATCTAAAATCAAACTTCTTTGCTTCCTTCTAGCTATGCTAACTTACAAAAAAAAAGTCAACGATTAGGTTGCATTAACTTGCTCTTAGAGCTGATTGTTTAGGAGTTTGGTAGGTACTTCATCCATTTTCAATTACCGGACCAACATGAAGTCAATAAGCGAAAATACTAATTGCTTCGTATACCAGCAGAGCTATTCGTTGAGTATCCTTACTTGATGTACCCTACCTTGATGTATCCTACCTTGATGTACCCTACCTTGATCTACCATAGCTTAATGTACCCTAACTTGATGTACCCTACCTTGATCTACCATACCTTACTGAACCCTAACTTGATATACCCCACCTTGATGTACGCTACCTTGATGTACCCTACCTTGATCTACCATAGCTTAATGTACCCTAACTTGATGTACCCTACCTTGATCTACCATACCTTACTGTACCCTAACTTGATATACCCCACCTTGATGTACCCTACCTTGATGTACCCTACCTTGATGTACCCTACCTTGATGTACCCTACCTTGATCTACCATAGCTTAATGTACCCTTACTTGATGTACCCTACCTTGATCTACCATACCTTACTGTACCCTTACTTGATGTACGCTACCTTGATGTACCCTACCTTGATCTACCATACCTTACTGTACCCTTACTTGATGTACCCTACCTTGATGTACCCTACCTTGATCTACCATACCTTACTGTACCCTGACTTGATGTACCCTACCTTGATCTAGCATACCTTACTGTACCCTTACTTGATGTACCCTACCTTGATCTACCATACCTTACTGTACCCTTACTGCACCCTTACTTGATGTACCCTACCTTGATCCACCATACCTTAATGCTTAATGCTTTGGCGTTTAAATGAACAATTTCACTCATAGAATCTATTTTAGTTTCGATGGAATTACAACTTTTCTGTTGAAGTGTAGTGTCACTGCCGTACAGTTTCGCTTTGGAAAAACAACTTTTTCATCTTGTTTTCTCATTTTTTTTTAAGGAATGTATAACTAGTCCTTATAAATAGTACCTGTCTACCATCGGAAGCCAAAATAAGAGCAACATACTCGGCTTACAATGCCCTTGCGGATGATTTTATTTTTTTGTTTTAACTTTTTTTATATCGAAAGAAAACTAGGGGCTTATGTGTTTCTTTCACTTCGTCCCTTGTGAAAATTTCCAAACAAAAAAAAAAGGCAAGCACAAACGTCATCAAAAGAGGTATATAAGGTAATTTTTGACACAATAACAAGGCGATTAAAATCACCCACTCAACAAGACTTCTTGTCTTTGGTGGCACCTGCTTTTGATGGCGCTCAAGCACACAGAATAGGACCACAATCTTTAGTCCTTAAGTTTTTTTTTTTCTGTCGTTCGGAGCTGGTTTAGTTTCATCCCCTCACCCTTTTCTTATTTCTAATTTTTCGGCAAAGGGAAAATAAGGGCTGATGATGGGTGTTTTGTTTTTGTGTTTTGTATTTTGTGTATGTTTTTGCTCTCTATTGCTCTGCTCTGGGTTAACATGTTGATTTTTTCGGTTGGAGCTTCAACCCCATGGAAGTCACTCAAAAGAAGTGTTGCAGCAATGAGCTTATTTACGCTTGTTCTTTGTAAACTGAGGGTTTTAAACATGTGCTTCAATACAAGTTTGTTTTTCGTTGTTTTTTTTTTTTTTTTTTTTTGAGTTGACTTTATTTTCGTTTCCATGCTGTGATGCATAGTGGTTTTGTGGTGTTGGTTTAGTGTTTATGTGTTGTGTACAGTGAGGTAGATGAAGATGACAGAATTGTTCATTATGCTGGCTGATGATGGTTTTTGGAAAGTTGTTTTTTTTTTTTTTTTGTTTTTGGTGACAGGAATTGACAGTTTTACTTAGGAAATGTTGTGTGAACCATGACAGCATATGCATGCCGTTGTGGTTTTTACTGCTTTCGGTGAATGACAATGGGTTTTGAGGTAAAAGCGAAAAGCGAAGTGTAGTGATGTGAAGCTGTAAAAGTAGCGCATGAATTTTAAACGAAGTTTTGGAGCTGATGTTGCTGTTCTATTTTTAAATTTAAGGCATTTTGTAGTTATTTTTTTTTTTTTTTTGTTATTCAAAACAACTTGAATTATTGACCTAAATGCGAAAACAAGAGATGGACATAACACACAACAGACACAACACAAACAATTGAAAAATGATACTAATTTTGACAGAAATACTGATAGGTATTAACAATGGGAATTATTAGTTGTGTTTCCTTTATTTTACAAATTTGGGGTTTTTCTTTTTTGGCTCTGAGCAGAGGCTGAGCGATCAGATCAGAGCTCTGAGCAGATTATGATCAGAGTACTCAGATTTCATTATGAAACACATTTGAGCACTGAACTGTCACTTCGTTGGGAATCCATTTTGTATTCTTAATTATGTTATGTGTGAAGTTGGCTGCGCTCAGCGTTTCGCTCGATTTGCTCGGTCATTTTATTCTGAGCTAATTGAGCAAGTTCTGAGCTAGCTGATATGTGTGAGCTAAAAAAAATTATCTGTCAAAACTCATACGAACAAAAAACCAAGTTTTCGAAACTTGGTGATACTTTCAAGTTACCAAACATTGCATCTTTCTTATTGTAGTAGATTTTTTTAAGGGATTTTTTCGTACACGTCACTTTACTTTTCCACGAATATTTTGATTTTATTAATGGAAAATTTCAAGAGGTAGCTTAACTCTTATTCCATGGAATAAGCGTTTTTTAATAAAAGGATAATAGAGCTGCTAGTATCTTAGTAAGAAATACAAACTATCAACTCACCAAATTATAAAGCACTCACCTGAAATAAAAGAAGGAAACACAATAATTAAAAGAAGTGAAGGTATTCAATCCTTAATAATAACAGGAAAAAACATACAAAAGAGGTCAAACTACGAAAAATTTGCGACCAAGTTTAATTTTTGTGGAGATTTTATTTTGAAATTTGGCTTCTTATAACCTAAGTACCCTTTATTTTAACCCACTGTTTGTGATTTTGAGTAAAAAGGCAAAGTTCAGATTTTGTCATCATCATTTTGGGTCAGGTATCCATTTTTTAGTTATTATAAAATAGCGTGTATAAAACAAGAAAAAACAATTTTCTTGTTCGCGGAAATTGTTATTTACAAAGTTATAAGAAATTCAAGCTTACACCGTAATTTAATGAAAACAGCTTAATTTATTGAATATACCTACATAATATGCATTGTGCAATGGGCATTTTGGTCTTTTCGCGACAAACAATATCTAGTTAATTAAAAACAATTATATAAAACACGAGAAAAAGTTAAACCGATCAACAATAAATTTCAATGAATAAGTAAATAAATAGAATTGACTCTTTAAAAATAAGAACCTAAAAGCATTTACTAGAACAAATGTGTTCTGTACCTAAAAGTATACAACACTTCTGATTTATTTAATTGTGTCAGAGAAAAGACAGTTGGTTTACTATAAATTTTGTTTGTAATAAACAGTAGGTACTGTAACTGGCCCCTTCGCGGATTCAAAGGTATTTAACTCCCTTTTTGGGTCTGTCTCGCATTAATGCAACTCCGATGTTCCGCTTAGGGTATGATAAGTCCCCAGGCAGGCCTATGTCATCAGTTGCAAACCTTTCAAAAAATAACGTCAATGAAATTTGAATTTTACCCTGCTAGTAAATTTTAAATAATGCAACGATTTTTCTGACATAATGATATCAAAAGAGTTGCATACATTTAGGAAAAATAGCCCTGAAACTCCCAATTTATTTTCGGGTAGTTAAGTAGTTTCATCGGAAGGGACAATTGGGCTTTTCGGCAAACTATCTTTGTCTTTTCTTCATCTTGTTTTTACATTTATAGAATCCTAGTCAGAGGTTAAACAATTTTTATTTTATTATTCGCTGTTTTTTCAATAAAAATATAAGTTTTTAATTTATAGTGTAATAACAAATCAATAGTTTTAATACGTTTTTGTGAGAACAAACAAGCATTGAGATGTTCACATTCCACTAACACAATTAAAGAGTTTGTTTAACCTCTGGCAAGCTTTGCTTTTTTTGTTTGCGTGTTTCAACTGACGTCTGGGCGAACTTCTAAATACATACTTAAATTGCTAATAACTTTGTTAATAATAATTTCCACACTAATGTTCGGTTTCACAAATATTTAACAAGCTTTTTAACTATTAAATGACTTATGTTCGGTTTCACAAATATTTAACAGGCTTTTAAATCTTTAAGTGACGTATTCTGTATGGAACAAATGTCTTTTTTAAGATTTAAAAGCCTGTTAAATAGTTAAAAGGGCTTTATGAAATCGGCCATTATTTTGTATGGAACAAACGTCATTTTAAGATTTAAAAGCCTTTTAAATAGTAATGTCGGCCTTTAAAAGAAAACAACAAAATTAAGAAAAAGTAATATGTAATGTACATAAATCTACCTATGTTTAGGTATACAAATCTATTTAAATCTGTAAACGTAAGATCTGCACAGCGAAAACTTAAGTACTTACCAATTTATTTAAAAATATTAAATTTATTTTTTCAAATATTACCGCCAAACTACCATCAACATCATGCACTTCTTTTCACACTTTACCGATTGCCAACACTTCGCGACACTATGCGATGCACTTGAAAATGGAACTAATACAATATTCGAATTATTAAAAAATATTTTGCAAAAAAACACTTCACTACACTTCGAAATTGATTGATATTTTTTTATAAAATGAAACTTTATAGTTTAATGAATATTATTCATTCACTTTTAATGCCGCGCATGGAAAATTTATATTTAAAATAATTTTTTTTTGTACGAAACGATCGCGATAGAAGAAGACGAAAGACCGAATTTGAATTGCCGAAGAGGCCGAACTTCTTTTTCTAACACTACCGACTGACCACGCTACGCGATTCTATGCTATGAACTTAAAAACGGAACTAATAAAAGATTCGAATTATAACAAATTATTTTGCAAAAAAAAACACTTCATTACACTCTGGAATTGATAAATATTTTTTTATAAAATTAAACGTTATTACTTAATGAACAATTTTCTACCACTTTTAAAGCCGCACATTTAAAATTTATATTTAAAATAATTTTTTTCTTCCAAACCGATCGCGATAACGATGTACGATAGAAGGAATTTGAATTGCCGAAGAAGCCGAACTTCAAGTCATGACGATGGCAGTGGAGTCTGTAGTGGTGTAAGTACCAATACCAATTTGCGTTGAGAGTATTAATAATCTCGGTGTGAACTTTTAATTTACACATCCTTTCTCATTTTTTCTCTGCAAACTCACATTTCAGCTTGAAGGCAAATTGAAATTGCTGCCGACGATTCTCATCTTCATGTGGATAATCTCTGGTCATGAAGGTAGCATTTGGAATCAGGGTTCGGATTTCATAAATCGCACTTCGAAGTAGATTTAAGTACAATTTTAATGGCTGCGTTCATTTACTTATCCGCTAGATCATCTACATTACCAAAAAAAATTGTGTGAGTGCCGCGAGCATAGATGTTTACACATCAAAAAAAATTAAATTACTTTGATTTGTTGTTGCATTAGATGTCATCAGAAGTTTTAAATAATTCATTTGTTTTTAATCAAATGCATTGAAAAGAATTGTTTTTTAGCCACTGTAATGCCAGTAGTTGTAGTGCTTGTAAAAATGAAACAATAGAGAACTTAATGAAACTTTCAACTTGAAACTGACAGATGCAAAAAATACAAACCAAATTCGTGCTTAATTTTGATTTAAAGAAGTATGATGACGTTTATGAACAAACAAGTGAGCTATTTGGAATGAGGAAAACCTGGTTATAAAGTATTTTAAACATTTTCTGGTATGTAAAACTCGATGGATTTTTGGGTCAAATTTGAAAGTGACTAAATTAAGTTAAGTCAAAGTTAATTGTTATTAAGCAGAAAGTATAAAAGTTTTTTTATCAAATGTAACTATGGGATTTTTCCATTTCTCAAAGGCCAATCGAACCAAGAATGAGGTAATTTTTAGATCTTTTATAACCTCATTTCCCTGTAGTGCTACAAAACATCACTTACTCACTCGCCGTCTCTCACTCAAATCCATTTATCTCAATCAAATCTCATATTAATATTCAAACAACCTATTTCGACCATGAATTTTAAAATTGCCAACACCTTTCTCTCCAAAACAAACACAATACAAATTCTTCAATAAAAAAAATAATAAAAAAAAAAAACAGAATCCAACGCCTCTCTCCCTCAGATACACTCAGTTTCTTCTTCATCGACACGAAATACTAAAAATTCTGTTTGTGTCCTCTTTTGCGAATCCAATTAACCCGTTCTCCAATAAAATTCTAAAAGCGAGTCGCTCAATATTGTTTTTGTAATCATTTATTTTCTTCTTTTTTTTAAATTTGCTCAATCACGAAACGAGACAAAGTCCAAGGCCGAAGTCGTTGGTTATAAAACCTACATTTTTCTTGTTCTATCTGAAAAAAAAACTGCAATAAATAAGGCCTTGCAAGGCTACCAAAGTAGGACGATAGGTATACCTAACCTAAGTATAGTTTTTTTTTCAAATTGGCAAAATTATTATTTATTTTTCATCTGAATTCCTCACGGAGTGATATGATGATGAAAAAGATTCCATTTCCTCTCTTTCGTTTTATATCTATATGGACTACAGAGCTAACCTTGGTTTTAATTTAAATTACTAATTCCTCAACGATTCCCAATTATTTTCAAGGTCAGGATCTATCTGCATCCTCCCTTCACATATACCTACTTTCATATGCAAATAAGGACATTCTTCTGTGCATAACTAAGTTGAATCATTAAATTTACAAACAAACAAAAAAACCGCTCACAAAATAAACTCACAACTCAAGGGTCCTCTGAATTATAACAGTTTTTTATAGAGAATTTTCCATATACCAACCTCTATAGCACGCAGGATATGAGGATCTGTGCCATCATTGCAACCACGACTCATAAAAAGTTGAAGGAAAAACTTTCTATAAGGACGACGACCTTCTTATACTTATTATACGAGTATATGTGATGTGTAAATGTAGTTATAGGTTTTTGTTTTTGCCAAAAGGGTTAATCGAATGGGAGAGGCTGTCATATGACACCTACATCTTTAATCAGGTGTAAGGCATTATATCTTCATGTTATGGCTTGTAGTTGTTGTACCGATACTATATCGTACTTCGTGCTATTAAGGCGATGAAATTCCTCATTGTCGGGTTAGTTACTCTCTCACTCTCCTGCTCTGTCTCTCCCTCTTTCTTGACCACTCTCAGTATTCACTGCGCAGTGTGCAGCAATCTCTTTATTTTTATCAATGAGAATTTGTCCGAAAAATACTCTCTTCTGGTAAAATATATGAGAGCGGTCCTGCCGCAGTAATGTTTAACTTGAGTAGGTGGCCGGCATTGGGTATAGGCAAGGGGGTGGCTAAATGGGAACTTTTGATTATTTATGAGGAAAATTTGAATTTGGTTTTTTGGTCGGGTTTAATTGAATTCAATGGTTTTTATGTAAGAACAGCTGCATATTTCTCTTAAATTCTTTGGAATTGTTAATACCTTTAGAGGGTGGAAATTCTAAGTTTATTCTACCACTTATAGCTAAATAATACAAATAAGTTCAATTCATAGTTATAGAAAAGATAAGTAATTGTTATTTATAATTAAAACACTTAAATGAAATTAAACAAGTTTATTTCTAGGTATTTGAACAAGTGTGGGCTTCGAAGGTATGACGAAAAGCAGATTTAGAGGATATTTTAAGGAAGGAACAACCTACAGTATTGTCATACCATAGTAAGTGTAGTGGTCAAGAAGACTAAAGAGTACCTAGAACACACCCAATGTCAAGTGGGTAATGGTTAATGGAAATTATAATCAGTAAAGCTGACGAATTAATATTAATCCACGAAAAGTGGAAGTAAGTGAAAAACGTAGAGATGTTCTTAAACGGAAACAGCTAATTTTAACCTCAACTGTTCGAAAACACAAAGCATAATTTGTAAGCAAAAGCATATTATTTATTTTTGGTAACACTGTTTGCTGCAGTAATATGTTCGATAACATCATTTGCGGCGTAACTCTGCAGTAAAAAATAGAGTCAACGACAAATATATTTGTGTGTGTGGGTTAAAGTTGTCCGCGCAGCATTTGTCAATAGCAACATCTGAGCCTTTTGTCCGCCACATCAGTTTCAACAAAATAATGGCTGTCACTTTTCATGTCAACAGAATCATAAAGGTCACTTTGACTTTCATTAAATTTTTTTAAACGCACTTCCATTACTTGCTATACAGCGGCCGACAAGGAATTCTTCCTAATCAATTGGATTAAAAACAAATTAAGAAACCGACTTGAAACTCAATCTACATTATTTCGAAAATGTTGGTCGTACTGCGATTTTATTTTAAATCTACTTCGAAGTGTTATTTATACAGTCCGAACCCCGGGTACAGATTTAATCAATTTTTTTGTTTTTTTTTTGCAAGCCCGGAGAGATTTGGTTGAAAAAAACGATATCGAAGATTAGCGACGCCATTACAGAAACAAAATGGAGTTCCCCTACGAAGTATCGATAACAAGTATGCAATTCACGCCGGTAACACAGTTTTTCTCCGTGCTTAAGTTAAGCCCCGCGAATTCTCCGCGCTTATCTTAGCATGAAGGGGATTAGTTGTTGTTGCATTTAACATGTAAATTGCAGGACAGGACGTCGTTTTTGTCGACCAAGCTGCTTGGGGCTTGCCAAAAAACACGCCTCCTGTTCCACACTCACGCATCGACTGACTCCTCCGACTTTCTTCGAAGGCTCTGTTGTGTTTTTTCCTTCCCACTTCATAAAGAGAAAGAGATGGCCAAGAAAGGAAGAATTTTATTATTGGACGAGACTAGAGACAAGCCAATCTTTAACAATTATAACAGTTTTCACCATTGTAAGTAGGCGTGGCTTAGCGCGCTTCGCGTGACTTAAAAAATACCTCTGAGTGCCCGAAGTATGCCCACCGGCCCAGGGCCCTGGCCCTGTGGGGCCGCATAAACAGTACTTTTATAAAACAAAACTGTTAGAATTCGCATGCCTAAGAGTCACTTCCTTTATTATTTTTTTTTTTTTCAAAAACATGTGTATTTTCTTTGACGTTTTCTTTTGTAGATCCACAGAAATCCTTCCTTTCTTAGTATTTGAAAAAAATATTTATTTAGTGAAATGTTAACTTTGATTTGTGTTTTGTTTTAAGGATTTTTGAACGTCAGATTAAGTCGAATGCGTTGCTGCTGCATGTCAGATTGAGTCGAATGTATTTACATTTATTTGTGTTTGAACAAAAGATGTTGGTTTCACGCGAAAAAGATTCAAAGGAGTAGGTCCAATGTGAACACCGTCTTTTGAATTCTATTGTGCACAAATACACACCACTCGAAGTGTGAGAAAGAACGTCAAAAAAATCTCTTCAAATCGTTCATCGGGAAATTTTGTTCACTCCGACTTCTTTGTACCCTTCTCTTCTAAAAACGAAAAGACGGTGAAAAGTCAGTTTTCTCGTGTGAAAGGGTTCGTAGTATCTATTTTCAATTTCTAAAATTTTGTGGATGCAAGGAGTTTCTAGTTTCTTTAATATGCATTCAAATCTCTACATAGCGACATATTGACAAAGCGGCGGGGCAGTATAAGCGGTACCTGTATAAACAGAACTGTATTAATCCAACTTGACATTATGAATCGAATACTCTCTGAACGCACCCGTAAATAGCAGAAGCCTGGGGCCTAATTACCGCATCAGTTATCAAGTAATACGTGATTGAATTATGTCAGTTTGGCATTACCGCTCACGTTATCGAGCCATCATCCCCATAGGTTTTACTCGATCACTGATGGCTCTCAATCGATCAGTCACTAGCTCACTGATAAGTTAATTTTGCCCCTGTTTCACAATGCGACGAGAAATCGAGAGGTCAGCGTGACGAGAAAAAATGCTGCCAATTTTTTCTCGTTATAAGATCTGAAAAAGCGAGCGTTTTAACGACAAAAACTCATTTTTATAAACAAAAAACATCAATAAAATATTAACAAAATAACATACAAAACAATAGATTTATCAATAACTTTATTTGTTATTATTGATCATATCTTTTTTGAAAAATCTGTAAATGAAAATCGTCGTCACGTCGCGTCGCGTGAAGTGACGACGAGAAACGCTTTATTGTGTAAACTCTGGTATGCTCTCATTTCCTGAAATTGATTTGACAACTACAACGAGTTCTCACCACGCTCACGTCTCGTTTCCTCGTCGCATTGTGAATCAGGCATGATTCTGTCATAGTACCTGATTTCATGGTCGTTTTACTGAAAGGCGCATTCACTGAGACAGGTAGATTTTATGTGCGTAAAAAAAGAAGGGTCGATTCCATCCAAAAACCACAGAGGCGAATCTTCATAATTTATAATCTCTAGCCGATTCTTTATTTATTCCGGCTAACTGCCTGAACACAATAGACGCAACACGCGAGTCATGGCACGTGGTATTACCTGTCAAAGTTAAAAAACATGTTTTTTATTTATTCCGGATCAGGAATAGAATACTTGGAAAATACCAAATGTTTATGCAGAATGTCCAGAACGGAATGGTATAGAAAAATACTATAAGAAAAAGAATGGCAATCACTTGTTCGGTGATATGTCAAAACATTTGAATTCACATTATATGTATATTTTTAAACGTAAAGTGCGTATTGCGAATATTCTGAATGTTGAGAATAAATAAAGAAACACACTCACAATCTCGTTAATAGAATGGAGCTGCAGTCGCAAACGTGACTCTGACAGTTAAATAAGCCTTATGTGGTTTTCGTTTCGACCAAAAAAATCAATTTTTTTTTTTAATTTTTGGATTTGTGACAAGTTTTTCCTTTCCTTTTGACCAAAAAAGTCGAATTTTTGTCGATCTGAAGTCGATTTTGCAGATCTCGATTTTTAGCTAGATTTACACAGATTTTCACACGAACTTGCACACACGTCAAAGATTTAAGATCTGACACCCAAATCTGAATTGGTTGAAACGAAAGCCACATTAGTAATAACGCACGTGAGAACGCACTTTCGGACGCTCGCCTATTGTGTTCAGCTAGTAAGGAATAAAATATGTAGATGGAAAAGACAAAAAAATTATCCAGAATATCCAGGATGGAATGGATAAAGAAACAAAGTCCCCTTTCACACGAGGAAACAAGTTGCTGGAGATTTTTTTGACGTTTCCTTTTAATTTCCTTAAAAATCTCCTTTACCTTTCACACGAAGAAACAAAATTGTGGAAACTTTCTGTTGTTTCCTTTTAAAATAGCTTGGTTGAACACACTCTACTGTGTGTGTGAAGAGGAATGTCAAAAAAATCTCCTCGAATCGTTGACCGGGGAGATTTCATTTTCCCCTCTTACTTCTTGCCCTTCTCTCCCACAAACTGAATGTTGCTGGCAACTCAGTTTCCTCGTGTGAAAGGGGACAAAGCAAGAACAAAAAGACAGGTAGCAATCACTTGTTCTGTGAAATGTCAAAACAATTAAATACAAATATATGTAATATATTTTTCTTTTGCGTAAATTCCATGAATTGAGGGAGATTGGTTTTCAGTTTAATAAAAATTGCCCCTCCTCACGGTACCTACATATGAACCTACTCTCTTCAAAGACTTGGGTATGTTATTTTCCAATAGAAACACAGTTTGCTTGTAAATAGAAATGATGTTTACATACAAAAAGAAAACAATATCCCCCATTTGCTTTCGAAGCCAATGTTTACCTTTTCGTCCTGTCCTGGCACACTTTCTATACATGGCTTTGATGGTTATTCAGACATTGTAAATTCCTATACAAACACAGACCTAGGTATAAATAAAAACCAATATCCGATTACTCCATTGTCATATCCACCATACATACTTTTTCAATTGGAAAAATATGTACATATGTATTTATGTAGGTACAATGTACATATTATATCAATCCTTGCGCTGGGGGCTATATCCACCAACGACCGCCCGCTCTTGCGTCACATTTAGTCTTTTTCCTTTTGTCGTATAAGCACACGTCATCGATTCCCTTAAACACATACAATCAGGCATCCGTTTCTCCCGCAAAGATATGAAATCTGCATCAAAAGCAATCTTCTTTGTTACCAGAGAGCTGATGACTTTAGCAGGATATCGAACTGGAAAATTGCTACCAGGGATAACAGAAATAAAAACAAAAAAGAAAACGCTAACTCGTCAGGTATTATTAGATGTTCAGGACGACTGAACGGAACCGGAAACATTGGGAATCGTTAAAGGCATCCGTGCATTTCCCTCCGATTTTGCCTGCGATGCATCTTCAAGCATATTTCCTTCTTTTTCCCGAATGCAACACGTCAACTAAACTATACTGTACTGGTATATCACAAACCATGCCACTACCAGCCAGGGTAATAATATACGAAGCTTACAAAAGGGACTTTTCCAAGAGTAAAGCCACCTATGATGAACATGCGCTACCACATCCGGTAGCGAAAAGAAAAGAGGAAAATCCTTTCAAACTATAATGGCGGAGTGTAATCGCGAAGCGTGGAATAGAAAGGATAAACTATGTATTCCTGCCAGCTGTTACTTTGGAAGCGATCGCTTCAGCTGTATACATGTATGTATGTATGAGTGGCTCCATTTTCAATGTTACATGTGTGTGTTGCAATTTTCATCATTTTTCATTCACAATAATTCACAAAGGAACACAGAACTGAAATTCTAGATAAAAAAAAATTAAGGGATTTTGGGTAATTCGCGTGCAATTCGGGAATGATGAACATTGGATTGAATGACACACGTAAGAAAAGGAATGGCGTTGTCACTAGAAGGGAATTTCCCTCTCAAAATCCCTGTCTTGAAGCTTGGAGCTTATGCGGTAACATAATCACCTGTGATTTAAAATCAAGACGTTTCATACCGACCAAGTGGAATAATTAATCCTGCATCCTGCAGATGTTGCAGCATCAGCATTAATTTTGTCTCACCGCAACTTTAAGGCTGAGAAATTCTAAAATTAATACAATTACAAACGTGCTTGCATATTTACACTTATTTAATATTTATGGGGTTTTCCTTTCGTAAATTCAGATTTTGATAACAAATTTGATGGATTACGATTGCAGACTAATTTTTTTTTGCTACAGTATTGGTGTATATTTGTGACTATTGACGGTCGTGTTCGCATTGGACTGACTCCTCCGATTTTTTTGACGTCTCTGTGCTTTGCCTCACTTTTGGTGAGAAAGAGATGGCCAGGATTTTTTAATTTTTTTACAAATCACTGGTTTTTTTTTACGTCTTCTTTTGTGACATCTGTTTTCTCTGTCTGTGATTTATCTTTGGCACTTAAATCTTACAGAATCCAATTTTTTCAATGGAAACATATTTATTTAAGAATATTAACATTTTGTAAGTGAAAAATTTGTTATTAATCTTTCAAACTGCACAGAGTTTTGTTTTGTTTTAACGACTGCTAAACGTCAAAGTAAGTCCGATGTGTTCCCATTAGTTTGTGTCTGAACAAAACAAGTTGGATTCACGTGAAAAAAATCGGATGAGTCAGTCCCATGTGAACACCGTCCTTGAGTCTTGAGCTGTCAAAATTATGGTTGTCAATCGCAAAAAAGACCATAGGTACTACTTAGAGGATGTATAATTGTATACTATGGAATGCTCGTTTCTATTCGCAGTGCATTGTAGTACCTGAAGCCTTGATAGGGGGCACTGCTTCACTTTTAGTAAAAGTAAAGTTCAACAGTTTTTCAGTTCAGTTCTTTTCTTGTTTTTTTTGTATGTTTGCAAACTGAAATTGAAAAAACTATTGTGATTGTGACCTGCTATAATCTATGAAGGAGATCACAATTTCGATTGTTTTTGTGACTCTCACAAGTTGTGACCACGGGGGAGAATTTGAAAGAGCCAGAAAATATATTTCACCTCCTCTTATGACTTGTGAGGTATCTGTGAAGTTGAGGAGAATCGGGCTGTAAAAGGTGGTTGTTTATCTTTGAAACAGTCCGTAACAATAATCTTGCTATTTATTATATTGATATGACAATTTTCAACAAATTTCCCACAATTGGGTTTTTTGCCTATGGGTTTTGACAGCAAATTGTGAACATTTATGAAAAATTGCGAAAATTTGTGAAAAATTTCATGTTACCAAACAGACCTTATACATATATCGCAAACAACGCTAATTTCCTTTCAAAATTACATAACCAAATGTCAGCAGCCACAAAGTGATGATTTTGACATATTGTCCATATACGAGAAAGGGATATATGTATTGCTATTTGGTAAAGAGCTCTATTGACTCGTGTTGCCGCGTCACACGCATCGGACGTGCCTCAATATGCGGCTAGGCATTTACACGACTGACAAATTAGCAGTATTCTGGCATTTAACTGTCAAAAAACTGGCAGAACAATGGAAAAGTTCATTATTTGGCAGTAGGTATTCTGACAGAAAACTGCCAATTTGTCAGTCGTGTAAATCCAGCATAACTGTCTGAACACAATATAATGCTGGAACTGTAACTGAAAAAGCTTTGATTACTTGTTTACAAAGCAGCTGCACAGATTCTTGAGACACGGTACCTACATACTTTTTTTTTTCTTTAAACAACTTGAAACGTCAAAAGTGCTGTAGTACGTGAAAGGTTCGAGAACTCTTGCAGCTACTTTGCGTTAAGTTCGTTATTTCAATTTTTGTGTATTTAAAATTGTGGGAGCTGTTCCGGCTGCAGTTCCAGTTGCGCTCAGTCTCCATTGTAGGTATTCAGACAGTATTGGCTTTTTCGATTGGCAATCCAGAAGCGTCCGGAATGCGTGTAAACCCTTCTGAATGTGTTCTATTGGGATTCGGAATGATAGTTCCTCTCCTGAAAAGAAGAGAGAATGCTTCTTGATTTGATATCAGAATCGAACCTAGAATTACTCACACACTCAAACACAACAGTTGTCAAAGTTGTGAAGTGTCATTATAGATACGTAAACAACATTTTTAAGTTTAAATTTGAAATTGAAGATTATTTGACAAATTAATGTATGTGACATTAAAAACAAATTTTAAATAAATAAAGTAAAAATGGACACAAGTGAGTTTTTATCACGTCTCCATCATCAAGCGATGATGATATGATTGTAGTAGAAATTTTACTGAATGAATTCGGAAAAAAGCCACAAGTTTTTGGCGGCTGCATGTGACGTTTCACAAATATTTACAATAATACGAAAACTTCAGAATCGAATTAGGCATGTTTGTGTGTTTTATTGGCATTCCGAATCGGAGAGTTCTTCCAAATTGCCAATTGAGTTGTCAAGTTGTTTTGTTAAGGACAATGTCCATATGGCAACAATGAGTGAAATCTTTAAAATTTAATTTTTGAATTCAAACAGATATAATACTCGTTCAGATTGATTGTTGTAAGTAGTTGTTGTTGTTTACAAGAACACTCCAGCCGATTAATATTTAATATAAATGATATTACCCTCCAGTCACGAAGCATTTTAAAGTTTTCAATCTTTTATGTATAGGTATTTCTATTATTTTTGATTGAAAGCCTCTTCCATTCAAAATTTTACTTTACATTTTAGCAAAAACAAAATACAAAAGATGCCCTTGAATTAAATTTAACGCTAAACCCCAAAAACCATAAGCCATTAATCACCTTTGATGTTCAACATAAAACTTCTCTCTTCTAAATTCAGTTGTCATCTGCTTAATGCAAATCCGAATAAAATCAGCTTTCATTATTATTTAAGCAGAAACAGATTACCTAATCAAATCTTCTTCTTTCGTTGAACAACAAGAAGAAACATAAGAGCGAGAGTTCTTAAACTTAAGAAAGACCTTCTCCCGCTGCCAACGCCAACAACCACACCACCCCAAACCCATACACAATGGCCTGGCCATCCCTCTGCCGGCAGCCATACTCATCTTTATCATCATCTTGACATCCTTTATTTTTTTTTTTTCTATTTCAAGTAAAATGTTAAATCAAACTTTTGGACTAACACTGGAACAGAAAATCCAATAAAATGTACATCTTGTGTCGTCCTTCCCGTTAACCGTGCGTCGCTAAGGTCGCCGTCCGCCTGTTGTATTTTTTTCCTCTGCAAAAATATTGTTATTTTTGTTTTAACTCTCTGTCAGTAGACAAAATAATATTGCCGTAAATTAAATTCCCGAAAAAATATTAAGCAAGGCATTATTCAGGAGAGAATATCTCCTTCGGTGATGCGGCCGGCGGCGGAGGTGACGGAGATATTATTTCATACCCTAAAAATGTCTTCTAGAGAAAACAGAAAAGAATCTTTGAGGGAACTGCCATGTAAATGCTCAGTTTAAGCCGCACCAATACTTATTTTGGCTTTCGGTTCTCAGCACGGTGGTGGCGGGCAGCGAGGGTACGAATGAATATGAGGTCCTTCAGAAGCAAAACAAAAAAAAACGACAACACCATTCTATTTCAATTCACAAGTCTGGGTTGATCTTGATGGGGATGTCGGCGTCGGGAGCTATACACATAGGATGAGGCAAGTGAAGGCGAGACACAGAGACCTTTTTCTTATGCGAATCCAGTTGAATTTTCAAAAAGGATAACAGGGATAAATACTAGTAATTAACAAAGCGGCTGCAGGCTGTTGGTATTTGTGTGGTACATGCGACGACGACGACGACGTGCTATAAAGAAGAAGACTACGCCACTACGGCAATGATGGCATGGTGCAAAGAAGGCGGTAGCAGTAGCCCGGTAGCCTAAGATGAGAAATAGCCTGGGGCACCAAAAAATACTTTGAACTGAATTGTGAGGGAGTGGAGTATAGAATGTGGCAAAGTATAATATGTATTTTTGCTTGTTGCTGCTGCTGATACTGCTGCTGCTACTTCTGCTACTTCTGCTGTTGCTGCTTAACAATAAGTCTGGAATTTATAAAAAATGGCTATAAACAGCTTCAGAACAGCCACAGAAAAGTGCAATAATTCTTGGAAAGATAAATTGAAGTCGTTCGGGTAGAAAATATTTATTTATCCCTAGCAGCAAGTCTTATGAAAACTTTGAAGGAATTTATTTTAAGGACGATTTATTAAAAACTTACCGAGTATTTAAGGTATTATCTACTACCTACTCTATGTTGACTTCTTCTGAAGGCTTTGATCTTTGAAGTCTCTGAAATAATGTCTTTTAGAATTAAAGACATATCACTACAACATGAATTGTCATGTAAGAGCTATACGTCATTAAGTTTTACCCAGAAACTTTATACAGAAATATCAAATTGTTCAGACTTAATCTTATTAGGCCATCACACACTGGTTCAATTTTGAATGAGACTTAAGGTAGAACTAAAATAGTCGAAAAGCCACGCAAGTGGTCGTACGAAACCGAGCGAATACAAAGAATTAATATCTAGTGCCCATAATTGCGCTTTGGTACTGTTCGTCTAGTTTTCGTTAACTTTTGCCGTCGGACGTGAAGAGCGCTCATCGACCGATCATTCGTGAGTGGATGGATGCAAAAATCTCAATGGTGAAAGCAAAATAAAAGAATTTGGCGTTTGGTGCTTAGATTTCGACTTTTTGTTCTGATTTATGAATGAGTGAAGTAAAATTTTAAGTTTTCTTTTAATTAATTTATATCACATCGAATTTTAGTGGTTTCGCAAAGTAAATAATTAAAAGCCTCTCTGCTATGAAAATTGACATTGAACAAACAATTATTTAATTTGTTTTCTCTTTCAACCATTTAAGTGCATTATGGGTTACTTGTGAAATTGACGTTTCGGAAAGCTACTTTTCGGTCGGTTTTAACATAAGCTTCCGACAGCTCCCGCCTATTCTAGTTCTACCTTTAATCCTTACTTACTTTTGCTTCAATCGCACACGGGATGAAGAAAGCTGGGAGAGCATTTTGTGAACATGAAACCGTTGTATTTATTTGTATGCGTATTTTTTGTTTCAATTTTAAAATTCAAACTACAAAACATCATTTGCTTTTACAAAAATTAAATTTTAGTGGTCATGATAACCGATTGTATTTTTTTCGCCTAGAAACAAACAACTTGTGTGTAGTAGTAGTTAAACTTTCTTATTCCACTCGAATTAAGGAAGAACATTTTGTTCGTTTCATTCCGAACTCCTCACCTCTCTCGCCTACAAACTTCGATTTCCCCAATCCCCAGGATCAATTGAGCCAGTATGTGATGGCCCATTGTGAACATGGGACGAGGTAATTTTGCTCGCGGTCGAACACATTTACGTATGTATGTCTGTAAAAAGTATATATACATTGTAGGTAAGGTAGTGAAAATAAAAATGCAAATTTAAAGTAGTCCATGGTGCATGCCTTTAGAAACCAATAACATCGGTTTTCATTAACCGATCTGTAAGGTTGAGGTCTTAAAATGTCGGTAATATTAAGTTACATTTAAAATTAAGCAAAAAGATTTATAACTCGAGTTATAATGGTTAGATCTTGAAGGTTAATGTCCTCAAATTTACATAAAATATCAAACTATACATGTATAGAATTAATTAAGCGGAAACTGACACGGGCTAATCGGCTATACATATCTTATTAATTTATTAATATAAATAAAGATACCTATACACCATATCATACAGTACCTTAATCCCATACAAACCCAGTGCATCCAGTCCATGGTATAAAAAATATTAAAAAACAAAATTGTCTTTGTTGTACCTACTTTTAATTTTCTATACATATTATAACCTACATTTTTTATTATATCTTCTTACATAATATATTAATCATTATCACGCCTTCGGATAAAATATCAAAAAAGCCGCTTATTTTTCATTTCTTGAAAATTGCTACATTCATTTAAAAAAAAAAATATTTGAAAAAATAAATCTATATTTTCTAGTTCAATGAATTCGAACCAAAAACCATACTAAATAGAAAATATGAAAAAATTAATTATAAATTGAATAGAATGGCAATAAAGTTGAATAAAAAGCAATAACCACTAGCATTGGCATTAAAGATTCTTATCCATATTCTACTCATAAAACTAAGAAAAGTAGAAAAAAAAAAAAAAAAAACAACAACAACACAAAAATCTATAAATATATGTAGATACTAAGAATCCTTCTTAACTAACGGGCACAGTGCACTGTTGGCAATCTTCCATTTCTGGTGTGAAATCCTCAATTTGAATTGTTGTCTCAAAGAAATTGTACTTAAGATGCACTGCAGTGGTTGCATCCTGCAGGATTTTCTTTGGATTGGCACCAGGCGCTAAAAATAAGAAAATAAAATAAAAAAAATAACAAAAAAAAACAAATATATACTTAGATATCTATGTACAAAAAAAGTTAGTATATACAAAATATTTAACACAATTTAAAATAAATATATAAAAATACCTTCAGGCAGAAAAATATATCCAAAGGATATGCAAGAAGGACGATAAACAGACCCATCCAGAGCATACAGAGAGCAGAAGTGGAAATAAAAATCCACAGATAACTTAATCAGTAAATAAAGTAGAAGAAAAGAAAACTTCTGATAGAGCAAAGGAAGGAGGCTTCCTCGGCTCGGGATCGGGCTGTTCGTTCACGTAATGACAAAAGTTGAATTGTATCTGTATTTTGCAAGGACATTGCACATTGTGTACCATAATCAAATAAACACACGGAAAATTTGCCGAAACTACAAGAAATTGTTCGGAAAAGCAGAAATGTAGACATTCCTATGTATAGGTACACAGAGAAGCTCTCGAGAAATGAACTTAAAACATAGGAAAAACTTTTATTCCGTTAGCTATAGGTACCTATAGCGAGAGATGTGACAATGTCCTTGCACGTGTTGTTAAGTTTAATTTTTACGGATACCTATATCTACTTTACTTTTTTAACAAATGAATGGAACACGAAAACGTTGCAGATTGCAGTTTAAAGACGACAAAGTTTATTTGCTGCTGAAGCAACTAAAATTACCTACCAAGTATAGCCACTTACCTAATTGTTTAATTTTTGTTTAGATACAAGAATTTTTGGATTAAAATTTCAAGTGTGGTTGTGGTTTTAATTTCAGGGAAAATTTACACCGGCAAAAGCCAGCAAGCCGGGTAAGAAAAGAATGGAATTTAAAATGCAAGTTTGATAAATGAAGCTACATTATTGAGAGGCATGCACTGAATAATTGCCAACTCTGTTGGTTGCCACAGTTTTACAATAATTCCATTTGCGACTGGAAATGCATCCTGAATTATTATGTGCACCTATAGATAGGATTCTGTTTTTTTTTTTTTTTAAGGAGCTGATAATTTGTAGCTTTTAAGTCAGGTTGAATCTTACATAAGGTCATGAGTGCATTTTACATCGTCAATAAATTGACAAGGCTATGAAAACAAACCATGTCTATGAAAGTAACATACAAAATCAAGTAATAATAATAATAGTCAAATTGCAATGCCTATCAATCATGGCAGCAAAATATTTACGGAAATCACAGCGATAACTGTTAAAAGTGTCACCAATTGCAAAAAGACAAAACAAACAGAAATGCAAAAAAAAAACACAAGGGACACGTTCAAGGCATATCTGCATTTTTGGAGATTCTGATTAGCCAGATGTAATAAAATGTTCTGAAAATTTAGATGACTTCCAACTTTTTATGACAGCTCAGAATTTTGAAAGTTCAGATAAGCGTTGAACGCGAACAATGAAAGAAACAACAAACACAAATAAATCGCAAATGTCACTTTTCCGCACACTGGCTGAACACTATAGACGCGAGTCATAGCGCGCGTTCTTACATGTCTAAGTTAAAATACATAAAATCTCGTTGAAAGGTGTTTTTCTTTTTTAGTTCAGCATGTTCTGAACGAAGCGCGTTCTGACTTCTCAGGACTCTGAACTATTTTTGAAACACACCTGAACACTTAGCTGTCAAATGCTTGTGTTCAACATTTAACTCTGTCTGCTCAATTATTTTGTTCTGAGCTCATAGAGCGCACCATGAACACGCTCAGAACACGTTCAGAACAAAAAAAAGAAACACAAATTTGAAGCTCTGAAGCACAATATTTTATTTGACAGTTCAGGCTCTGCTCTGAACTAAAAAAGAAAAACGCCTAAAGTGAATACAATGGAGACGCAGCCGCCAATGCGACTCTGGAAGTTAAATAAGTTGTCATTTGTGTCTATTGTGTTCAGCCAGACACAATAGAGGTCTTCCTAAATTTGTCTTTGTCTTTTCTCTTTCTAATTTGACATCTAAAAACGAAAACAAAAAAAGTCACTGGTTGGAAATTATTTACATGCTCTTGGCAGTGTTAAAAATCCGGTCATTTGATTATTTTGTTGTATTTGGAACTGCAAACTTAAATTTGCGATCGAATTACGTATTAATTAGTGTTTAAACATTTTAGTGAACATTTTTTCAAATATTTGATACAAAAAAACTTATTTTATTACATATTAATCACTATTATTAAACACACGACTTTTTTGGCTCGCCTTCGTGCCTTCGGCATTTGGTTTTGTTTTCCAACCAGGGAGTGCTGTCAGATTGTTTTTGATGTGTGAACATCTATGCTGGCGGTAGAGTGAAAAAAAACGTGAACGTTCGTGTGCAACGTTACGTCGTGCTACCTTACGGTGTGCAACGTTACGATCTGCATACTAGGATGGCTGCGTTCAGTGAAAAAATCTTTAAATCCCCTTCAAGCAAAAACAAGTCCGTTTTGGATCCGCGCACGTTGATGTTTACACATATTAACCGTGAGTCCCGGCACTCACACAATTTTTTTTTTAATTTCACACTGACACTTCTGACATTTGGTGGCAGAGATCAATCAATGGTCCAGCGAAAAAAGTGCGAAGACTTTTCCAAATAATCTGCTACAATTATCAATTTCGCTCGTCGAAGAGCAAAACGAAAAGCAGAACTAGGCCTCTAGAATGTTTGGAAGGCATTCTTTTCATTCCAAGTGAAAAACAGAATAAAAAGAATACTGGGAGCATTCAGGGTCAGTGCAATTAACGTACCTATTCTATTTAATGGCATATTCACATTGGTGTTGAATAAAAGTGCCATGCGATAAGTTCTACGTAATTAATATAAAGTGTCAATTTTGCACTTTAGGAATGCATAACTACGCAAAACAAAAATATATGTCTATTCAATTGTTTTGACATTTCACCAAAAAAGTAATTGCCAGCCTTTTTGTTCTAGTTCTGTTACTTTATTCATTCAATTCTGGATAAAAACTAAGTCGGCCTTGTCCATTTTCTCAAAAAAAAGTGGATTGACTATTTCTGTAACCTAGAGGCCACACGAGCAAGTACTGGCAAGCAAGTTGGGTTCATACATTGCCTGCCAAAATCGTATCTGTGTACTGGCTGTGACGTAGGTGGCACTCCAATTGCCAAGCAAGTTGCTTGCAAGTAGGTCGTTCTTTTTCTCTACTATAGTAAATAACTTTGGTTGATCTTTCAAATAAAATGGATTGAAAAAATCAAAATACATTTGGAAAGAATATTAAAGAAAAATGCAAAAATGGTTAACAAACTTTAATAATTGAAATTATGGACAACGAAACATAAGAGGGAATAACATATACTTTAACTAAAATTCATGTAACAAATAAAAAAACTACAGATGTCAAAATACATTTTGTTAGCTACCTGTCTGTTAAGCACAAAACTTTCAAATTCCATTGAAGGTTGTATACGATGTCACTGGATAAAAGAACTTCTAAAAATCCGAATTTTTTTCCATTTTATTTTCCGCTCCGGAAAAATGGATGTTTAGGGCAATCGGTTGACATTTGGAACGATATATATTCTCGATAGGATCAAATATAATTTGTTCCCTATCTGTCAAGCCATAAACTTTCAAATTCCATTAAAGGATGTCTACGATGTCAATGGATTAAAAAACCTCTAAATATCCGAATAATTTGAAATTTTATTTTTTGAAAAGGGCAATTTTAGAGCTTTTTGGTTTTTTGTAACGAAATATTCCCAAATGTCAAATATTCTGTCAAGCAATGTCAAGTTTCGTACGAAAGTGAATTTTAACATTTTTAAAATGCAATCAAATTCGACACTAAATTTATTTTAACTTATTTTTTGCACAAAATCTAATTAATTCAGAAATTTAAATAAAAGGAACGATGATTGTTGACTATAGTGTAAAAAATGAACGCCCTACTTGCTTCTCTACTGGCTGCTCAACTGGCTTCGAAAAAGGCAAGCCAGTTGACGAGCAAGTTGCTTGGGTTTATAAATATGTGTTAGTGAAAAAATGTGAATGTATTGCAACTTGCTTGCCAGTACTGGCTCGTGTGGCCTCCGGGTAATGTAAATATTTTCCCAAAAAGCTGAAACGCTGTTTTCTTATAATTATACTTTGGTCATTACAAGTACGTAGTTTAATCAAAATCGTTAGAGCCGTTTTTGAGAAAATTAAAGAATAAAACAAACAAAATAGCTGTAAAACAAAAATTCAAATTTATCCTCTAGGAAGTTACATAAAATTGCTCTGTATAAAATTTCATACAAAATCGGCCCACCCGTTTACCTGTAGATCCAATTAAAGTGGACGCACCGAGAGAAGAGACTAAAGAAATGCCAGTTTATAACAGTTATGTTCATAAAAGTACTATTTATGCCTTCCTGGCCTTACTTCTGCAGCCGGATTTTGTATTCAAGCCGCGGTGGTGCACACCTATACCTACCTACTTTTAATGTCGAAAATCTGTTTTAACTGTTATAAATTGGCATTTTCTAGTCACGTCAAAGCAAAGCAAACTCCAGTTTTTTTTTCGAAGGGAGAAGGTAACAATGTTAAATTGAATTCCAATCTAAAGTTGCATAATTTTATAGGTTAAATCTAATAAAAGCTCCCAATTGACATAATGTAACTCTTGCAGTATAGAACAATATTTCAATGTTACTCTATACATAGTTATTGCATTTCTTCATCTTTCGGTATATTCTTTGAAAATGTCCAAACTTTCAATGTTATAAGAAAACGACCATATCAATAAAGCAATAAAACTACCAACTTTATAAACTGATATAATTATCATTTAAGTCGGTATCGTATGAAGTTCAATGACGTAACATCGATAACATCTAATAAAATGCCTTTTCTTCAAAATTGTTCATACATTATATTTCGGAATCTAGGTTACTGAATTTACATTAAATACAAGATTTTTTCCAAACTGAAATCATTCTAAGTGCAACCACCATCAGTGATAAAACTACTATAAACGACTTTCAATTAAAATTGTGAAGAAAAATAAAATTTGATTCAAAATGAATTCATTCTTCGGAATTATTTTGTTGTTGGCGGTAAATTTGATGTTAGCAACATCATTTCAAATCAGACCACTTTTTGGAAAAACAGCATCAGATGTTCTCGATTTGGTCCCCATGCCATCAATGCCTAATGTCTCAAATATGACAGTAACAGGCACAAGTTATTGCGGAATTGGCGTCGGATCGGCTGGTAATTTTAGTGATGTAGGAACATTTAATAGGACCGACATCTGTTGCCATGCCCATCAACAATGCGAAGAAATAATCGAACCGATTAGCTCATATAATTCACTTCAAAATCCAACTTTATTGCCAAAGTAGGTGTTAATTTAAGAATTTAATATTTACACAAAATATTCACGTGTTTTTCGTTCAATGTTTTGTTTGTTGTGTTACAACTCAGAAGTAAGAGTAAAGCCCGAACCACACTACTCTCGTGTGGTGTGTTGGGGAGTAGTGTGTCGCTATCGCTCTAATGTATTTCATATGCGGAGAGCCATATTTGTGTCGTGTGATGTGTTGTGTCGAAATCTATGAAATACATTGGATTGACAGCGACACACTACTCAACAACACACCACACGAGAGTAGTGTGGTTCGGGCTTAACTCATTTTAAATGTAAAGCTGAAACAACAAAAATGGAACTTTTAAATGAGATTTCGATAAATGGTGAAATGTTATAAATAATTTACAATCCTTCCAAATAATTTGACATCACTGTGTAGAGTAAAACAATTCAATACTAATTTACTGTCTTAAATTGTTCGTACTTTAAAAATCAAATACAAAATAATTTGTTAATTTTTTTAAAATTTCAGATTCCACTGCAAATGTGAGAAGGAACTTTATAAATGCCTTAAGGAACAGAATGATTTTCCGTCTGCAATTTTTGGAGGGGCCTACTTTAGCCTTATGGACAAATGCTTTGCCGAGGACTATCCGATAGTGGAATGTGTTAAATATATAATAACACCAATGGGCGTGAACAAAAGATGTGCAGAGTATAAATTTGACGAGACCAGAAACAAAAAGTATCAGTTCTTCGATGTGCCTCCATTTTTTTTTTAGATATGTCATAAGAATGTAGTTGGAAATAATTTCTTTTTTGTCATTGTTTGTACCTTACCTAGATAAAGCAAAAAATGATCAATAAAATGTTCTTATTAGCGCAGATATTTCTTTCTTTTTATTTGTTGCTACACCTTTGATTTGACATAATTTCTTTAAAAATCAGCTGAGTATTTTGACATTCCTAACTAAAAAAAAATCTTAAGAAACAGTTAAACCTTTGATAGTTTAGCCTTAACTTGTGTAGGTATAGGTATAATATTTTAAAGCTTCATAATTTTATAGCGTTGAGCCGCATTGAACCACAGTTAATCCACCAAAATCATCTAGATAAAATCTTGGACCAAGGCTGAACCACGTTTGTACAAAAAAAAAAAAATGAAAATCTTATATTTTGGCGAAAAACTAAGCATTTTTCTAATACTAATACAATTTTCTTGATGTATTCAAAAATGTGTGAGTGCCAGAACTCACGGTTAAAATGTGTAAACATTAACGTTTGTTCGAATTCGTGGACTCATAGCGAACATGTGAAAACATCAACATTCGACTTTAAATCAAATTGGATATTGGTGGATTGGAATTAAAATCTTGCAGCGTGTGCATTTCAGCATTTCAAGTCGAACAAATCTCACTTGAACTCGACGTAAGTATACAAAAGTTTCAAACATAGTTCAAGCTTGCCGACATCCCTGTTGGAACATTAGGCGAATAGCTAGGTTCACCGTGCGTCGCGTCGGTCGAATACTTCCTTACGGGCTGAGCACAATAGATGCGAGTCATGCCGCACGTCCTTACCTGTCATAGTTAAACTACATTATAATCTCGTTAAAGTGAATATACAATGGAGCTGCAGCCGTGAACATGACTCTGGGAGTTAAATAAGATTTAATATTCACGCACGTCCGGATGCGCGTCTATGGTTTTCACCAAGTGAATTCGAATGTTTTTGTCTGCAGATCTAAGTATTAAAAGTGAACGCTTATGCTGGATTAACACGACTGTCAGATTGGCACTATTCCTTTCAAGAAACTGGCAAAAGAATAACGGTTTTTACATTGAACTTACTTCTCTGACTTTTTTTAACGTGAATCCAACTTCTATTGTTCAGACATAAAATAATGTGAATATAACCGTCTCATTCTGACGCTCAGCGGTCGTAAAAACAAACATAAAATACAAATCTGTTGAATTTTAGTGCCAAAGATAAAGAAAACGTCAAAAAATCCATACGTTTTTAAAATGTTCAAAACACCTGCGTTTCTTGGCCATCTTTCTCACAATGAAGTGAGAGTGAGACCAAGTACAGAGATGTCAACAAAATTGGGAGGAGACAGTCCAATGTGGACACCGTATTTGACAGAAATAATGCAAATTGGACACTAGTCCCGATGAGAACTCTATTACCGACACGAACTATTACTTTGTTATCGATAGCTTATATGGAAACGTCAAAATATCTAAACCATTAAATCAAACAATTTTTGTATAAAACAAATGCTTGATAATTGCCATAGAATTTAATTTATTTGGCGATTAGTTACATACTTGAAATGTTTTTATTTCATTCAGCGGAATAATGTTCTGTCTAAGATTTCTTTTTACTTTAATTTAGCTTGGCTGATTCGAATAGAATTTGTTTTGCATGCTTGCCACAAAGCTAAAAGGGTAGTGATGATATTTTGTGCATTCTGTGGTAGTGATGGGCTTTTTTGATGTGATGTGTTTGGTAGGTCCCATTCTTATTTTTCATTCAATTCTGTATGAATTTGCAAACAACACACGCCTCAGTTATATTCGAAGGAATTTTTTATTCCCCGGTTTGTGGAATGAGTAGCATGATGTTGTGGATTGCAAATTTACGTTTGACAGTTCGTCGTTCAATTCGTCGTTTTCAATTGAAACTAAATCTAGGATCTTTAATTCACTTTGTCGGAAATTTAAAATAACATATTGAAGCTCTCTTCGACCCTTTGTGAACTAAAATGAGCTTTAACCGACTTGACTCCTCATCAGGAACGAAGTCAAGTCGAAGTTTGTGTTGAAAACCCGGATTGGGGAGTTGGTTTGGCAAATCTTTCAATTGACAGGATATTCTCGTTTAAATGTACAAATAGATATTTGTACTTCATTTAATTAGTTTTTATGCGAAATAAATAGGACGACGGGATGCCCTATTTATATTTTTTAAACTATTTTTGAACTCAATTCCATTTCGATCGCTCAACCTATGTTCCAAAAAACCTTGATCGAAAATTTTCGCTTTTACATTTCTTGAAAAAACACCGAAAAAGTTTCATGAGTTTTTTGATTTTGTTAAAACTTTGTTGACCAAAGCAGCCTCATAATAAATAAATAATAAAACATTATCAGTCGTATTTATTAGATTTTTTTTAGAACACGCTTAGACAGTATTGTCCAACTAGTCATTGGCTAAATATTTAAGCCATCTCCCTATTTATAAACGGATTCCATAAGTTGTCTAAATATCCATGGTTGTTATCAAAATACGTCCTTATATGTTCTCTGGCATATCTGTAATATGTCAATCTGGAATGAACTAGTGAATTTGAGTGAACTTTGTAAAACAGCTGTTTTAACTGTTACAAACATTTGCAGTTCAAGCATTAAAATCAAAAATAAAAATGCAAAATCAATCAAAGAGAAAAAGGTTTGAGTATTCGGATAACCATGATAAGGTATAAAGTATAAACAAATTAAACGAAGGTATTTTTAATTTGGAATTTTTTTTTTTGACTTTGTAGCCATGGAACGTTCCCACTTTAGAATAGGTTTAGAACACAGATTAGCTACATGAAGATGAGAATCCCCGGCAGCCATTTTAATTTGCCTACAAGCTTGAACTGGCAGTTATCAGATAAAAAATGAGAATGTGTGTATAAAAACCTCACACATAGACAGTAGGGATCTTCACACACCGGTTAAATTGTTGTTGCAATTCACATCTATTCATCGACGCGGGAAAAAATTACAAATACAACAATGTAAACAAATGGGTTTTGGAGGGTGAAACGTACGAAACATTCTCATCTTCATATGGCTAATCTGTGGTTTAGAACACCAGTTTGGGTGTCTAAGATGAACAAATGAAAATTTTTATAAATAAAATTTTGGAGTTGGATGGTGTGCTAAAGTTAGCAAGGCTTTATAATGCGATTATAAATACCACTGTATGACTATACCTACGTTCTACGTAACACTATAGTATTTAAGTAAAAGCAATAAACTTTGACTGATAAGAATCAAAAGGCAGTAAGTGAACAACCAACCTTCATGTCGTGTCAGTCAACAATGCGTTTCATCGTCAGCGGCTTTATTCCTTCAAATTTTCAAAAACACACTCATCTTATCTTAAGAATAATTTTTCACGAATTCATTGCCACCAGCCACCAAACCGATCATATTTCAATAAACACAATATATGTATATCACTAGATCATGAACTCGCAGTTTTGCCATTGATTTTCTTATCGCATCGAATCTCTTAATTTCTAGGTCAGTATTATTGTAACCTTAAATACGCAATATTTTTTTCACTCGTTTATCAATCGCGATTAACACCAAGTATTGCTCAGTTCTTTACACAGTTCCCTCAAGCCAGCGTGACTATGATGAGTTACTTAATTTATTTCATACTAATCATCGGAAATCTTTTGATGGTGGTGTCATTTCAAGATGAGGCAATTTTCGAAGACGAGGATATTTACAATCGAGCTCTGCCGCCACTTCCGTATTCGGGAATGACTGTTCCTGGCACCAAATGGTGTGGTCCTGGAAATACTTCGGCAAACTACGATGATTTGGGAATGTTACGTGAAACGGACAAGTGTTGTCGGGCACATGATCACTGTCCAGATGTAATGGAACCTGGTACTACAAAATATTTGCTCTTCAATCCAGATATGTTTCCAAGGTGAATAATCTTATGAAATATTATTTTTGTTATTTTTTTTGGCATTTTCAGTGTCAACATAGTGCTTTATGACAATGAATCGTGGAAATAGTCATGCACAATCGTTGCACGTTTGACATAATAATTTGTTTTTTTTTTTCTCTCTCTCTCTCTCTTAGAATGAAGTGCGAATGTGAACAAGAATTTCTAAACTGCCTACAGAATGTCAACGATTTCGCCTCAAGTACAGTGGGTCGGGCGTATTTTGGTGCAAGAAGTGTATGTTTTAAATATGCATCTCCGATATTGCGATGTACGCAGTATATGCAGGGAACATTTAGCAAAAGATGCATTAAGTATAAGTTTAACATAGAAAAACCATCTAAATGGCAATTTTTTGACGTTCCATACTATACGGCTAAAAAATCAAGTTAAATTAATAAAAATCAAAATGAATTTGAAGCTGAAGCTGAAAAGTTTTATTTACAAAACAAATTTTGAGGCTTGTGGAAATCCTACAGCCTACAGAAAGGTGAAACATCCCTGATCACGAATAAACTAGGGCTCTTAGTTCAGCCGCAAATCGAGTTAACAGATTTCGCTCTTGTAACAAATTTATGCAACTTCTTAAGTCACGCTGGATGGATATAACTTCGAAGTGTTAAAGCGAACCATTTAACAAACGTGCATTTCCAGATGAGTTATTTTCCAAAGATTTATTCAAAATTTAATTTCTTCCCGCAAAAGTTAAATAAATAATTCTAAAAGCAACCGGAATAAAATAAAAATCGCGAAAACTTTTCGCTGATTACATTTTCATTTCTACAATTAAGCCCAAGTTAAATTTTCTTTCTCCTTGACTTTCTCACTTCTGAAGTTGAAATATCTACCTAAAAATCTTGTCACAATTTATCTCATAACTTCGGTGACCCTTAACCGCAGAAGTAGTAGAGAAACTCGTGAAGAAAAATAAAAATGAAAAAGTAAAAACGTAAAATTCCCCAAAATGGTTCAGGATCACAAATCTTTTCCATGTCGTAAATTCGCTGTTCATTTGCGTTTTTGTCTTTGTTTCATCAGCAGCAGAAGTATATTAGTTTTTTTTTTTATTATTATTATTATTATTTTGTCTTCTAAAACGAAAAGAGCAAGCGGAGAAAATTGTACCCCATTGTAAATTAAAGAGAGCAAGGACAATAAAAAGGATTCGTAATAAAACTCATCCAGCCATTGCAACGAAGAATAAATTTTATTTCCATTTTCTGTTCCAAAACGTAACTTTAGAAGTTTTTTTTTTTGAATTTCCAAAAATAGAAGTTAATTCAAAAACCACCACCATTACCATCACCACCCCACCCAGAAGGATTCGTTTCCCTGAATAACAGTTTCCATTACTCCCACCTTATTGTTTGTTCTAAAGCGACAACCCCCAGTTGTAGAGAATGGTGGTGGAATACGGTAGTAATTCTGGTTCTTGTGCTATCGCACCTTTAAAACAAGATGATAGCCCATCATTCGAATACCAGTGCCACCCGCCAACAACTGTACGATCATCATCCGCCTCCTCTATAGCATTAATTGGCAGAATTAAAAAGAAGCAAACAGTAAATTATATCTTTACACCCATTTCCTTGGCTTTACTTTCATCTTGCAGTAGAAAACTTTAGCATTTTATCATCTTCTTGCCGGGGAGCGATCCAAGTGGGACTTTGTTTTATCTTGAGAATTTTTGGTATTTATAATGAAGAACAAGAAGCAAAGAAGGCTGCTACTGCTACTACTACTACTAGGTATCCTTGCTTGACTCGTGCAACATGCAAAAATATGCCCAGGACCATCACCAACTAAACCCCAAGGAGAGAGTTTCAAGGACCATGAAAATCAATTATGAATGACCACCGAAAATTGTTGTCATTGCGGGGTTGGGTTTTTGGACTAACTAACACAGCATTCTGGAATGCTGTGAACATGACGTACATTCCGTTTATGCAAAGATGATGATGGCTATGATGATGATGATGATGATAATGATGAGATGGTAAACCCTATTTTTGGCGGATAGACGTCGAGGTCAGATTTATTAGATGCTGATTTTCAAAGTAAATTTTACCAAAATCGTTGTTGGTTATGGAGTCGGCTTTGACTACTTGGAATGCGAAGTAATTTTATTTAAATTAAAGCTATATGTTGTGGTTTATTTTGAGGTTGGTAACTTGGTGGTAGGCCAACTTGATAGTTTTTCAAAGGATAAAGAGCTTCAACCTCCAGAACCTTAGTCACGAAGACGTAGTAGTCACGAATTATATTTTATGGTAAAAACAAAACCAAATAAACGCACCCTTAAGCTAAAAAGCAATATACGTATATCTCTCAATACACTCCACGCTTTCAATAGAGGAGTTCACATTCTAAAATATGTTTGAACGCTCTATTCAGCGGTTTGTCAAGCATAACAGATGAAATCCAAAATGTGTCAAAAGCGGTATACCTTTCGAGGTGGCGAAGTACTTATGAGTACTTTTCTGGAAATTTTCAATATGAACTATGCGTAGACTGGGCTTAGATTAATGGCGTTTTCCACTGTTCGTTCAGAAATGAGAACTTTTTTTAAAAAGAACAAATGATCCTTGATTTCATTTCAGAATCGAAACCAAAAGGCTTCTGGACATCTGGAGTCTGGACTACCAATTGAAAACGAAGTAATTCATAATCCTGAATCATTCTCACTAACACCTAAAAATTAGTGTATTTATATACAACTTCTAAGAAGTCCTCGATGTGGGTTTTATTCGAGTTGACTACATCATCTTCAGAATCTGTAGAAGAGAAGGAAGACTCAGCCAAATCATTTACATCGCTGTTGTCGCTGTTTTCTTCCAAATATTCAACCTAAAAAAACAAAATTGGAGCACAAATACTCATATATTTTTTGCATAAATTGTGGAAAAATTTCTTTCCATATTAATTATCTTTATCAATCAACCCGAATAATTAAAGTGGTTTCCTTTAAAGTGTTTTTCATTTGTAAAAAAATTCACAAATTGAAATACAATCTCATCCACATGAAAAGTCTCTTAACTTAACCGGATGCCCTCTGGGAGGTTTTAGGTGCGTAACTACTCTGCTCATCTACTCGCGCATGAGAGCTCGAGTATAGATAAGAGTACTAGATTTTAGTTTTCATCTACTCATGAGTAGTTCACAAACTCCAAAGGAACACGGCTAAAGATAAAGATCATAAGGGGGTTTCACATTAAACGTCGTGTCGCTCGACCCGAGTCGTTTTTCTAGCATTCACATTCAACGACTGTTTTACCGACATCATTTTCACCAATTCTAATGAATCAATTCCATTTGATATCGCTCTCTTTTTGTTGTTTACTTCGAATGTAAACCATTTTCTTCAAATCTTACATACAAAATAGAAAAAAAGATGTGAAATTGAAATCATCGGTCGTTCGACTGGAGTTCACATTTACTACAGCGATCGTCCGACAGAGCAAATTATTAAAAAAATTGAACTGCACAGTAAGCCGATCAACGGTCGTTCGACTGGTGTTCACATTACAAAAATCTGACATAACGACACGTGTTGATGAACATGTCGTTGAATGTGAATGTGAACCCCCCTATACAGGTTTCACAAAAGAAAACGTCAAAAAAAATCAACAAGTTTTTAAGGAAATGTTCCCTTCCTTGACTATCGCCTTCTCACCATGAAGTAAGAGTGAGATAAAGTAGAAGTAATAAAAAGTGGGAGGAGTCAGTACAATGAAAACTCTCTCAATGAATTCCACTTTGAATAGATTCCACTTGGGTGAGTTCATAAAGTTTTTTCAAGAAATTTCCTACCCCGTTTATATGTAGGATCGAGAGCTCGAGTTAGATTAGGGTTGGATTTTCGACCCAGGTTTTTCATTCCTAGAGTTGAGAGCTCGATTTGGAGTTGAGTTGAAATGGTGTTGATTTATTTATTATTAATTTATATATATGTATGGTTTGTTTAATTTTTCAAAGCCGATAATAAAGTCAACAAAAAAAATAAAACTCAAGACTAGACGGGAGCCAAGAAAAATTACACACACACACGTAAAATGGTACATAATGTCAAACCAACTCCTCAGCCCAAGTTTTTTAGCACAAACTTCGAGGCGACTCCGCTCCTGAAGTGGAGTCGATTCGGTTCAAGCTCATTTCAACTCAATGCAGGTTTACAAAGTGTCGGAGCATGCTTCAATCTCGCTTCAACACCTCATGTAAACGGAGTATCTATTTTGAATAACGAAAAAACGAAAAACTGTTAAAAAACTAGCAGAACAATAAAAAATTCATTCTTTTCGCAGTGTACTGACAGAAAACTGTCAATTTGTCAGTCGTGTAAATCCAGCATTAGTTGAGTTGAGGTTAAATTTTAGTTTAAGAAAAATGTATTGATTTATAAATGCCTCAATGAAGTCAAACTTCAAAAAGCAAATTCAATCACTGGCACTGGTATCGTTTAAAAGACAGAGGAAAAAGACAAAAAGAAAAGTCAACAAAACTGCTTACTGTCAAAAATAAAATTTTTGAAAAAAGTTTGAAGCGTTTGCAGAATGTTCTTAAACGCAAATTGCAAAAGTTTTTGAAATTTTACTGCATTAGCATTGTGTTCGATAATGCAGTTTGCTAAAGTCACATGTGTTCGAGTTCGAGGTGACGAAAGAGACAGACATCGTGGTTCGAGAGATTGTTAGCACAGTTTCTCACAAAATCTGAAAAGCCATTTAATTTTATTTCAGCTGTTGTTTAAAACGCACCAAATGCACTTGCAAAAAAAAAATCATTTGACGTTCATTAAAAGACATGTGTGCAACCAGGAAGATTGCAAGAGGCTGATTACACGTTTCCTTTTTTATGTTGTTTCGTCTTTCGTCATTTTGACAAATTGGGTGAGGGCTGTAGGAATATAGGGAGAGCTACGTTTCTATACCCCTCACCCTATATGTCAAAAAGACGAAAGACGAAACAACCGAAAAAAAGGGATCGTGTAATCAGGCACATACTGGACGATTGCAACTTATTGGTCATAAATGACGATCATTTGCCGGTCAAATTGACTTTGATTTGACGAAACGGTAGACAATGCCTTAGCACATGAAATGCATTGAACTATTAGATTCGATTTCAAGGCATCAACAACCTTTAAAAAGAATGTAGTCTGCTTCATTCAACATCATTAAAATAAAATGGCGAAATTGTCCTTAAAAAAAAACACAAAATAGCAACAAAAAAGTTTTGCGGTATGTCATTGTTTGCCCTAAAGCACCGTAACAACACAAAATGTGAACGATAGTGAAGCGTTATTATTATTAGAATATCAAATTGTCCCTGGGACACATAAACTAACCTCATAACAAAGTGCGGTAGTCAGAAGCAGCAACATAGTCGCATAGCAACAGAGTAAAGTGTCACACACATACTCAACTCAAACTCTCCTACACATGTTTTCAAAAATTTAAGTCATGTTTCAGGATGCTGGCAGGTCGCAGTTCGCAGATGACTTCGGAGTTACTTCATGTGTGCGATAAGTTAAAGTGCCGCGGTGGGACTTTAAATTTTAACACTGCGCTTTACCCTACAAAAGGGTAGGGTAACTAGTTTATAATATTTATGTTCAGACACAAACCCGTATAATTTTGTAACTGGGTGAAGGGTAAATTAACCCTTGTTTGCATCACACAGCGGAAAAATAGTACAAAGACTGGTTGAACATCATTTAAGGTCTTGTGGGTTCACAGATGCTAGGATTTAGGAAGATTTTAAAACGATGTAGGTATGTTTTTCTTCTACAGTTCAGAAGTGGGATTAATTTAAAGTCTAGGAGTAGCATGTACATATGTATGTATATATGTTTTTAAACTTACCAACAGCCAAATGTGCAGACAGTGCAATTTTATTGATACTCAGCGCCCATATCCTCAAGTTGTGCACACGTTCCACACCCTGAATATTTAAAAATATTTCCATAACTTCGGCGTAATGTAAATAGCTGGGTGAACCCTCCATCAGGACCTATTTGTCAAGAGAAACAAACAAGCAGACAAAAACATGAAAAATTATTATTACAATACTGTCATTCAGGATATAAAGCTACGGCCACCGCGCCGCCAGCCAACAGGACTTCTTTTGGCACACTGGCATGTTTGTAAGTCCCGAGTAAGTAGTAGTAGTAGGTATACGAACGAACTACGAGGTTTTGACAAATTGAGAAGGACAATCGAAACGATTCAGTCTTGGTGGTGGCAGCGGTGGTGTGGCAATATATGATGGAATCATCAAGGGGCTCCATTTCGGCTTACCAAAAGTGCGTCCTTCATAATGGAAAACGTTGTAAAGAGGACAATCACAGAGAACACAAACGTACAAATTGGATCCGCAATAGCCCATTCGGGCTTGAAATAAATCACCACTGCGGCGAGGAATACACCGACACTCTGCAGGACATCGCCCAGCACATGAATGAATGCGGCGCGTACATTAATATTCTCGACTTCGTTTTCCAGCGATGTGGATGAGACGATATCCTTGTGTGTTATTGTTGCTGCTCCTGCTGCTGTCGTCTGTTGTCCTACACCAACATTTTCATGACCATCGCAATTCTGGTAGGAGTAAGTCTTTTTGTTTGTAGACAGATTTGTTTCGGCCAAGATAAGACCACTTTCGGTATTTTGTAAAATGGCCGATGGCGTTGCTGGTGCTCCTGCACACGTTTCTGCTGCTGCTACTAGAGTATCAATTGGACGAAGTGCAGGAACTGCTGTTGATGGTTTCTTTGTCTTTGTTGTGTCACCATGTGCATGGCCATGGCCATGACCGGCACCACTCGAAACACCACCGCCATGGGAATGCGAATGCTGCAATTGGAATCCCATGCTGCAAAGCAAAGCAAAGGAAAGGAGATTAAAGAAGATTTGTTTTGCGCTAATAAACCAATTTAATTAATGATAGGAAAAATGCATGAAGGAGTTGAAGTTGTGCAATTAAAATGTTTCACGTCAAAGATTATTTTTCCTGCATATCGGGCTAGTGCAATTGCAAATCAACGAAGATTTTTGTTTTGCATTAGTCTTTAATTTTTGAATAAAATTTGACTTTACGATGAGTCTTTTATTTTAAACTTAAACTTACAATTTTAAAGTTCGGTATAAATTTTGTTTGAGAAATTTTGTTTTTCTGTAAATACTTCTCCGATCGATTTAACATCAAATGAATATTTTGAATCTATAGAAATACTCAAAGCTATACTTGATTGTACAAGAAAAACGTACAAACTTAAATTTACGAAATCGAAGAATCAATATGTGAATTATACAAGTTTATACCAATCATACTGCTTTGGTATAAACTGTTGCAGAACACGTAAAACTAAATATTGAAAAAACTGAAAAATTGAATGTGTGAATTAGATTAGTTTATACCAATTACACCGGATTGGTTTAAACGGTTTCGGAACACGTTAAACTAAAATTCGAAAAACTGAGAAATTGATTAAATTGAATATGTGAATAAGACTAGTTTATACCAATCATACCACATTGGTATAAACTGCACCTGATTTTTTGCTTTTACTTATTGGTGTAAACTGGTCCAAAATATACACAGTTTGCTAAAAAAAAAAAATTCTATCTATCATCAAATCAAAAAAACACAAGACATTTTTGAAACAACTCCCATATCCCCTCCAATCAAAAATCTTTACTTTGTACATTTTTTCCATAAGCCCTTAATCCAAATCTTCTACGTCAAGTTGTCTTTCGAGTTTCTTAACACAAATCCCAAGCCCACACAACTATAACGAAAAATAAATGTGTCCTTTTTTATCTGTGATGTCGAACTCAAAGCCCTACGATGTCGTTCGTCTTAATCATGGCAAAACTTTTCACGTTAAAAAGCATTTACTTTGATATCCTTCCAAACAAACAAAATCAAGTCTGTTATACCGCACCAATCGTACCTACCCACACCTACCAAATTTTACTCCACACAAATGAACTCCAACAACAAATAAAAAGACTTCACTAAATAAAATTCTCGACAACAGCAACAACAAAATGAACAAAAAAAAAAAAAAAAAGCTATCAAACAACATTTCGTCACACTAATTGTCGTTAACTTTACGACCGAAGGATTATGGGGTTTCTTTGTTTAAGTTTGGAATCACCATCAGGCATCGAAGTGAAAGGGCATCTCTTATGAATCTTATAGAGAGCTCGCAGAGACATACTGGAAATGAATTTAACGACTTGGTATCTCGTGACAGTTGTCCTCTGCTCTAAAGTAACAGCAGTGTTTCGCATCGTCTTCATCAATATGTGTGCCTTAACGTTGACTCCAACGCCCGACGACGGACGGTTATGCCACGACAAATAACGTGCATGATGGAACCATCAATGTGAAACAAGCCAATGCAGTCTGATTCATTAGCTTCTCCAGCATCTTCCATTTAGAGTCAGAATATAAGAACCCGAGATCCTTCGAAGGATGACTTCTGGGGTTTGTCTTATGTCTCTTTTTTTATCGAATATCATCCCTGAACGATCTCGGAATGTTCGTGCGACTATGTGAAGTTAGTTAGTATCTGAAACTTTTAAGGCCATTTCATCATTTTTTTTTTTTTTATTTTACCATTTCTAAATCCTCGACTCATCCTTGTTGCTTTTTGTTTCCGGAATTCAGGATCAGGACTGCCATGTCCTGATTTAATTGACAACGAACATATATCACACGCTTTTAGCTTTTCCAGTAACAGTAACTTGAACTCAGTTAGTTAGTTAGTTGGTTATGTATGGAGAAAGGACGACAGTCCTTCTAGGAGGAGGATAGCATCATCTGTAGCTCTTTTGCCATGTATACGTGTATTACGATGCTCATGGTTGAATAAAGATAGGACGGACGATTTCTGTCTTCTCGTTTTATTTTTTCTATATACATATTTCATCGTGAATGTGTGTGTGTTGCAATATGAGATTTATTACTTAAAGGACACCCGAGTCACACTATAGCTTGGCATAAACAAGATTATATCACCATATTAGTCCCTGAATGCTTGATACGCTAGAATGTTTTAATTAGTCCTGCGTGATGCAGGAACAAAATTATGCTCATTATAAATATACATAGGTACCTCGGCTCGATGCTCCTCATTCATTCATGTGCAACACAAAACCTTTGAATGGGTTTTTTATATGCCATTGTCCTTGCTCCTTAATAACTTGGGTTAATAAAAAAATATTATATAGCGAAAGTAATAAAATCCTTGAGTTATAAGGATTTTGAACTCGATAATACCAGACACATTGGCATTTGTGGATAGTCTTAAGTGAACTCAAATTATCTGACTAATAAGCAACGACATTGTACTGTCCTGATGTCGTCCTCTTATAGTCCTTGACTCCTTGCTAATTCCCATAGACGAATTGTGTGAGATTTATAAATAGTTTGAAGGACACTCCATATTGAGATAAAAGAATTATTACCGATTCCAGGTGGATGGATGGTGGTTGAATTATGGATTTATGTGTTCTAAGCGACGAGGGTGGAAGGATTTGGAATATAATACAACTTTTGTTTGACACTTTGGGGAGTTTTCTCTCTTTTTTTGGTTTTGTTTTGCTGACTTCATGTGTGTGTTTGGACTGGAAGTGTGTGGTAATCTTTTTTGTTTTTTGTTCAACTTTGTTTTTGTAGAAGAATTTATGGCCTCTTGGTCGTAAAACAGGTGTGGCTGATTGGCAAGAGCCACAGTATAGCAGAACCTAATGTTCATGAAGACGAATTTGTTCATTTGCCCTTCGAAGTTTTTATCCTACTGATATGGCGATGGTGGGTTGAATTGAAAATCTGTGACTAATGATGGACTGCGGACGATGAAGAGTTGTTGAAAGTTGAGTGGGTGTGGGCGGTGAAGTGAAAAATCATGGATGTTTGTAAATCACACAAGCCCCTACCCACAGCCAGAATTATTGGCTTACCTGATGGCCTTTAATTTAGAGACAATATATTTTTTAACAAAAACAAGATTAGAAAGTTCGGAAAATTTTATTGAGTGATCAAAATGTTACAAACAAAAAACTAGTGTATATGAATTGACACACAGTAGAGCGTTTGTTGAATATTGTTACTCCAATTTTGGCCAAAACGGACTGAGACTTTTTGGTGAATGAACTGTGAAAAAACAATAATCAACTAATCGAAATCAGCACTTTTGGAAATTCGAATTCTGTCTGCCTGTTTTTTTTTTTTTGTATTAGAAATAGATGCTTCACAATTTTGGTCAGCATATGGTACGAAATTTTAAAATTTTAAAAATAGGTCCAAAGTTAAAAATATACTTTTAAGTGTCAAAGTCAGGAATAAAGTTGGATACCTTAAAATGTGTGTGTTGAATATTTGAAAATTCTTTTAAGGCGTATAAACAAATGTAGCTATGTACCAAATTTAGAAGAGAAAGTTCAAAATATTGCGCAATGTTACCAAGAATTAAAAACTAATTTGTGTGCAAAAGGTCTTAATATTCTTTTGTTAAAAATGATTTTTAGACTAAATCTGATCAATTCTGATAGAAATGTGATAATTTTGACAGTTTGAAAATGCCAACTAAATGTCAAAAATTTTAAGGAATTAAAAACTTGAAAACATCAAAAAGCATTGTTTTTAAAGTTTCATTAGCTGTTGTATAAAGCTGATGTCAGATTCAAAATGTTGACAGTTCACAGTTAAGAAACAACTTTTAATTCGTATATGTAAGATTTGTACGAATATTTTGGGAGTTGCAAAGTAGCTGAATTGAATTCATTGCGTTGTAAGTTTATTTCAACTGTTTATGGTGAAAAATCATAATGTTAAGTTATCTACCGGAACTTTCAACTGTCAGAATTTGTAATCTGAAGTCAGATTTAAATACAGTAACTAGAAATTGTATAACTATTATTTTCGGCGACTATGTATATATTTCGAGTTTTTGACTCGTTGACCTAAAATTTGGTTGGTAACTTGTCAAAATTGTCAAATTTCTATCAAAATCGATAAAATGAATTTTTTTTAAATTATATCAAATCGTCACAATCGCTTAAAAACATTGTGCAACATTTTGGACTTGCATTTCTAAATTTGGTATATATCTACATTGTAATGCATTTGGTGCGAAATTTTAGTTTAAATCAGCGCTTACTTTGTACCACTGTCACTTTAAATAGGAAAAGGCTACACAAACACATATTCAAAATCTAACCTGTTGGTTAACTTTTAAAATTATTTTATTATTCAATAACTATACTTTGTTTGTGTTTCAGTATTCTTACTTTGTCCAATTTTACTCATATCACTCCATCGCTTAAATCCATTATGACATTTAAACTAGTTTGCACATTTTGTCAGCACTCAATAAAAATAAAAAATAAAAAAAATATATCATCTCTCACCTCATAGATCCATCAGCTGACAATTCATTTCCGTAACTTTTTGTAAAAAAAAAAAAAAGAAATGAAAAAAAAACATACGTCACCTATAGCTTAGCGAACAGATGACAAAACCTCTTCCTGACTGTCCTGCCTCACACATATATGTATGTATGTACATACCTAGAGACATATCATACAGACAGACTCACAATGACGAAGCCTTCAAATGTTTACTTTGCTGAATCAACTATTCCAAAGTCCACCACACCATGTTTGGTATGGATTGAGAGTTGACAAAAAAAAAATTCTCTCTCTCTTCAATATTTTACTATATCTAGACGTGGAGGATTCTAACAATTCAAATACCGCGAGATCCTTATTTTTTTATTTTATTTTATTTTATTTTACTTTCCTTTATCCGCAACCAAACGAAACCAAACAACCCAAAGCTACATATCTATACGCCACTGACAAATAGTGTAGAGGTGCTCGAATAGGCACTATCGTCTCGTCACGTAAATCAAACAGAGGCGTTGCAATAGCCCCGCACACAAAAAATCAACATAACCGGAAACCATCACAAAAAGAGCTGATGGCGCTGAATTTGCTTCCTCTCCTATATATGTATGTTTTTTGCTGTGTTTTCTATTTTCTAAACGATAGACATAAAGTACCTTACCTGGATTGTGTTCTGTTTGAGAGATTTAGGATGCTAGTTGAGTTTTATGGGGATTTTTAAACGTGCAGGGATTCTTAAATTCAATCTTAAATTTGATTGAAATGTTTTTTTTTTGTTTGTGTGTGTTCTTGTTTGTATAGGTATATAGGTACTCACATGAGATTGACTAAAATGGCAAGTGCTGAAGTTATCAGCATTATTTTGGCATCGACCTCGTATTCTCCAACGATAACACGCTGTATGGCAAGCCATACCAAAATGGCAGTGATGAACCAAATCATAACAACAGACGCCAGAGCTCCAATGACTTCTGCTCGATACCATCCGAAGGACATTCTGAAAAAAAAATTAAAAAAAATTAATTAAATTGTAAAATATTAAAAGAAAAAATGGTTTAAATTTTATTTGCGCAATATACATATATACAAACTATTTAGTATGTAATGCCGCGGGCGGCGCTGCAGCTATCTGTCAAGACGACGCTGACGTTTGAATTTTTTAAAGACCCGAAGTTCCTGTTTTTCGGTGCGAGATTAAAGTTAAACCAGAGTTTACTTATCAAATGTGGTGAGTTAACTCAGGATTAACTGAACCAGATCAGATGCTTATGATGTTTTATCCACCGAGTTTGTTGAGTCGTTTCGGATGCATGCTTCACCGAAAAAAACTGCTTCCTCAATTAACTGTGATGGGTTAATTTACATTTAGAGATAGGTTACTCTGATTTAACTCACCACTGAAAAACTGGTTCTAAAAAATCTTTAAGAGTGAGCAGAGAAGAAATCTCAGACAAATTCAAGGTGAAAAATATCTCGAAAACTATCAGATTTTTTGAGGAAACATAAGGGCAAACATTTTAAATTATTTCTACACAAACTATACTGAAATTTTTGTAAAGTTTGGTCATGTTTTACTCAAAAAATATTCCTCTTACAAAAAAAACGTGTTAAAATCATTTTTGTGAAGAATCTTATAAGCAAAAATTTGACATCTTGAATTTCTCCAAAAGAACTGACATTTGCCTTTTAGCGTCACAAAATCAAAAGCTGGCCAGTTTCTGAAACTTTTCACAACGATGAAGGGCACGAGTAAAAAAACTTTGACACCGCCCTAAAATTTTAACGATAATAATTTGTAGCTGAATATAAAATACAAGTATTTTATAATGTGTGAAAGGAATCTCTCAGTCGAAGACTGGAGAGCCATTTGAAATGACTTTAGATTAAAAACACAAATTATTTTTAAAACAACGACATGTCAAACTTTGTGACAAATTGGCAGAATTGCTTGGAAATGAAACGATTTGACAGTTCAGTGAATAGACGAGGATACAAGGAGATTTTCAACTGACAGCTAGGCATTTGGTGAGTTGATTCTAATTGATCTATTATCGGTTGGTGCCTTAGAAAGGATTGCGTTCGATAGAAAAACTCTTTTTTTTTTTGGATAATTTGGCAGTAAGGAAACAGAAAGCAGCGTATTTTTTTGATTGAATACAATTATTAAACGAGCACTTGAAGTTTAAATAAAAAAACCTCTCGAGGTCTTATAGAAATAATTAATATAGATTTGGACTACCCATTTTCGAATAAAATGCAGAACCAGGTGTTATTTTGCAGGAAGATAATCACATTATAGTACTTAAAATTAACTGAATCGTCTAAGCGACGCACAATGGGGCAAAGTACCCCAAAGCTGGAAATAATTCGAAAGGTGAAATTCGGAATATGTACCTTCATATTTTGTTTTATTTTTCGATTCACTCTCTTTTTAAAAATGCGAATCATTTATCAATAGACCACAGGTATATTAGTTTTAGCTTGATTTTTGCCTGAATAGGTATATTAGCATAAGCAAAATTGGCGTTTTTTTTCCGGTATTAAGCCAGAATTTTTGTTTATCTCCAAATAGTTTTAAAATCTCAATAGCCACTATACAGAACAAAATAACGTACGTCAAATTCGTATCTTTTAGAGCTGTTTAGATTTGGTGGGAAAAAATCGTTCCCTTAAGCGTCCCTAAAAATGTAAAAAATAGAAATTAAATCATCTTCGTCAAAGCCGAAATTTTGTGGAAATAATCTACTATATAATCGTCAGCCAAGTGTTCGCGGGTGCCATCACAGGATGTCTGTAAAGTAAGCATTAGCAACAATTTTCACCTAAGACAATGGGACAATAGGGATGACAGCTTTTTTCTCAGCAACTGCGCAAGCTATCAACTTGCAGAAAGGCGCCAAGTTTTAAAACAGGTATCTACTTTGCATTCGCTTTTTGGAAGTAATACGATTTCCCGCAAATCAAAATCCCGATTAACAAAATTCAGCATTTTGTTTTTAAATCACGAAAACTAAATCTCGGAAATTTTAAATCGTACTTTTCATAATCTTAGCAGTCGTATTTTAAATACCCTTATTTTTGTCCTATAAAAATAATGTCAAAAGACAATCTAAACAAAAACTCTGGGTGTCAAGTTTGAATTGAAAAAAGCCGTTTAGGCGGTAGCCGGACAACATGAGAATTTTAAGAATTGAGTACAATGGAGAGAACGCACCTTTTAAGTTTTCTCTTTCATCGAAATGTCAGGTTTGTTAAAAGTCTCAAGTTTGTAGGATATATTTGCATCAAATTTGGGCACAATTTTTGAAATTAAAGCTATCTCAGAAACATATCAAATTATACATCGAACAAGTGTTTTCACGCTATGGTTTTAAATAAAAATGAAAAGCTGTTTGCTCTAGGTTAATCAAAATACCAAACAAAAAAAAAAAAGAATTTCAAAATAATATTTCCCTCATAATTTATTCATCCGATATAATTATAAAACTAAAGCCAAACCTTCCAGAACTTTAGAGCCCCAAATAACACCTCTGCAGTCAGATCATTATCAACTTAAATTTAAAAAAAAAAAAAATTCAACTCTAAGTTGCTCTGCGTCCTGCGTCTATACCTACTATAAGTAACATATCCATTCATAAAAGTTCAAAAACGAATCAACCAAAAACTTTCTAATTGCCCGACATTAAACCTCAATTGATTTTCAAAAAGTTCTAACAAACAACACTACGACTGATGGGTTGATTCCTCCCCGCATTACCTATACATCATGCCCTCCTCTTCCCATCCGTTGAGGGACTATAGTATCATAAAAGCACATATTGCTCCCTCTTATACCCTGTGCGCTGTTCCGCTAAATGTCAAAAGGGATGAGGTTAGGGAAAAATATACTAGTACAAAAGTACTGCCAGACCAAGACCATCAAGTTGGTTGTGTCGGTCGTAGGACAGCAGGGAACACCACCACAGAATCTAGACATTATACACAAGCAAAAAAGAAAGAAAATGTAATAACAGTTTTCCAAACCGGAATCCAAAATGAATTTTCTCCTACTTTTCCAATCTAATAGAGTAATTTAGTTAGAGGTAGGCGTGTGTTTTTGGTGCAGTTAAGTTGAAATCTGTATATGAGTAGGTATAGATATATGTATAGGTATAGATGGGACTTTGCTTCAATGATATCGAGTAACCACTTTGTACCACTTTAACACAAAATTCCAAACGTAAATGAAGTTGAAAGCGTATTCTTTTTCAAGCCTTATAGATATGTACATGTAGATGTAGACAAAAACACATATCGTGAGGTTTTATCGCTAGGAAACGGTTATGCAACAGTTCAACAAATGCATAATACCACATCACAGGCCCAGGCAGGACCAATGTGTTGTGTATGTTCAAAAGCTTCGCATTCCGCATAGTCCAGCAGGTAGGGTTATCTATACTATTTATATGATTAAGAGGACTATAGTTTTTCAGTGCGAGATCATCATTGTTTCGGGGTTAAACCCGAGTTAAGTTGTGAAAAATGTTTTTCAGTCAATTAAGATTCTGAGTTAACTCAACAAATTAAGTGAGTTAAATTTGAATGATCTGTGCTTACGTTCTGTAACTCTCGCATGGATAAAATTGGTAGAGAAACGATGAAAAATGGAACAAAATTCATACGATTTGTTTCAATTTTAATCGTTTCTCGACTGATTTTATCAATGCGAGCGTTAGAGAACATATAAACTAAATAGGTATTTCTGACAAATGCATCTGTCTATCCGAATCGAGGTACGACACTATGGAAAGGCAATTTCCATTTCAGTGGCACCATCTCAATTTCGATTTTAATAGTTCCGTACTACGATTTGGAAAGATTTTTGACAACAATGAGTTAAAGTTAATAATGCACTGAAAGACTACTCCGTAAGTAACTCGGGTTTAATTTATTAGCAGGATTAACTTACTCTGGTTTAACTCAGAGTTAACTCAGCACTGAAAAAATGGCCCTTACGTCCAGTTTTTCAATGCGAGATTAAAGTTAAACCCGATTTAATTCATGAAGTTTGGTGAGTTAACTCAGGATTAACTGAACAGATGCATATATGATGTTTAGTCGTTCTGCATGCATCTTCCACCAAAACACTGCTACCTATTAAATTGAAACCAAACAATATTGCATCCCCGACTATAATACAGTTCCTATCCTGACATAGAAATGAGCTTTAAAATGGGAATTTCAAAAAATTCAATTTTATTCAAATGTGGCTACATACATACCTAACTAAAGACGCACTACAACAATTTCAAATTCCTGTGCAACTGAAAATTATATTCAAGATCCTTAGGGATATATCAGTTAAAATATACATATGTTGGGTTGATTGTGATTTAAAGTAATGTTACCGCACAAATTTTTATATTCATTGTAAGCAATCAGTTTAGTTAGGTATAGGATTTTCTTTTTGTTTCGGATTTAATTTACATATTGCATGGTGAGAAGATTAAAAAATAAATATTTCACGTAGTTAAGTAATTTCTGCAGAATTAAGAAAAAAAAATAAAATTCTAGGTATGTAGGTATGTAGAATCAGCAGCACATTAAAGTTTGAAAACTCTACAGGAAATGTGCAACGATTGTAGTTGTTTGTTTGATAAATTAGGCATGACATGATGCAGGGAAATGTATTCCAACCCAGGGCTGGTTGTAATTTTATTCTTACTATGAAACCTAACTCAATGTATCCGTAAAATCGTTAAAAAAAAAATAGAAGAAAATGAACAATTTTAAAGAATTAAATACATAAATGAGAAATTGTTATGCTTCAGGATTGAATTGTGCTCAAAATGTTAAACGACGATTGATGAAACGAGCTCCATTGCCCCTTTTGACTATTTTGGTGCCGAAACCTCGCACTAGCTATTTCAATATATGTATATGTATGTCATTCTTCCCGCTGCAAAATCGCTCAACTTAACACCGTTATCGGAGGATTTGTCGGCATGTATCTACTATCCAACTTTCTTCCAAAGATTCCACCCTTCCTAGCTTGCCATCAAAGTCATCATCAGGAACAACTTAAATATCGAAATATTTAAGTCACAATTTTGTCTTGCCAAATAGCTGGGAGAAAAATTCACAATAAGATACAAACTAAGATTTTCCAAAGCTAACCAAATCGAATACCAAGTATATAAATTCAACTATAAATCAAATCATCCTTTGATACTTTTCATGCTCAACGTCAAACAAACCGTTTCAAATTGCCTCGAGCCATCATAAATGTCAGTTCCGCTACCGGTCTGGACTTCTGGTACTCAAGTGCACAGCTTTATGGAGTCTTTGTGTGTTTGATATGCGTTGAGGTTAATTGCCTTCCGTGTTTGAGGATATCCTGACATACATAAATATTATGTGTGTGTGTGTATGTGGTGGGCAAAAGCGGAGGCGGATGTATGAGTTTGTGGTTGAAGAGAATAAGTTTTTCTCTGAACATCAGCGGCGGCGGCCGGCCGGCAAGGCAAGAGTGTATTTTGCCATGATGGAGTGCTTTTAGTCGGCAAATGTTTTTTTTTTCTTTTTAAACAAAACAAAAAATGAAAATTGGATTTCCCTTGTTATTTAAAATACACTGCTATATGGAATGGGAGTGAGAGTATCCGCCGCACCTATATTTTAAACTTTCTATAGGTATTTTGAAGAAAAAAATAAACTTAAAGTTTAAAAGGGATAACCGGCCAGCTAAATGCCTTTTGCCCACATATTCAATGTCCTCAACAAACAATAAATTATCAAAAAGGTTAAAAAGAAACAAACATACACAAACAGCTTAGAAGGATAGTTATGTCTTTATTTTTTTCTTTTGACCAGCACGGCACGGCACGGGATGGCACCGGACGGGACAAAACTTTTCAATAGGACATCAGGTGCATTCATGGTCATGTTGATGTCCTTAACATTAGTACTTTTATTATTGTTGGTTGGTCATCCTAGTGAAACGGTTTTCTTTCTTCAAAAACGTATTTTATAAATTTCATTGCATAGGATGAGGACATCTTATCTTTCTTGGAAAGAGAGGAGATGGTTTCCTATTTTATCTTCCATAGAAAAACGAGGACTCTTACATGAAAGTTAAACATTTGTAAGGTATAACACATTATACAACAAACAACATAACTAGAAGTTACCAAACAAAAAAAAAAAAAATAAAAAAAAAAGAGTAAACGGAAGGAAACACATTCGTACCTTTTCGTCCTTATGGATTGATTTTTATTGGATAAACTTTGGCGCATGTAGTTATATTCGGATACTTTTTTTTATAAGCCTGTTCTGTGTTGGGACTCCACAGGGCATACGACAACGACGACATAACAGTACACACAAGTATCAAGGATAACTCTTTGGGTAAAAGATTAATTTTTTGTTTTATATGTTTTTATTTTTTCTAGGGAAAAAGTTTTATTCAAGTGATTTTTCTATTTTCCTTTTTTGGTATATAAACCTGCTGGAGGCCATGTTTGGCAAATAATGTTGTTTGACATGTTTTATCAATAGTTTGAAAGTAAAACTTGAGTTCTTGGGAGATTTTGTTTTTGCTGGATATTTTTTAATAGAAATTAACTTAAGGATATTTGCAGAAAGATTTAGCAAACACAGAAAAAAAAAGTTTTTTGAAACAGGAATTTTGATCTCATCGTTTATCATCATTGTTTTCAATATAGGTATGTACTTTATGTAGGTACCTCTAGCGAGCTCCTGGAGTAGGCGAATTCTTTGTAAAGCTCAATGAGTAAATGTGTTTTAATTGAAGAATGAGGAATTCATTTTAAAAAATAAAGGTAATTGAGGTCTGAAGAAACGGCTAGTGGCCATGGGCAGGATAATCTGATGTGTAAATTCTAAGTAGAGGTGAATATGGATTAGTAGAACAGAAAACTTCCTGCTTTTAATTCTATTGACCCGATTATTGATATTGTGATCTTTAGAAAGATTTAACGAAGTTTTCTACGTGTCTTAAACTTCAGAGAACTTTATGGAGCATACACGTTCACCTGCAGTCGATGGTGGATTTAAAATTTTAGGGGGTATACAAAGCTTCTACCAGGAGTTTTTCGTTTTGAAAATTACTGTGATCTACTTTCGTTAAAGGCTGACGTTTAGCTCGCCGATGTACCGGGGGTTCTATCCAAAGAGAACGAATTTTAAATGTAAAGAGTGTTTTTTTAGAGGTATAGAACTTTGAAATATAATAAAACAAAGATGATTTTTTTAAATTGACAGGAAATTTACTTTATTCGAAAGATAATCTTCTGGCATTATAATTTAAATATGATGCCTGGCATATGACCGCCACTGCTGGCTCGGACGTAGTCTCACCTGGAGGTACAATTTTCGATGACTTTTTCCAACATTTGGGGCAATAAGGCGGCGAATATTGTCCTCCAAGTGGTCAATCATTTCGAGCTAATCGGCGTAGACTAGTGACTTCACATATCCCCACAGAAAATAGTCAAGCGGCGTTGAATCTCACAATCTTGGAGGCCAATTCACGGGTCCGTAACGTGGAAACTATGCGGTAACCAAACGTTTCCTTCAATAAATAAATTGTGGCACGAGCTGTGTGACATGTTGCACCGTCTTGTTGAAACCACAGCTCCTGCACATCATGATTGTTCAATTGATGAACGAAAAAGTCCGTGATCATGGCTCTATAGCGGTCACCATTGACTGTTACGTTCTGGCCAGCATCGTTTTTAAAGAAGAAGCACACCAAACAGTCAGTTTTTGTGGATGTAACGGTGTCTCAACATACACTTGAGGATTATCATCACTCCAAATGTGGCAGCTTTGTTTATTGACGTATCCATTTGACCAAAAGTGAGCTTCATCGCTAAACTAAATTCGGTTATGAAAATTGGGATCAACGGCAATCTTGTTTTGGGCCCATCATTTGGGCACAATTTGGAAGCGTTGTTCAGGCGTTAGTCTATTCATGTTGAAATGCCAAACCAAATTAAAAATAAATCACTTGACAGCTGACAAAATGGCCGCCAGTTAAAATAGTATTGCCAACTTAAAGTTCTAATCCGGCAAATCAACAGGCGAATTTGGCGAAATCAACTAGAAAATCTGACAACATCAACAAATGAATTAACTGGCGAACCAGGAGCTTGTTTTAAGCCTAAATATTATAAAGGGGTTTTGCCAAGACCAAAATGTAAGTCTTTATTTACACACATAAAATTCAATGGCTATTATCTATCTTAAACCCAGGAAACCAAAGTGATATTCTCTTTAAAAAAAAAATATAAAATTTAACTTAGGATCCTTTTAAAATCAACAATGTCTCAGCGCTTTAAATCTCAAAACGAAGACACAAAATATTTGTGTTTGTGTATAGAAATTCAATCCATACATCGTGATTAATACGAAATATGCAAATTTTGAAATTGCCATATTTTGTATTCCTATATATTTTGCCTCCTAGGTCCTTCCGTCCTTCCATTTAGGGAATGAATAATAAATACAAAAATATTAGATACTCGTACCTACATATATAGAAGATATAACAGATAAATAAAAAAACAACAAAAAAATATCATCAAAAAATTTCATTGGTCATAAAAAAAGAACATGAAGGAAACAAATTTGCAATCTCATCATTGCAATCATCGTCATCATCATCATCATCGTCGTCGTCATCGTCATTATCATCGTTGTCGTCTGAGTAAATGGCAAACACATCTATTTTTAACGATGAAAATCAAAATTTCATAAAATTCCCAACCACATCCTTTTTTTCCAATCACTTTTGTGTTCGTCGTTGTCTTGGTTGTCGTTCTTCCCTACATCATTTACCTATCTCTTACCTACCCCACACTTTTTGTCAAGAACCCTTTACACATCAATACAAACCAACCACACAAGGAAAGTTAACTGTGCACAATAAAATCTTCCTGGATATACTCCTCGTACACGGAGAATCCTTAGCAGGATGAAAACCACTTGAGATACAATTGCACAAGAATAGCAAAATAATAAAAAAAAAAAAAATAACAAAATCAAATGACAAGAAATTATTATTGTTGGGCACAGGACACATTTATAATGATCCTTCAAATAGATATACCTCCTTTAGTCACATATGTTGCCAGGACATGTGTAGAATCTTTGATTTTCTTTCGATATTTGTGTGTTATTTTTATTTTGAATACATACTCGTATAGGTAGAAACTTTGGAACATTATGCACTTACCTTTGAGTAGATGGTCGTCCTGCAATCCATATGGCGAACAATGATATCATAAAACTGGCAAAGTCTGTTAGTAAATGTGCTGCATCTGTTGCTATTGCCAAACTGTTCGATAAGTATCCACCTGCAAAAAAAAAAAACATTTGAAAAATAAGGACTATCTAGAAGGATTTTCATACTTCTGAATTTTTGTTTGCAGAAGAGTCATTCAAAAAATACAGCACCAACAACAACAACAACAACAACAAGAGAAAATACATTGGTAAATTTGAAAATCATAGGTAGGTGGTCTTATTTTTCTAGAAAAGGTATTCGAGTGTGCAATTGAAAATATTACAATTCACTCGAGTGAGTATCATTTTTTTCCTTAACAAGGAATCAAAGATGTTTATGCTTTCTTTCTTGGATTTTTGATGGGTTATTTGTTAGGTAACACTTAAAGATTATTGGAGTGCATTTTGTACATACCTACTTACCGACCTACACCTACTATACCTTCTTGTATAGGTACCGTTGATATGTGAAAAGACAAATTGTATTGCCATTGGAATATTGGGTTTTGTGTGGAAATAAGAAATGTTGTACGTGGTGGATCATACTTGAACATTTTGTGTAATTGAGATCCAAAAGGACTTCAAATTTGTATGCATAATAGGTACATTTTTTGATATTTCTTATAGACAGGTCGGATTCAAATTGAACTTTACTTAACGGGTTCCCGACCCGTGAGGGGTCCCAGCCTGAGAAACGGCAGCTTTCCGTCCTCATCGATCCCGAGCACGCTGCTTCCTGTCCTCCAGACCGAGCGCTACAGCATCCGCGATAGCTTGGTCTTTAAACCATTGGTTCGGTCTTCCTTGTCGTCCCGAACCTGGGGGCTGGAATTCGAAGATTCTTTTAGCATTATTGTCTATTCGCTCGATGTGTCTGAGCCAATGCACTCGGTGTATTTTAGCTTTTTAGACCACATCCACATCTTGGTACAGCTCATAGAATATTGCGGTTGAATCTTCTCCTCCATTTGCCCTCCTCGCACACTGGACCAAATATCCGTCGAAGAATTTACCCTTTCTTCTTATCGTCCAACACCCGGAGTTGTAAAGCAGGACTGGCAATTAAAGGGTTCTGTAGAGCGTGCACTTCATTTTACGCGTGAGAAGTTTTGAACCCATTTGTTTCGCTAAACCGAATTAGTAGCGGTTTTCGAGGATAATCCTTCGTCAAATCTCCACTAAGGTGTCATTTGTGGAGTTTAGGTTTACTCAAAGGTAGATGAACACCCTTAACTATCTCGAAATTACTGCTATCAATAGTGACGTTTTGTCCAAGGCGATGGACAGATGCTTCTTTGTTTGTTGATAGCAGATACTTGGTCTTGTCCTCGTTTACTTCAAGACAAGCAAGTTTTGCCTGTGCTTCAATCGCCGCCGACGCCGCGAAGGACTCTATGTCTATATCGTCCGCATACCCTACCCAATTAGTTAGATAGATCTGTTCAAAGGAAGTTACTCTAGAATGCCAATTATAACAGTTTTGGTTTATAAATGTTCTGTTTATGTGGCCCCGCTGGGCCAGGCTCTTCCGCCGGTGGACATATACTTCAGGCACCCAGAGTTTTTTTTTTGAAGTCGCACAAAGTGCGTTAAAGTGCGCCCACTTTTAATGGCGAAAAACTGTTATAACTGTTACAAATTGGCATGCCTCTAGTCTCGTCCCTGTTGAAAATAGTGCCTTCTATGTTAACACCTGCTCTACGCACTATCTGCTCCAAAACGAGGTTGAAGAAGTCACATGATAGCGCATCTCCTTGTCGAAACCCTGTACATGTTTGGAAGAGTTCGGAAGAGCTACTTCCCATCAATTGTACATTGCACCACGTGCTTTCTAATGTCACGCGACACAGCTCTGGATCAGTTTTCCCGGGATCCCGAGTTCGGCCATCGCCACATAGATCTCCTGACGATGAATGCTATCATAAGCGGCATTGAACTCGATGAAAAGATTGTTGGTCTCGACTTTAAACTGGTTGGTCTTTTCCAAAATTTGTCTATAGTCGATCTGGCGGGCCAAAACCCCCACTGGTATTTGCCGATCAAAGTGTTGCAAAACGACTTAAGACGCTCACACAGAACGGTGGATCACAGGATCTTATATAATCGACATTAAGCAGGGATATGCCTCGATAGTTCTTACAAAACATAGGATCGTCATATGGAGCTGATCATCTAATCATCGGACATGCTTCCTTCCACCCATACTTGCTCGATGATTTGATGCATGCGCCCTATCAAAACATCCCCTCCTTACTTGAAGAGCTCGGCTAGTAATCCATTGGAGCCAGCGGCGGCTTTCTTGTCCTTAAGCTTTCTTATAGCTAAACTTACCTCTTTTATATGCTGGGTGGTGGAACTGGGTCTTCATTGATTGGAGGTGGATTCACTGCTTGCCCTATCACTCACTCAAATTGATCTCCATTTAGCAGCTGCTGGAAATGCTACTAAAATACATTTATTTTTCGTTGTGTTTCGGTGACTAGGTAGATGTCTTTTCCTGCGTGTCGGTCTTAAAACCAGAACCCAGTATATCTAATTTAAGTATTTAATGATTAATATTTTAAATTTTATTGTGACATCACTTCCCTTATGGTACTTTCTTCCCGGGCGATTGGCGTTAAGAAGCTTCACTTCAATAAATGTTGACAAAATACCTAGCCTTTCTTCACTTTAACATTAAAGACACCACAAAGCTAAAAACACATCTACATTCGTAAAATTCAAGAATAAATACCGTTCTTCCACCAACATCTGTTCATATAATATATGTTAATTTGTACAACATTGCTGTACGAACAACATCGAGCTAAATATATCTTGCCTGAAGGTGACTTTTGGAAATTAACCATAAAAACAAAAACAAAAAGAGAACTACTAAGAAATCATCCTTATCGCAGAAACAAAGCACAAAAATAGACAAAAAAAAAAAAAAAAAACCCGAAGAATAAGGTAAATTTGAAATTTCCTCTTCAAAATGCATTCTTAATCCATCTTTGGTCAGCCAGCCATTTGGAAAGTTTTGATTCTATACGAAAAGATGCTTCAAAGTTTTTCGCTATTTTTGGCAAACGGTCGGTCGGTATGCATGATGCGGTGGTGTTCGAGCGTATTATTATTTGCATTTCGTTGGGTGCGCGCACATCAGGCACACTGATTGTTACCGCTGATGCTGTGAATTGCAGCTTTGCAGTTGCTTCTTTGTATTGTGTATATTCTTTTCTTATTCTCATTCTTATTCGTCTGTCTATCCTGCCTGACAGAGTTTTTCTATATCATTTTCAGCGCGAAATAGTTTTGGCACTTTAAGAATAGAAAAACTTTCTATCGCTGCTCGTTGGTCTTTTGTGCAAATGGATTCAACAAAAAAAAAAAACTAAAAAGATACTGATAAGTAGATTCTACGAGCGAGTAGGTATACACATAGGTATGGCAATGGTGTTTTGGCAGCAATAAGCGCGCGAGAGGATAGATACAGCGAAATGGTTTTGGTTTTTAGCAGCACCACTAGGAGCAGCAACTTCGTCAATTTCTTCCGGAAATTTGAAATGGAGTGAAAAATGTGGAACTTTGCATCTGGCGCGCATTTGTTCTTTATTCTCATTCCAAGTTGTCTTTTTCTTTATTTTATACTTTTTTCACAATTTGAGGTCTTACGGAAGTAAGTTTCTAATTCTATGAATTTTTTGTCTTTGTTTAAGCTCGGGAAACAATTCGACTAACTATGATTGCATTAGAGAAATTTCCAATTTTTTTTTCATTTTTTTTTTGGGGAGGGGGGGGGGGCAGATCGGGGATTCTCATCTTCTATTGGACAGCTAGGTACCTATTGCTTTCAAGTAAACAAATTAATTTGAGATTTAAATCGAATCTAACATTACAATGATGGAGATGTAAACAAGTCATTTTCGTCATAGGCACGTCTGTTTGTCTGTGTGCGTCCAGATGTATACACATTAGGGTGGCCCTTTTGTAGCAATTTTAATTCAAATCACTCTTATTTTTAGTCACCTTTGGAAAAATAAAAAATAAATTGCCCGACTGGATCACACGAACTTGATTTTGCATAATATATTTATAATAAATTTAGAGAAAAGTAAGACAAAACTCGTTCTTCAAGTAGTTTTCTTTAAATAGGTATTTTTTTAATTTATAAAATTTCTTTAACTTTTGAAAAAGCCACAACTAGGACAAAAAGTATTGTCCGGAATGCCCAGCTTCGCCGTATGCTTTCCTACTGGCTAGTGACCAGCACATTTCGCAACGACCATGATGGCTGCATCTTGCCTGGGTCTAAATATCAGGTCAGTTATTGGGGATTTATTATAGATGGGCCATATCTTTCTGGATATAAAGCAGTTTGTAAAACTTCCTCATCTGCGATTGAGAATATTTGTCCCCTCATAACTCCAAGCGGAATGTTAACTCTCTCCGCATGTGAGCTATGAAGGGCTGACCTTTGCCTAGCCAGCTCGTCACCCCGCTCGTTGCCCTTAATGCCAAAATGACCTGGAACCCAAATAAGAGTGACACTCAAGTTGACATTAAGGCTCGATAGTTCATCCCGACATTTTTGGACCAGTTTAGAGAGAGATATATAGCCGAATCAATGGCTTTGACAGCTGCCTGACTGTCTGGCAGGAGGCGGTGTTCCGGTTTTGGTTAGGATCTTGTTATAGTATCTTGCATGCTTTCCTGATTCCTAGTAATTCAGCTTGAAATACACTAACAACGTCAGGTAGCCGAAAGGACCTAGGGATGTTCAAGAGATGTTCCTGAAACAACACAACACTCCATCTTTGAACCATCAGTAAAAATAGTTGTGTCGATGTCTCGCGTCACGACGTCATCCTTCCAATCCTTTCTGGATCGAAATAAAACCTTAACATCTTTACTGCGATCCAGAGCAGGAGTGCAGTAGCCGCTCGGTATTGAAAGCATATCATTAGGATTCAAACCTGTGATATTGCTGTGACCATATGGTTTAGCAAACCAACAATTTGACTCCTTAAGTCTTATCGGCGCTGCCAGAATATTAAATATTTAATGTGTAATGTAATGTAATTGATTTAGTGGTAAGAGGTGCAGAAGCATCCGTCGGGCAGGAACGTAGAGCCCTTGTGGTACCAACGCTAGCTGTTCTTTGAACCTTCTTAAGTTTGTTAATGTTATACGCTTGTGTCTTCGGTTGAAGGCCCCACTTATTTCCGAAGGTCTTACTATATGCCTTCTTAACCCGTTCTTCAAAATTCAGTTTCCAATTTAGCTCGGAGTTAAGAATAACGCCCAGGTATTTCGCACTATAGAAGAAAGTGAGAGAACTTCTTAAAATCGATATTCGAAATTTTGACTCTTTAGGGACCGAGCTGGCTGAAAGAAGCTTGTTGGTTGAGGGCCTGGTCCACTCTGGACCGTAGCGCCACTTTAAGTAAGTGAGTAAGTGTACATATTTTACCGACGTAGGCATGTTTAATATTCCTGTCTATCACGTACAGTTCTTGTGATAAATTTATAAGTTATTTAATTTATTTTTAAAAGTGAAATATGTATAGTTACATATTTTTCACTACCGGATTTAATATTTCTCATCTTCATATACAACAACATGTGCATTTTAATCTCATTAAATCTTTAAGACCTGCCTTAATTGTTAAAACGTCAGGTTATAAATATCCTTCTTAGTCATAAAGCTTATACTTACTACATAAAATACCTTACCCATTGCTCAATATAAAAGAAAATCCACTTGATAATAATGACGTTTATGTTAATATTTGACATACATGTGCGTAAAATGACAATAAATTATGCAAATGAACAATCTCTAACAATCGATTGTAATGCAAATAACGAGCATCATTTCAAACAATAACAGCTTAAGTGATTTAGCAAACATCTATCCAAATGCAACGTGAATGAATTTACGAACGACAACAAGCAATGTAAAGGCCTCTCTTCTCTTCATCAGTCATTCCTCCCTGATTCCTCATCGTCATCATCATCATCATCATCGCCCACTTTGTATAGGTATACCTACTACCAAAGGTGATGTAAATTGTAAACCTACAATTATCTATAGAGAGTGTCAACTGTTACTAATTAAATTGAATTAACAAACATTTTCACAAACTCGATGTAAGTAACACTTCCGAATGACACCATGAGTATTTGCAATAAGTTGAGACATTGAATAGGTAAGTATAGGTATATGCTCGTACTCGTGCTCATACTCGCATACTTGCTGCAATGTTTAATTCATGAAAATAAGTCTTATTGCTGCATAGGCAGATGCAGAGTCGAATTCAAATTATTGATGATTTGTTAATAAGTAGATAAATCTACTTAGTTTAGAATTTACAGTGCATAAAAGGAAAGTGCGGGTTTGAGTGACAATAATTGTAATGGTTGAAAGAAATGTTTATAGAGTATAATCGAAAAATGGTTGAACTTCTTTTAGAAAAAGAAAAAACTGATATTAGAAGTAAATTTATGAAAGAACTTCGCAATGTATTCGTATACGTGGTTTAAAAAAAAAAACTTAAAATATTTAGTATATTTAGTTATGTTAAGGGTCTTCCAAAATAGGGACTACGGAACTTTGACAGTTGATGGCGGCCATTGTTGAAGCTACATCTGTCAAATTGGCTGTCATTTATTCAGTCTGTTTTGCCAACAACAACACGTGCAAATGATAAAATTGTTTTATGAAAATGGGTGTTCTGTTCGGGCAACGTTCCGCGTGCTTCGCCCATTTACGGTCATCTTCAGCGATGAGCCCCGTTTCTGGATGAATGGGTATGTCAACAAACAAAATTGTCAAATTTGGGAGAATACCAATCCACATCAGATACAAGAGTGTAGAATGCATCCCGAAAAAGTCCCCGTTTGGTGTGGATATTGGGTTGGCAGCGGTTATCGGTCCATATTTCTTTAAGAACGACGTTGGCCAGGCGATCACCGTCGATGATTGCCAACTTCATTTGACCTGAATTGGATGATATGGCCATCAACCACATGTATGGTTTCAGCAGGACGGGCGGCGCTACGTGCCACACAGCTCAAGCCAAATTGGAAATTCTCCACAAGTGATTCAAGGGCATGGCCATCTCACGTGGAGGTAATATGGACTGGTCACCGAAATTGTGCAATTTGACACCGTTAGATTTTTTTCTTGTGTAGTTTTCTGAGGTCGCATATGTCTATGCAAATAAGCCACAAACCACAGCGGCCCTAAAAGATTTATGCGCCAGAGTCATGGAAATTGAAGATTTATTGGATGCGCACCACCTATAGAAAAGCCGCGGGGGACATTTCAACGATATTCCATTCATAATGTCATCGATTTGGCGAACCCAAAATTTCGATGATATCTCACACACACTCTGTTTTATTTAAATTTAAAGATAGGAAGCGCTTAATGAAAGACCCTGTATGATAATTTTCGAGACATCAAGACAATGTATATACATTTTTGGTTTGTTTAATTTTTATCCACTATTTGACTTTTAATCTATCACTGAAATATTTTTAAAGTACTCTCTTATGACAAAAAATACACTAAGGCCCAGTTTTTTCAGTGGTGAATTAAACCAGAGTTAGCTAAATCGAGAAGTAAATTAGCCCACAGTCAACTGAGGAAACAGTTTTTCGGTGAAGAATGCATGCGGATTGACTAAACAAACACGGTGGATAAAACATCAAAATTTTGTTCTCAGTAAAACTTGAGTTAACTCATCAAATTTGATGTTTAACCTCTGGTTTAACTTTAATCTCACACTAAAAAAATTAGGCCTTAATTAAAAAAAAAAAAAGCAATTTTGAAAAAAATGTTTATTTTCTTTTTTTCTTCACTGCTTCTTTAATATTGGTTTGTTTTCTTTTTTCCTTACTGTTTTACTTAAATAAATCTTAAAACACTCTGTTGTTACTTTATAACTGAATATTAGACCTTTGTAATAATACCAACAAACTATGTCTTGAAAATTCTTTTTTCAACAGACAATTCTAAAACACCCTGTATAGATTTTTCTAAAACTCACCAGCTTGAAAGCCTTGGAAATTCCCTTTAGGATTAAAAAAATGTCTATCATATCTTTATTCGTTTAAGAGTTATGATTTTTGCAACCAAAAATTGTCCAAACAGGCCACTGTGCACCGCGCCAGTGGATATATGCTTCGACCACATTTGTACTTTTAATGGCGAGCAAGTTTTAATTGTTATAAATCTTCCTTCTAATCACGCCAATCCGGGACGTCTGGTCCCATATCTAATTGGATATACTACTGTCTCTATTTGATACTGACCTCTTCCTTTGCCTTGCCAGTTCATCTACTGCATCATTCCCTTCTATATTACTATGTCCAGGAACCAAGCAGAGTTTGATTTGGTTTGTGTTGCAAATATTATTCAGTAGGTATGTCTCTGCATTTTGCTACGGCCTTGGATCTTATACTCTCACTGCTCACTGGCTATTGCTTTTGATAGCAGCTTGGCTGTCCACGAAAAATGTGATCTCCGAAGAGCTCAGTTTTTTTTTGTGAACCAATTATAGAGTAAATATCATCCTGAAAAACACTGCACTCATTTGGGAGTTTATATGATTCTCCAATATTAAGAGCTTCACAGAACACCCCAACCTGTTCCTTCTTTGAGAAGTGAGTTGGGAATCCATGTCTTTCAGGTATTAAAATAGAGAAGTTTTGTTAAAATCTAAATATTAGGTGTTTCGTAGTCAGTGGTCTCATCAAATTCGGCCATTGTATCATACATTTGGCAGATAGACCCATGACCATAGGTGCTGTGCTTCCAAGCATTCCATTTCTTTAAGTCAAAGTGCATTTTTGGCTGCTGTGCATCTTATGTTTTCGTCCAGGATTTGAAGATTGAGAATTATTTCCAGCCCTGCTTGTGGCGTAGACCTCCTCGCTCCCGTTGTTCCTATACACGCTTATCTATGTACCTTGTTAAGGTTTTTGAGATCTAGCTATCTTTTTCTACAGCCTTCCACCACACAATCAAACCGTAAGTATGGGACGAACAATCGCCGCCGTGTACATCCACTGGATGGCTTGCGGTCGCATGTCCCACCGTGTACCGAGGGTTTTTTGCGTGTGTAGAAAGCACTTAGTGCCCTTTTCATTCTTTCCTCTGTGTTCCGTTTCCGGGTTAGCTTGGAATCAAGGATTACACCAAGATATTTAGCTTCTTTGCAAAGTTTCAAAAGTCTCGTCTTTATTTATATCTTTCGAACAAAAAAAAAAACTTCCTGATTCTTTTACCCACTCCCAACCAATGACTCTTTTCATACCAATTATAATTGCACAATAAAACAGTAATATATCGAGTGAACGATCCTTATTAAAATAATATTCATTTATTCTAATAACAAAAAAAAATCCATCCTTCATAGAGAATTTTTTTTTTAAACAAAAGAAAAAGTTCCACCAAAAGAACTTACCAATAATTTCCGCCACCATAAAGAACAAACACAAAATACTTGCTATAATGAGTTTCTTTCGTGCTTTCACATCGACGCCTTCCGTCCTCTGACGATGGCAATGTCCTCGTACTGAAAATAATAAATAAAAAAAAAATATTCATAAATATAGCAAAACATTAAAAAAACAAGTATATATGCTTGTGTATTATACATAGTCCTTAAAAGAAGTTTTTCTGTCTTCCCTATTAGAACGAAAGACGTAAAAAAAAAAAAAAAATAATTAATCAAACTTAATTTTTGTTTAAAAAGAACCAAAAAGAAAAATAAACAACAAAAAAAAGATTATTATCCTGGCAGGAGTTCAAGAAAATTTTCTATTTGTCTCTTTACAAAATTTTCATCGGCAGAAGGGAAGGGGAGAGGGTGGTGGGTAGAGGAGGAGGAAAAGAGATGAAAACTTAAACTAATATGGAAATTGAATTTAAAAAGTTTTACATTTTATCCTTCCGAGTCGAGGCGTAAAGTGTAGAATAATAATTTTCTTAAGAAAAAAACAAAAACCCCAAAACATATGTCTGCAGGATAATTTGGAAAATTACTTAATCCTTGGAGTTGATTATTTTTTTATTAAAAAAAATATTAAACCAAAATACTAAAAGAACCTCTACACCCACTTTTTCTGTATATAGACAATTATACCTCATGCAGTAATTGAGAATAGAGCGACGCGACGATTGTGGCGATGCAGGATGGTGGTCCTGGTTGTTGTTTGCAAGAAAAAAAAAGATAATAAATTCAGGATAACAATTAATAAACAATGCGCACACAATTCAGCTATATTCTTCTGCATTTTTGCATCGTTTATTATAAGCAAAAGTTGTGCCCGGGCTCAGGATCAGGACCAGACTCAGGGAGCCTGGTGGTGTTTCTGTATTTAACACACTGACTAAAAAGGAAAAGACGAATCCTGCGACAAAAACACACAAGGATAATCCTTTTGGCAAAGCAAATGAAATATTATGTAGGTGTGTGCTTGCATATTGGGAGGGAGGGTCGTGTGTCTCGGTCTATATATAGTGTGCGACGGTTAAAATTGCAGTCGTAGCCTCCGGAAATGTGTCTCTGGGATTTTGGGGCTTTGGGTGTTTTTGTTTTCTTTTGTTCGCCATATGACCACGGAATTTATTTCATTTTGCCATGTGTTTCTTTTTTTTTTTTGTTATTTTTTTTTTTAAACAAGTCAATCGGTTTTGAGGCTAATTCCTGGTAAACGTGTCAAACATTCGCATAAGCCGATCGGATTGATTTATTCTTTTGACAAAAATTAAACTCAGCAAAAAATATCCACACGTTTACCTATAGGCTTGGATATAAATCTCTCCCAGAGTATTGGATATTTTAGTCCTTTCAACAACAACAAAAAAAAATTTATTTTTAAATAAATACCTAACCGTCTGTTGAACAAAAAAAAAATTATTTATGTATATATAAACCAAACCCATTAAATTTATGGTGTGTAAAAGGATTATTGCCTTTGGATGCGAATTATTTAGTTTTCCAAAAATATGTATGTACAAATCTAAATCGTTTTTGAAATTCTGTGAAAATAATAATCCTCTTGATTAGGATATAATTTATGAGTTGTGTGTAGAACGACGAGCGAGGCAATGGAAAAACGAAAAACAAATTGAATTTATGTTCATTTTAGAAAACCATAAGCGCGCAAATATTTACTTTGATTCAGAGAGACAGAAAGAGCGAAGGTAATTTTCTGCATGAAAAGGTGTGGCAATACATCATTTTGTAGAACATTATGGTTTTTTTTTTTTTTTTGTTTTTGAAAATTATGACAAAATAAAAGGATAACAGTTGGATTTCAAATGAAAAATGATTATGGCAATAAAATTGTTTTCGGTTGTTTTTATTGGCAACAAAATTATATATGTAGAATAATTTAATGGTTTTTAAAACTTTTGGGATTGAGCTTGGACTTAAGAAGGCGCCTAGAGGGTTTGTCTTTGTTTAAACCTTTAGGCATGAATTTTAACTTTCATTGAAACTCATCATTGTAAGTTTACGCACTTAAAAACCAAATTCAGTGATTATTTTGATGCTAATATAAAGACGATGACTTAATTCTTCATTCACCCTCACCTCATCCAGCTTATACACGCGGTTTACTACTACAAAGCTTACTTCTGCTAAACATTTTTTGACCAAAAGGAATCAACACAAAATCTTTTTTTTTTATCAAACAACCCTTAAAACAATTTCCCAGCGTACTGATGCTTTTAGCTTCGAAACACCCTGTAAAAGCAAAATAACCCAGCTCCCGAGAAACAATCGCTTCTTAACAATCAATTTTATTTAAAATGATTTTTCTACACACAATTTTGTGTAGTTAAAAGTGCATTCAAAAGTGTGCTTATGCAACCATTTTTGTGAAATTAATTTTCCGATATATGCTAATAACTTAATGGTGTTGATTATTATAAATTTTCAATAAAAAAAAAAAGTTCCCTACAATAACTTTTATATAAAAGTTATAGTAAATACATATACATATATGTATGTAGGTAGAATTTGCTGCAACAAGCAACCCAGAACAGTGACACAATGAGGGCTGAAGTCCGACGTTTTGCTATCATAAATGTCGTTCTGCCAAGGTAGGTAATTATTTTTGGCTGATTCACAGACCATATAGTGGACTGTAACACAATACTACAAGAACTTGTACTAGAAGTGAATTTCTGCAGGTGTACAAAATTTCTCAACTTAAAATTCTACAAATTTATAATAGACGAATATTACAATTGGGAAAATGTGTAATGTCCCTCTTTCTATAATTCAAAACTACAAGGAAAGGGTGTTTTTTTTAAACGTGTGGTTTTCAAGAAGAAATAAAACCATTAAACCCATTATGTTTAAAAATGATTTCCGGCAAGTGGCCGCCGCGGCTGGCTCGAATAAATTCCAGCCGAGAGGCCCAATTTTCGACCACTTTTTTTTCAGAAATTGGGGCCGTATGTCAGCAATAACGTGTCGAGTATTCTCCTCCAAGGCGTCAATGGTCTCGGGCTTATCTGCGTAGACAAGCGACTTCACATAACCCCACAAAATTTAGTCCAGCGGTGTTAAATCGCACGTGGCACGGAAGCCACGCCACAGGCCCACATCGCGAGATAATGAGCTCACCAAAAGTTTCCTTCAATAAATTGATTGTTTCGATGGCTGTATGGTAAGTAGCGCCATCTTGTTGGAACCAAAAGTAGTCCACATCAACATCCTCCAATTCAGGTATGAAAAAGTCATTAATCATGGCTCTTTAGCGTTACCCATTGACTGTAACATTATGGCCGGCTTCATTTTTGAAGAAATATTGACCAATGATTCCCTCTGCCCATGGAGCACACCAAACAGTGACTTTTTGAGGATATAACGGCGTCTCAACAATGGCTTGTGGAATGTGATCACTCCAAATACGACTTTTTTCCTTTTTAACGTACCCATGCAACCAAAAATGAGCTTCATCGAATATTGGACGCAGCGCGCGATGTGTCGCGCCAACCGAACGATTATTTTGGTAATAAATTTGCATAATTTGCAAACGTTGTTCAGGAGGAAGTCTATTCATTCATGAAATGGAAAACCAAATTGAGCATAAATCAAGTGACAGCTGTCAAAAAGGCCAACTCCGAAAAAAGTATTGCCAGATTAAAAACCATACGTCTAAAAAAAAAACCCTGTAGTGTGTTCCAACTTGTAGAATAGTTTATGAAATTTTACAGGTCAATTAAGAATATTAGGATGCATTTACAATGTATTCAGTTTTTGAATTTTATCCGGCAAACGGCTTTTTAAGTCAAGCCTTTGTTAATCTTTTATTTAAAAAAAAAAAATTCTTTTTAATTTTGAAAAAAATAAATATTTTATTCTATTCCATTCTATAACCATTTTGTCATATTGAAAAAATAAACCAAAAAATACAGGAAAAATAAACTTGAAAATTTCATAAACTTTCAAAATTGAACTCAGAAATAATTAATAAGCTAAGTCATTGAGGCTATAGATAAGAAAAAGTATTATTAAAATTGAACGATAATTTTTCGAGAAATGTAAGATCATAAAATTTATGTTCTAGTTAATAATGATGTATGAGTATGATATGTTTTTATTTTTATTTTTACAGCCTTTGATAATAATTATAAGCTTTAAGTCCTAACAGCCATATTATTGACTTGTTTTAAAAGTATAGCTTCATGGCAGAACTAGTTTTATAGATTTTTGGAGGTGCACTAATCGATATTATTCAAAAACATTTTGACACCTGAAAATCCAAAATTTTAAACTATAGCTTTGGATAAAATTCTAAGCTAACAAAACCGTGCAAAACTTGGGACTCCAAACTAAAACTAAAACCATATAGTTTTGCTATTGAATTAGTTTTGAAACAAGTCAATAACTTGGCTGTAAGTATTTAATTACGCTGATTTATTCCAGTGGGTTATACCTAGAATTTGTTTTAGAAAAACCATCTCATTCTGCTTTTACCATCACAAGAGAGAAGGAATTCTTTAAGTTCTCTCAAAATAAAGTACATAATTTGTAAAATATCCTTGATCTTAATTATAAAATGACAATAGAAAAGTTTTAATCATAAACTTAAGAAAATAAATAAAAAAAACACAAGTGTTTTATCTTAAGGTCACATTATTAGGTATAAATTAATTTAAGAAAAGAAAAAAAACCTACCTCCACGGCCTAGTACTTCAATTCGAATCTGTACCTCACTATTATCCATATCGAGAATAAAAAGACTACCAATTTATTTCAACACTATTAGCACTTCAAACAATAAAGTTTAATTGAACACAAGATTTTTATTAAGTTTATTTATCTTCAATTAACCGCACGATTAGTACTATTGAAAATATTTTATAATAACAACAACAAAAACAACCACTTAAATCAATTTAAAATTAAATAAATTATAAACTTATAATACGCTTCAAGTCCGCTTATACGGGTGGATAGGATACCAAACAAACCGTAACGTTCAAAGCCTCACAAATAATTGAATAAAAAAATTGTCTTACAGCAAATGAATTCTTCACAATAATTCATCACACCTAGCCCCATAGAATTTATACATATGGATGTATGTACATATGAGCGAAATTACGCTCAGGTAATTTAATCAAATCATAGACCAATTAAACGAAGATAGATAGTTATATTAATCAAGAAGAGTATACATACGTATGTAGAGATATAAATATCTCTTTATATGGCTTGACAGCAAACTTCATCATTATCATCAAGAAAAAGTGTATGTAGTTCCAAATGGAAAAGAAAACTTAAGTTCTTAAGTTAAGACTTAGTTCGGATTTAATGTGTTAAAGAAGTGTCAGATATGACAGGAGTATTTTTATGTTCACTCACCGGAGGGCTAGTTGTATACAAACGTGGTTCAGCTCCGGATCGATCAATTTAAACCCATCGATTTAGGCGGCTTAATTGAGGTTAAATCAGGGTTCAAAGTTGAAAAACTAATTAATCGCCAATCACATACTACAATCGTAGTTAAACATCAGTTAATTCACCGAAATCGGTGTGTTAAAAAGTCTTGTCCGAGGATGAACCACGTTTGTACAACTGACGTCTACTGGAGGTTCAATCAGGGTTCAAGGTTCCAAAATTAATTAATAGCCAACCACGCATACTCTAACCCTTATTGAACCACAGTAAATCCCTCGAAATCGGTTGTGGAGGTTCAATCAGGGTTCAAGGTTCCAAAATTAATTATTAGCCAATCACACATACTATAACCCTAGTTGGAACTCAGTTAATCCGCCGAAATCGGTGGGTTAAAAACTTGATCCGAGGATGAACCACGTTTATACAACTGGCCTGCTGGAGGTTCAATCATGGTTCAAGGTTAAAAAAATATTTTATAGCCAATCAAGCGTGCTCTAAACCTAGTTAAATTTCAGTTAAACCTAAATTAATACCCTAAAATCAGTGGATTAAAACTTGATCCGAAGATGAACCATATTTGCGCAACAACTGGCCTTTACTGCTTTGGTTGTCAAAAGAAAAACGTCAAGCAATCTTTCAAAATAACTGATGACTAAGGTACAGTTTTTCAGTGCGAGATTAAAGTAAAATTCGAGTTAACTCATCAAATTTGGTGATTTAACTCAAGATTAACTGAACAGATGCTTTTAGCGTGTTATCCATCGAGTTTTTTTCAGTCGTTTCGCATGCATTCTTCACCTTAAAACTGCTTCCTCAGATAATTCTGGGTGAATTTAACTCTAGAGTTAGCTAACTCTGGTTCAACTCACTACTAAAAAACTGGGGCTAAAAGTATAGGAAATAGGGAATTATTAAGTCTGTTCGTTAACTACCCAAAACTGTCAATTTCTACCAATTTTAGTCTAAATTTTTGTTTAAATGAACTTTGACAGAACTTTAGACTAAAATTGGTAGAAGTTGTCAGTTTTGGGAAGAAAACGAACAGAGCTACTGTGTACCTAACCTTGGTCTAATTTCATTCTGTTTTCATGTAGAAGGTACAATGGTACATGCCCTTAAGCTCGTCAGCTGTGGTAAATTATTTCTCTTCTAAATCTCTATTTCTACCACTAAATAACTTCTTCGCTAAACATATTAGGTCTGTTTGGTAACGTGAAATTTTTCACAATTTTTCTAAAATTTTCAAGATTTGCTGTCAAAACCCAGTTTTGTGAAACTTTGTGAAAATTTATTTTTATTACAGCTAGATAATGAAAAGACCGTCATCAGTTGGGCTGGAGGCATTCATTGATAAAAAGTAAACAAAAAGGCGGCAGGCATTTATACATTTACATAGTTCAAAACAGGCCTACAGATTGAGTTTGAAATCTATCTTATATTTCAAACAAAAACAAATATAGATATTCCGCTTTTGTTATTGTCATAACATCAGCGAGCAATTTGAGAGATAATAATATTTTTATGCAAACTACGAAAGATAAACATATTCGTCATTGTTGGATGTTTGAAGTTGACGCGACCGACGACGACAAGCCGGAACGAGTGCAGTGTTTAACAATGATACGTGGTACTGTGGTGAGGAGTGGTTTCGGCAACGACCGACGACGCTCGGTGACTGCAATGACTGGAAAGCACGGCACCCTCGCGAATAAACTAAACTAGTTCTAACCCTTTACGTCTCTGTCAGATACGAGTAATATACATTTCTATATGGCTCAGTGATTTTATGGAGGTGGGTGTTATGGTTATTGATTTCTGTGGCAATTTTCATTTTGATTCCATCAACAAGTTGAGATGGATGAAGTGGGAAATATTTGAACTTTCGAATAACGCTGATGTTATTGTTTGTTCTCTAAATTTCGAAAGAAACGTGTGCAAATTTTGAATATTATATTGTTGTTCGAAATGAGTGCAAAAAGTAATTAGTTGCTATAATAAAATAAACCTAATAATCCAATAAAAAAAAAGTTAAATGAGTGATGTTTTGAGTGACATTTTGAGTAGTTTATTAAAGAAACTTGAAATTTATATAAATATGTGCTGAGGATTTAACACCTTTTGTTTAATTTATGATAACTGATTAAGATTTCAATAAAAAAAGCTTTTGAAACGACTTTGAATTTTGTTGTTTCTTTTAAATACATATCTTTGATTTGTTTCATTTAATATCAGGTGGTTGTTTCTGATGGAGGTAAGTGAGTCAATAATTAGGTTTGTGAAGGTGTAGTTTTAGACTAAAATTTGCTTCTGCTCCTTTTTCTTGCCGTTTCTTATTAAACAATAATGAACATAAATCTGAACAAGAAGAAGACTTTCACATCCATTAAGAAAGAGAAAGAACTTTTTGTCAGAGGTTCAGAGTAAATATAAATTTAATTAACAATAAAGATATGAAGGTATAAAAAAAAAGATTAAAGTAAAATTATAGGATGAGAGAGGATATCAGCTAAAAAGTAAAAATCAACTAGAATTATTTTTTCCATTTCGTACCTAAGGGTTCTGAATAGCTAATGACGAAAACCTACTCATTTCCTCAGTTCGAGAAGAACCCCGTCAACCCAATTCATTGTAGACGTTTGGCCCACCACAGTGAGTTTTAAGTTCAAAGTTGGGGTTTTGACTTACAAATCACCGAAGTGGGTTAAAAATCTACTGCCGACTTTTAGCTATTGGCAATTGGATCTTTCCTGACCTCATTTTTACGTTGATAAATAGACTTTTTTTTGTAAAAGTCGAGAAAATGTCCTTAGTCAACGGAAAAAAGAGGTCAGGAAAGATCCACGATGTTTATTGATTGATATTTAATTTTTATAAAAGTTTTGAGTTATTATTTGGGAGAAAAATTCTTTATACAAAATTATAAATATTACCAACAGGAAAAAAAAAATGCTCCGATTGCTTATTCTCGCGCCTACAATCCGTTTAAGTTTAATACGGGCAGAGTTTCCCAACGCGGATCGCACACAGTTCGTTTCCGCGGCAATTCTTTTCTTAAAAGCTCTCTGACAAGTAGTGAATTTCATTGAGAATAGAAAAAATCTTTTTTTAATACCAATTCACAATACCGTCCCAAAGCAGGAAATATCCAACTATCGTCCGATTTGTAAACTTTCGTGTATACCAAAACTCTTTGAAAATATTTTGAATACCTGGTGAGTTTTTTACTTAAATAACATATTTCGCCATATCAACATGGCTTTGTTGCAGGAAGATCTACAGCTACCGCAATTTATCAATCAAGGATACCAAATTGATGTTATTTATACTGATTTTGCGAAAGAGTTAGTCACTTTATTTTTATTCAAAAATTATTAAGATTCGAATTTCATTTCAACATGTTGAAATAGTTAGTGTCTTACCTTAAGGGTCGTATAAAATATGTATCCATTGACCAAGTGATGTGAAATTCAGTTATGGAAACATGAGGTATTCCCAAAGGCAGCCATCTTGGTCCACTTCTTTTTCTAATATTTACTAACGACATGCCTGATATTTTCCTAAGTTCTGCTCGACTTCTTATATTGCAATCAATTGGTTCAAATGAATATTAGCACTATAGTTTGACCCACTAAGAGTTTGGCTCAAAGGTTGCTGCAATTTTAAGCTTGTTTGGCTAAAGTTAAAATTCAGTCTGCAAAGAACTGACGAAGACGAGATCTTTCCATTTATTAATGAAATAGAATTGGATATATTTTCGATGGTTTTCAAGTGAAGGCAAATTTATCAATACCAACCTATCTGAAAACAAGGGAAGTGCTGATTCCTGAGACCAAGGAAGAAAACGGAGACAGAACCGCAAAAAAAATTCGTTGAACTGCTTCAAGCCTCGACTTGGGAATAGAGTAGTGGGGTGCCCAGACCCAGACCACACAGCCGTAATCAAGAATGGATCTCACAAACGAAATAAATAGAAACATGAGAACATAGGGAACTTAAAAGTCACGTGAGAATCGTTTAATAAATCCTAATGTTTTATTGGCTTTTTTAATAAATGTGATCTAAGTGATCGTTAAATTTCAATTTTGAATCTAAAATAATTCCTAGATCTAAGAACACTGAAACTTTGTCCAAAGGGTCCGATTCAAATGAGTAGTTATAATTGAAGGGCTTATAACCTCACACTTGTCAACATTTAGGATAAGTCTATTTTTATTGCACCATTCCCTGAATCTTCAAAGATCGTCGTGTAATAGTAAACAGTCTGTTTCAGATTTTATTTTTCAGTAAAGTTTAATGTCATCAGCATAATTAAGAATACAAGAAGTTTAGACAATTCAGACGATATCATTTATAAAAAGGATAAACAAAATAGGCCCTAAATGGTTACCCTGAGGTACGCCTGAATTAACAATTAATTGATTAGAACATACATTGCAAAGAGCTACACTATAATGTCTGCTAACTAGATACGAAGTAATTCATTTAAGAAAATTATTATTAAATCCTGAGTTATTTAATTTACTTATAAGAGTTTTGTGATACAACTTGTCAAATGCCTTACTGAAATCGGTAAAAATGCTTGATCACTTGTCTTCAAAAGCGTCTAAGCAAAAGGATGAGAAGTTAAATATATTTGTCACAGTAGACTTTTTTTGACAAAACCGTGTTGACTTTTACACACAATTGAATTACAGTAAAACGATAGAACATTACAAACAATGGATTCAAATAATTCTGGAATTATAGATAATTTGGCGATCGGCCAGTAGTTTTTGATCTGAGTTTTAAGTCCCTTTTTATGTATTGGGGTTATGTACGCACTTTTCCAAAGATTGCGAAAAATTGAGCTACTCAAAGATTCATTAAAGAGACTAAATAACGGATAACACAAATGAGAGACACACTTCTTCAATGCTGGAACACCATCAGGTCCCGGACTGTTGTTATCATAAAGCTTTAAAATGCCTTCACTGATAGTATCTTAATGAACCTATAACTCGATGTGTCAGAGAAACAAAAATATTATTTCCAATTACCGGGTGATTTTTAAGCTGGTTTGGTTTTGGCAACACTGGTTTTGACAGCTGACGTGTGTTTAGTACCTTGTGTCACTGTCAAACAGCTTCAGTTTGGTTTGCAATTTAACCATGGATCGTCTTACAAATGAACAACGCTTGCAAATTATTGAATTTTACTATCAAAATTCGTGCTCGGTTCGAAATGTTCATCGCGCGCTGCTTGTGTTCAGCGATGAGGCTCATTTTCGGTTGAATGGGTACGTAAATAAGCAAAATTGCCGCATTTGGAGTGAAGATCAGCCAGAAGCATTGCAACAGCTACCAATGCATCCCGAAAAAGCCACTGTTTGGTGCGGTTTATGGGCCGGCGGCATTATTGGGCCTATTTCTTCAAAGATGATGCGAATCGCAGCGTTACTGTCAATGGTGAACGCTACCGAGCGATGATAACAAACTTTTTTTTGCCCGAAATGGAAGTTCTTGACTTGCATGATATGTGGTTTCAACAAGACGGTGCCACATGCCACACAGCACGCGAAACAATGGCGCAATTGCGAGGCGAGTTTGGTGAACAGTTAATTTCACGTTTCGGGCCGGTCAATTGGCCGCCTAGATCGTGCGATTCGACACCATTAGATTATTTTTTGTGAGGGTATGTCAAGGCTAATGTCTATAGGGACAAGCCCGCTTCGATTGACGCACTGGAAGCCAACATTCATGCATTCATTCGTGAGATACCGGCCGATATGTGTGAAAGAGTATGCCAAAATTGGACTCAGCGGATGGGCTACCTGAGACGCAGCCGCGGTCAACATTTGCATAAAATTATCTTTAAACATTAAATTGCAAGGTTCAAACTATCGATTCAAATAAATATTTCATTCATTTTTTCGAATTTTTTGTGTTTTTTTTTTAAAAGAAGTTCTAAACCTCTTAAAAAATCACCCGTTATATTAATTTCAATATTCATACGAGTAGAAATACTTTAAAAAATAACTTGCTACTGTACTTTTAAAATTAATAATTATATAATTTAGTGTCATGTTTAATGTTTTGCCGTTTATTTCATACCATTACTTAAAATAGTTAATTATTATTTTTATTTTATTATATACAAACAAAATTAATTAAATAAATACTTCCCCCAAATTTAACGTAGGCTAAGTTCGTTTTCGTGTCCCAAATTTTATTTAAAAAAAAAAAAAAAAAAAAAAAAAAAAACAATATTATAAAATCAACAAGATGAATTTGTTTTAATAACTTTGTTTAAACTTTTACAAACTTTAATAATAGGTATGTAACACACAATTACGACCAATAACCTTATAAAGAGAGACCTCTACTATATTTTATTGGTTAATTTCAATTTCCTGGCACTTTTCCAACTCATAACAAAAACTATAATGTTCAAATTTTCTATATATAGTTGGCAATTGGTGTAAAGTGTATTTAACTATGACCCTTAAGTGTTATGACGCATAGTAAATTTTATTGGCATAATTTTCCATAAACGATAGAAAAGATGTGATTTGTTTTTTTTTTTTTCTTTTATTAAAACTGCAAGAAAACCCGGATATGAAGAAATAATAATAATCAATGTGTTCGCTGCCATCACGCCATATAATAAAATCATAGAATTGAACAAGATATTTTTATGAACATCCATTTCAGCACGCCATGCCATGCCATTCTTCTCCAACAAACAAAAAAAAAAATATAAAGCGAAGAGAAATGGAATTCTAACTCCTGTTGCACATTGGAGTCATATCAGGACAGCTCAGGACGAAGGACGTATAGGACACCCTTGAAAATAGAATTTCTAAATGTAGACATTAAAATAGTTTTCCCATGCCAACTCCTTCGCTCCTCTCGGCCATATTCCCCTCGATTCTGTGTGTATATAGTACATACCTACCTATAAATGTTCCAACTTGAAATGAATGACCATTTTAATTTATCCCTTTTCTTTGCCAACATGGCGGCCATCCTTATTGCAACGGTTATCGACCGTCACATTATTTTATTGCCCCAGTCATTTTATACACGATGACAGGAACTCCGACGATATGGTGTGATGAAAAAACACTCAAACACAAAGAAGGATCTATAAAAGGATATAGAATACCAAGGATGACATGCCAACGAATGGCATTCAATTTGCTTGTGCCAAGCACGTTAAATTTTTGTGGTCCGTCTAAGCAAAGCATTGCCCATACCCACACTATACTGGAACGGCGGAGAAGGCTCCCTCCATGGCCTAGCATTGATTTGTGACATCCATTGATGGGACAAATTAAAAGAAGAGAGAAATATGTAGAGAAGTCGAGCGAGGCGATGGAATATTCTTAATCCTGGTGGGTGCTGGTAGCTGATAGTGTGCTTGTGCATCCTCATCCTCATCCTCATCGTCAGCATCAGCATCATCCTATACGTATAGTTACTGGCAGCCGGCATTGTTCTCTTCGAAAGATTGCATGACTTCGCATTCGCATCCTGATGCAATGCAACAGTAATATGTGCGGAATTAAAATTAAAGTGTTTCCATTTCTTTTTTTTTTGGTGTTTGTTTCCCTTTTTTTTCACTTACAGTCATTCATCGTATATTTGTGCACATTCTTGAAACTGATATCATGCTTTTCTATCGACTCTGATATTGGCAATTGAGAAATTTAATTAAAAATTGAATCTACGATCTGAAGAGAAAGGAAAAACTCTCAGTGGAGTACGTAGGTAGGTACTATGTGTAAAGCTAGGGTGACCATATTAAAAAAAAAACATCTTTCAACATTTGAGAAAAAGAGTGGTTTGTGAATTTTAACTTGGGATGTGCACATAGATACTGATGTAATGGCAAGCTATGCGCTGAGAAAAAATATTGAACTCATTAAGACTCAGGTACTCAGGTACGAGGCTACTTTTTAGGAAAAAAAATGTTTTTCAAAAACAGTATTAAGGGACCTTTTTTTTGTAATCTTCTTTCACCGAAACGATTTGAATAGTTTCGATGAATAAAATTTAACAGACGCTTTTAGAAAAATACTTATTTTTTTAATTTATAAACCCATTTTTTTTAAATTTAGCTAAAGAATAATCAAAAAACACTTTGTCCCAAGTTTTAATAAAATGCAATCGTTTATAAAAAAAAAATATTTTTGAATTGAAAAAAATCAAAAGCTCAAAATTATCAGATCTATGGAAGAAATTTCAAAACAAAAATTGTATACATTTTCCCGTGGGAATAATGGGTTTTGAGAAACACGAGCGCAAACGCGCCCAGTATTTTACCCCAGCGATGATGTGAAAAATTAAAAAAATTAAAATTCAAAATTTAAAACAAAGAACTGATATTGTATTGTTTTTCTTAATATCTTTTGCTTCTACTAAAAAGAAAGGGTTCTAACGCTTTTTGTTGCCAAAGATACAATTTTGCATTTTTTTTTTTTAACGCTTGAAAGTTTTGAAAAAAAAAAATTAAATTTCACCAAATTACACTTAAAAACTTTACTGTTCAAATTAAGAGTACTTTTCAGCAAATTTAAAAAAAAATAAAAAATATGGCTTTCCACCAAAATGAGGCTGTGTCGGAATTTAGTTTGAAGTTTGGCATTTTTTTTTCTGTTTTCCTGTGCTAAATATTAATTTCTCTAATCTCTATAGTACACAACGGATGGTCACCTTATTTATATATCGTATACCCATTTGTAAGAAGAATTTGATAGGGACTGAAAGACCACAAGTGGTTCAACGTTTTACCTATTTTGATTTGTTTTTTTTTTTTTTTTTCAAAAATCTGATCCAGAGAGAGGGTATACTTTTTATTGGTTTTTGTTTTCTAAGATTTTGTGTTGCTACCAAAGGTTTTTATGAACAAACAGGAACAAAAATTAGATAGAAAAATTGAATAAAATAACATTAAGTCAAAATTGAAATAAATTGTTCCGTTATTGGATATTAAAACTTGATATTAGGTGGGTAAGGACTTCAGGAGCCAAACCGAAGCATTCTAGGACCATCAAGGTAAAATTGCAGCAAGAATCACGGGATGCAATATTCAACCTAGACTTCGTAGAGGGAAAATTTTGTCCACCCGACCTGGTGCAAATAACTTTATCTAAGCTCAAGTCCAACAAAGCTGCTGGAGCTAAAGGCGACGTCTTGGTTTTGTACAAAACAATGTACTATCGAGCGATTTTTTTCAAATCGTTTTTAAAAGAATAATTTTTTTTTAATTTTTTATTTTTTTATAATAAATAAAATAAAATAAAATAAAATAAAATAAAATAAAATAAATAAAATAAAATAAAATAAAATAAAATAAAATAAAATAAAATGAAATAAAATAAAATAATAAAAAAAAAACGAAATAAAATAAAATAAAAAAGAACAAAATAAAATAAAATAAAAGAATAATGCAAAACACTCGCACCAACACCGCGGGGGCACAATCGTTCAGAGGTCCGTCCAATTACTTGGATACGACGAAGATATTGGCATAGTAAGAAGAAATTAGCGTGATTTCAATGACGTTTTTGTGATTATTCAGACGAAAACGGCAAAAATGGGTTTAACAGTCAATTAAGGAAGACGAAGTATTATATGTTGCCATTTAGAAAGGACACCGAACACCGATAACGTCTTGAACAGAACAATACTATTTGAGAGAGCTTTAACTTTGAGATAGTTAGGGATTTTGTCTACCTCGATTCTGCTATAAATTTAGACCAACGATGCCACCGCTGGGATAAATCTAAAGAGTAACTCTTTTTGATCGCTGCTACTTAACTAAAAAACTTAAACTACTACATTCCAGTTCTTCTGTATAGGTATTGCAAACAATTTTTTCAACGTCATTCCGTTAATTTTGTAAAGTTTTTTTTAGTGAAATCACGTCAAATGTGCCTTCATTTTGTTCATACTTGGAAAAGGGCTATTAGTAAGGCTTGAGTCGAGGTTTAAGCCACTCCACGACTAATATCCGCCATTTTGGAAAATTGAGCTATATCTCCGAAACTGTTGGTTTCGACAACGTTTGGACGACTTCGCATACGGACCCAAACATGGATCCTCAAAACTGCGCTTGAACAAACGTTGATGTTTACACATCAAACTATTAACCGTAAGTCCCGGCACTTACAAATCATTTCTTTTTTATTTAAAATAATTCAGGAAAATTATACAAAAAAGGCCAAACTCCAATTGTGGAATTGTTGTAGACAACTTAATTTGTTCACCCGGGCGTATGAGTGTTTTTTTTTTAATTTAATTTTTCAACTTTGAACTCAACGTGTTCCGCTCTCATCATTTATTCAAATATTCAATTCAATTTAAGGCAAATGTCAACTGTCGGGCAGATCTCCAATCCAACGTTATAGCTTTTTCGTCTCGTGTTTTACAATAGCCAACCGGACACTAATTAAAACCAAACCAAAACACAAAAAAAACTTAATGTGAATCAAAATTTTCATTCTATTGGCAACAACTGCATCTCTAGGTAGATTTTATATTAAAATAATGACCACCATCATCCTATAGAAATTCGAATCCATCATCGATTTTGTGCGGTTTCTATGAGAACATCCTATACTATACATATATGCGAATAGCGGATAGACTAACCCTGGACAGACAGAGAGGGACACATCAACTACTCTTAATGCTTCATCAGCTGCACATGAATTTCAAACCTTGGATCAAATCAAAATTTATGCATAATATATGATGATGACTATGATGGGGGATAAACTTTTTGCCGCCACAAGACTAGCTGAATATGTGCGTATATAGGGGTTATTCGTAAAACCCTTTAAACTTTGTGTTTTAAGAAGCAGTTGGACCATCGCCGCGCAACCCGCGCCGTTGTTGCCTAGCTCATTAGCTCATTTAATGCAAATTTCAGGAAAACAAATTGTGTTCAAATTGAGATTCAGACCGTGCGTCGTCATTAACAGAGAGGAGTAGGTGGATAGATATCTAGCAGCAAATCCTCAATCCACAATCCAGATGGACTCTACTTCGTTGGATGATGTAGTCGTACTATACAATGACGACGACGATGAAAGTTGCATTCATAGAATCGAGGTTGAATTTAATTAACATACGCAAATCCAGTCGATTCATATTCCCAGCAAAAGCTAAAGGAAATTTATAATTAAACCAAATAGAATGGCACGGTCGGCAGCGTCGGTCGTGGCGTTACTATGCGATGGTGGGCCGCGAGGCCGGGTTTGTAGGGTGAAATGGGATAAAAGCGTTGGAGACTGGACTACATTTATTATATTGAAGGATCTCTTTCTCTCTCTCTTCTTCACTGTGGCATTTTTGATGGTTGTTGAATTGTGCAGCTGGCTGAAATCAGTAGAAGAGTTAGCGATTCATTAACTTGAAATGTTAATGAGTGAAACTGCAGCAGTAAATCGTTGAAATCATATGCGGGAATGGTTTTGATTTATGTGGAAAGAGATTTTAAATGCTGTGTGGGTTGAAGTGCATTTCAGTAGAAAATATTCAGTGGTGATTTTTTTTGTTCTTTTTTTTACATTTTGTATAAAATTAAAAAGTCCAAAAACAGATTTATGAATGTTGTGATTTAAATTTACAGAGAAACTTTGAGGTTTGAGTTGGTATATGGTTCCCAAGGATATAAGAAATTGGGAAATGACTTCTGTTTTGGGTAACTGGTGGTATTTAAATGCAATGAATAGGCAATAAGACATGTGTATGCATATTGTTTTGGGTTTTTCAAGACGCTATATCTAAGGTTTATTTTGTTTGAACTTGTTTTGTTAGAATTTTTCACAGAAAAACTTTAAAAAATCACAAAAAAATCGCCTACGGAAGATAAAAACAGCTCTTTTTTAATCAACTAGTGAAGTTTCAGATGGTAAGTATACTTTTTATTCGAATATCCCTTAAATGGGTTGTTAGCGTTCCTTGTGCCCATGGAAAAACGTTGAAAATTCATTAAAAATCGCCTGTGGCAGACCAATATTACTGAAAGCAACTATCATTGTGTGACCAACTACTGACCTTTTAGACATCTTGTGTACTTTTTTATTGGATATCCCATAAAAGGGATGTTAGCGTTCCATGTGGACTTGAAAAAAACTTTTAAAATTCATTACAAACATACTATGGCTGACCAATTACTGAAAGCAACTATCGTTTTGTGACCAACTACTGCCCTTTTAGACATCTGGTGTACTTTTTTATTGAATATCCCATAAATGGGATGTTAGCGTTCTATGTGGCCTTGAAATACAATCATACAAAATTTATTACAAATATATACTATGGCTGATCAATTACTGAAAACAACTATCGTTTTGTGACCAACTACTGACCTTTAACACGTGGGGCGTACCTTTTTATTGAATATCCCATAAATGGGTTGTTAGCGTTCCATGTGGTATTAAAAAAACTTTGAAAATTCAAAAGAAAAATAATAAATAAATAGAACTTTTATGAACTAATTCCTTTCAGATGGTATCCTTTTTTTGCGAATATCCCACAAATTAGGTGCTAAACATCCCTGATGACCTTTAACCATTGATTACAAAGTTTCTATGAATGACTTATTTCTGAAACTAATTCCTCCTTTTTGACCATTTACTGACCATTTAGGTGGCATACTTTTTTTGCGAATATTCCACATATTGGTGCTTAGCATTCTTTGAATAGACCAAGAAACGGAACGTCTTGCCGTAGTTCTTGGTTGAATTTCCAGCCTCGTCAAACAACAAAAATTGGCTATTGCCTCCTACTCGTATGTATCCTCTATTATATATATAAACACTTCGTCAAAGTCATTATCTCTAATTGAAATGTAAAAATATGTTTCTTTCTTTTTTGCAAAATAAAACTCACACATATCGTCTTCTCTATCCATATAAGTATATGTACCACATAATCTACCAAACGAAAACTTTAATTAAAACTACACAACTTTACAAAATCCTCTTCACCTTCAAAAACAAGCAAACTCTTTCATTCAATTGAAGCCTTTTTCAAATAGTTTTTTTATATAAGCAAAAATGAAAATAGAAAAAAAAAAAAATTAAATAAAAAAAAAAATCTATATACCCCTGCCAACTGAAATATTAGACATGCAACTTTTCATTTCACCTTTCATCGTTAATCAAAAAATTCACCACAACACATCCGCCATTACAACCAGTAGTAGCAGCAGCAGCGGCATCAACGGGATAATTTACCATCCGCATATATAAGGACCTTATACTAAACAACCAACGAACCAACCCAACCCAACAACCCCCACTCATCTTCTGTCCATTGCAACCAAAACTTTATTTAACAAAAAACGGTCGACACATTTAGAACTTTATGATGGTCAGGGTTGCGAGGCGAAAAAATTCTTCCAAATCCATTGTGTGGTTCTCTATGAATGTATGCATGTATATATCAAAATTATTTTGGTAATATGTAACGCAGGATTTTGAATAGAGCCCAGAGGGTCCGTTTGCATTGACCAGCACTTCAACTCCCAGATGAATCATCTCCTGGCCATGGCTGCTACCAAACGATGGCAATGGCGATGGCGATGGTGATGTCAGCCAACGAACGCCTCGCGCTGCTGCTGCTGCAAGCTGCACCACCACCAAGCATACTTTGACAGGAATATCATAAAATATGAGGAGTTTTCGTAGATTTATGAGCCGAAGGACTTTCTCTCTATTCATCCATGGACATTCAAACACTAGTTTCTGATGCTTCCTACTCCCGCACAAATGAATGAATTCAGATTAGTTGGCTTTTTTATGAGCGCATCATAAAGGGGGGATGGGGAAGTTCGGTAGTGAGGAGTGAAGTTGGTAGAGGTTGGTAACTTAAAACCATATGTCCTTCGAATAGACGTGAGTGTAATGAAACTTTCACACATAGATAGATGGATGATATGGTGATGCGAATGTCCCACAGAGGGAATAGTTGAAGAGAGGATACCTTATAATACCAAGCTATGGTATGGCATGGCGGTGCGGTGGCGGGGGATTCATGCGTTAGTGGCTGATAAAAGTGCTGCTGCAGCAGTAGCGTTACCCAATGCAGAAAAATGACGTTCAAGAATGAATGATTGTTATTAAGGGTAGAAGGATGATTTTTGAGGTTTTGACTATATCTGGTATGTACTGACGATGTGTTTTTTTTTTGTTCCTCTCAAGGATACGACTTTTTCTGCTTTTTTTTATTATCAATGTTCAGATTAATTTTTTCTATTTTTTTTTTTGTTGAAATGAGCTTGTAGGACAAGATGAAGCATATGGACGTGAATTCACGTTCATAGAGTGGTCATGGACATTTTTTAGATTAAAAAATGTGTGTGGATGCCATTTCTATTATGTATGTGAGGTACATATTTTCAGAACTATCATCATAGGTATTGGGCTTGTAAAAACTCTTAAGATCTAAATATTTATAAATCAAAAAAATACCTAAAGGTGCTTTTTACATGTTGTACTTTCTAATGTACACAAACTTAGCAGACAAATATAACAAATCAAAAAAAAACTCACATTCGATGTGCTCCTGACCATGCAAGCAATAGATCTTTGTTGGTGTTCCTGGAGTTCCAACACCAGCTCCACGATCGTTAATACTTCCAGTGACATTATTATTGTTGTTAGCAGTTCCGTAATTTGTGTTTTTAAAATCACTAAAAAATAATAAAAGAAGAAAAAATAAATATCAATTAATTCTATTTGTTTTTTTTGTTGTTTGTTTTTTTTTGTTTCTTTTTACATAAATAAAATACCAAACAAATCGGTCGGATATAAATTGATTAACCGCAAGCATTGATTCAATACGCTCCTCTACAACAAAAAGGAGAAACTTTTTTCAATAAAATTTAAATTTGCTGTCTTAAGGCAAACGATATAAGACAGGCACAGGATAGGTATAAGAGAAAAAGAATACAAATATAAATAAGAAACAGACACTACGAACTCAAGGAGACTCAGAGTCAGAGTGCTCAGTCTGCGCTGAGTCGTGCTGCCTTTAGTATTTACAATGCCACTTTTATATTATTGTTTTTTGAATTAGAATTAACATTCTTATAGACTTTGACTTTGAGGGAGGAGAATTTCAACTAACATGGAACAAAAGGGAAGAAAAATTAAAAATTTACATAAATGTAGGTATCTATAGATATTGCAAAGGGTGTTTTTTCTTAGACGTCTAGTTTTCAAAAAGAAATAAAACGCATATAATTTAATGTTATGGCCAAGAATTTAGCTAAATTATAAAGATAAGGGTTTGCCATAATGTTTTAAAAATGATTTCGGGCAAGTGCCCGCCGCGGCAAGCTCGAATAAATTCCAGCCGACAGCTCCAATTGTTGCGCGCGATGGCGGATGGACTCATTCGGGTCTTCTTCGATACTCTGCTCCACAGCAGCAATAGCGTCTTCGGTGTGCATTGTACGGCGCGCGTCTCTGAGGATTTCCACTTTTACCATTATCCACTAGAGTAAACGTGGTGCGAAACCGATCCATGGTTGCTCGAATTTATGCGATTTTGCGATTATGTCGACCGAATATTCGACGCAGAGCGCGATGCATCGCGCGAACCGAATCATTATTTTAGTAATAAATTTGCTCGATTTGCAAACGTTGTTCAGGAATAAGTCTATTAATAATGAAATGGAAAACCAAACTGAGCTTAAATCAAGGGACAGCTGTCAAAAAGAACAACTCCGAAAAAAGTATTGCCAGATTGAAAACCACACGCCTAAAAAAACACCCTTTTTAAAGCAGCTTTGATCAAAAGACAACAGAAGTGAAGAATATCATCATCATCATCGGCTCGACAACCGGAAGTGAAGAATATGTATGCATTGAATTTTTTAACTACAAAAACAAAAAAAAATTAAATTTAGTAATAACAGCGAGCGAGAGGATATTTATTTAATAAATTCACGTAATTTACATTGACCAATTATTTTACAGCGTTGAGTGGAAAAATCATTGAAAGGAACGTGAAATGTCAGAAGGCGTTTAGGAAATAAATTGAAAGGGCAAACACAATGAAGGTTAAGTTACAACACACAAGTGTATTGAGAATAGTGATTCATTGTGCAAAATGCACAACCCACCGCTTCAGCAACGACAGTCTTCATTGCGTATCCACTTTTAGTTATTTGTTCTGACATTTTAGTCATTTGTTTTATTTTCTTTTTCTCACTTAAATCTGTCTGGATAGCGCTATTTACCGTTTTTAAATGTGCTGTGTACAAAAGAAGCGATTTTTTAGCAAATGGGCAAAGCAAAAGCAGTTTTCGATAAGCTATGTTCTGTTTTAAAAGGCAACGTCTACAGTATGAAAACCAAGAACGTAGAGTTCATATACCACTGTATGGTTGTTATTCATGGAAAAGGACCACCTCTGTCCAAAAAAAAGCTGCAAACTTTTGTCAATAGATGTCTTCGAAACAATCTCAGTATTTTTAAGCCGATTACTGTCTCCAACTCAGTGCTAAGGGATCATGGGAACAATCCTTTTCTCGGGTAATTTTGATCTCTAAAGGGAGAAAGGGAAAACCGACTCATTTTGTGGGAATTGCTTATCAAATTTTGCTCGGAAAAGAGACGATAAATAACCGCTGTAATGATTTTTATTAAATAATTTTTATCAAAATCAAAATTCCATTCCCCCTCGAAGATAAACTCTAGAAGTCTTCATTTCAACTAAAAGAATAAAATTAGCAAAAACTAAAATATTAAAAATATTTATTTGGAAACATTTTAAAGTTATTTTTTTAACAATGAATTTAATGAACTCAAAAAAAAAAACAAAGTATGTAAATTGGTACTTAATGAAAAGTATCTTCTTTTATGCTGTGGGAAATAAAAAGGGAAACAATAAAAGATTTGTGGAACAAAAAGGGAATTTTCCGACTGTCTGAAGGGATTTTTTTTTTAAATGCCCCCCAGCACCGCTCCAACTAAAAATTCCATAGCAGAACAGGCGAAATTGTAATTCGAAGAAGACATTGGCAGAAGATTGGCGACACTTAACATTAGCCTGAAGAAAACTCAATCGCGAGGCACGCAATGGAGTGGGGGCCAAAGGAAAGATTGGCGCCAGAACCGTTTCAAAAGTTGGCTAAAATTTGGGTAGACATTTCCAGAAAGAGAACAGAATGGTGTGCAGCTGTAGTTGACGTCTTAATTTCCCACAGATGGGTTAAGGACCTAAGGAACGTACATTTTTGTTTATTGTTGTCTGGTGCCAAATATCGGGAAAGCCAACAAGATTATTTCAAAAATATTAAATGATTTTGGTTCCAAGATTTTTCACCCTTAATTGAATGGGTTCATAAATTCAAAGTGTAAGACGTATGTAGTTAAGAATTTAAAAGGAAAAATAAAACATAATTGAATAGAACTTGTGCAATTCACCTTTTGAAGGGAATATAAAATGTAATAGAATAGTAACAAGTTCCATATATAATAGCTTCAGCTCGCCTTCTAGTATAATAAAACCTTATTTATATTTATTTCTTTCTTTGGTTTTTTTTTTTAATCTTTCTTCGTGTTTTTTCCTGTTTCAAAGAAGAAAAGCGAAAAAGTTTATTCACGAGAAAACGGCGAATTTCGTTGTAGTCTTGGAATAGGTCTTTTCTCAGTCTGAGCAGAATTATACTCCCACAAAGAACATCCATGATGTGTGCAGCGTTGACACAAGGTGCAATATAGGGTTAACATATATGTATGTCTGTGTACCTTCTCATAGTGGTATAATGTTCCGTCTCGTGAAGAAATTCTTCGACAAAAAGAAGACCTCTTTTGCTCCCGTTTACTTTCGCAGTTAAAATGAAATTCACATTTTTATTCGCTTCGCATAATAAAAGAGGATATTCCTTCGCCATACACCCAAAACACATATCCTCGTTTTGTCGACCTTTCCTTCGTTTTCCTATACTTTCTATTTCCTATTTCCTACTTTTTTTTTGTTATTTATTTTCAAAATTAGATTCGAAATAAAGTCTGTTAGAATGGGATTCGTTTTCAGATCCTCCGCGTCCTATATGGAGTCAAAGTCACATCCAAAAGCCCTGAGTTAAAGTGCGAAAACGAAAAAAAAAAAAAAAAAAAAAAGTATATAGAATGCAATCCCAATAGTTAGGAACGTGTAGGTACGTTTCACATATCTGGATATCCAAAATGTTTTCCTGAACTTTAAACTAGTTGACATTATTTAAAGTTAATCATGTCAAAAGAAACGAAAATTGTGTTTGCAAATAAAAAAAAAAAACAAAAATTGCAACTTTTCAGCTTGTTTAAGTCGGAGTCTTGGAAATTTTTGACATTTAGTGCTTTTGCTTCTTTTGTTCTTGAATGTAGGAGTAGAAGAATATTGAAATAGTTTCAGAAATTACCTTTGCATCTGGAAAAGTTATACCTGCTCTTGCCATAATTTTGGGCACACGTCACAGCAAATAACTGTGCTATGATGGTATGGCTGGCTTATAAGCTTTTTCAGTTGGAGATAAAAGATGTCAAAAACAGAGTAGGTACTAATGAAATATTTTATATAATTTCAGTTATAAATATGTGAAAAGCTGTGTGGAAATATTAGCTTATAGTAAGTACAGCTACAGAGAAGAAAATTTTTAGTTTGTTAATTGCATGCTATTGCCAATTTACTTTATGTTAAACTAAATTGAGGTAAAGCCTAACCTTATCTGAGCCAATAGCGGATTTTATTTTCCAACAAAAAATGTCTGCTTAAAACTATAAAAAAAATCCTTAAAATCCATTTTCTGATGTCTCTTAAAAAATTATCTTAGCTAAAGTAGATTTCTTATTAGATTTAATCTGAAATTTTTCAACTAGCTATGTACTATTTCCTGGAACTTGCTCAAGCTGTCAACGGATTAAGACTTTCCCACACTTTATCACTCAATCATTCTATTTCCCTTTTTTTTTTTTTTTGTATCTTGAAAAATAAATCCTGGATGATAAGATTCTTCAAACTAATTTAAAGTTTTTTTTTTCTTTTCCTTCCTTCCTCTTCACTTCTGTAGGTAGGTTTTTTTTTATCAGTATTGTATAGCTGAAGGTATAAGGATCAAAGCGTATAACCAAGCAGCACCTTTCAAAAGTTCCTTATAGGAATATATGCATATTTATTTTTTTTTTTTAATCTTTTCGATTGTAGGTAAATTCCAACAACTCTGGAAGTTATAAAAGATAGACAGACAGACAGACATTAGCACTCATAAAAAAGTACATTTCCTGCTAAAATGATTGCAAAATTTTTCTTCTTCTTCTTTGGAAACATTCAGAGTTTGTCTCTCTTGGTCGTACATATTTTACTTTTTAGCTACCATAACCAACTATAACAGCTCTATAACTCTCTTTCATTGAGAATTAAAACAGATGCAATGTGAAAAACCAGGTGATGGTCAAAAGAGAGTTATATCCTTTTTGTTGTTGCTTCATCATTATCATCATCATCATCGCCGAACGGTCGTCCGTCCGTCGTCGGTTGGTGTGTTAAAATATGCAAAACCTTTTACTGCCTTATGGATGGAGGACTTTTTCTTTAACCCCCCTCCCCCCGTCAATAGTGACATAGAAAAAGAGAGAAAAAGAGCTTGTATAAGTATTTAAACCTTCTTTTGCAATTTTTTACTTCTATTCATTCCATCCGTTTAAAAGAAAATGTGAATTATTAGATACTTTTTTCTTCTCATTGCATTTGCCACACTCTCATTTACTTAACTGACCTCTAAACTATCATTATAGATTATTGCCGTAATAACTTTGTAGCTAATTTCAAGTAATTAGCACAGCATCAATTTCCTATACTTGTTGAGTGTTTTCTAATAAGTTATCCCCGCATATTAACCTACATCTGGTTGGAATTAACGAGAAATCTTTAAACAGACCCTTGAAATCTTTAAATACTATTGATGAAGTGTGTTAAGAGATTAACCCATTTACCAGAGGAGGTTTTGAGAGAAAATAAAAAAAATCATAAAAAAAAGTTGAAATAAAATCTTGCAGAAAGAAACTTTTCCATCGATGATTCTGTATTCTATAGTAGAACTCGCTCTCTCTCTCTCTCTCTTTCTCTATTTATCCTTTCTTTCTCTCTCATTCTTTACTATGGATAAAGATCAGGAACAAATACCCGCAGGATTGCAATTCAATCGTTTTCCATTGTTCGATGATTTTCCGCATTAACCGCCAGTGCTCTGAGGTTCAAAAATAAAGCAGATAATCTATTTTGGTTTTCTTAAAGTTTTCTATTTGTATTTACTTTTTTTCTTATCCATTTTAAGCTAATTCAATAAAAATAAAACAAAATTCAAGAAGAAAGTTCCTGCAGGAAAATGCTAACATTATTTGGGTGTTTACATTTTGCAGTAAAGAAGTAAGAAGTTTGAATTCAGAGAAAGATTAAGCTGATGATGAAGAAGGAAAATGAATCAAAAATAAATAAAGAGATTTGACAAGATTGTGACAGTTATAATGCCAATAGAGTTTAACTTGTTGGGCACTGGATAATAATATACAAACAAAGGTATCATGATTTATGAATTAAGACAAATGAGTGACAAAATAATAAAGTCAATTTGTAAAGTATGTTAGTCGGAAACATCAGATTTCCTTAAATCTCAAAATGACATAAGATAATAATGACTGTATATGTAGGTACTTGCTGGGGAAGCAGTTTTGAGAGAATTTTCGAGTATTACGAAACACCTTGTTAGTTGAGTTTAGGTCTGCAGCCTTGTGTTTAATTCCAATAAAAATGATAAAAACAGCTTTTCATTTCTTGATTCCATATGGATTTTATATAGACAGACGAAGTTGCTGAAACGCTAGAAAAATAATTGAACAAGGTTGTGTTTTTTTTCAAATTTACATTTTACACAAAAATAAGCTAAGCAATTTTCTTTAGTAAACTAATTACTTAGACCCAGTTTTTCAGTGTTGAGTTTAACTAACTCTAGTAGTAAATTATCCCCTAGTTAACTGAGCAAGCAATTTTTCGGTGGAGAATGCATGCGGAACAACTCAGAAAAAAAAGGTGGATAAAACATCAAAAGCAGTAATTAATTAACGGCCAATTTCTTCACAGAGTCCTAATGCTGGTACCGGTACTTGTCCTAAAATAAGTACTCAAATCTTCACACAAGTTTTAGGCCCTAGTTATGTCGATTTGGTACCGAGTATTATTTAGGACTCGGTAGTAGCTGACTCCTTAAACTCCGCTAGTACCTGGTTATTACACCAGTTTTAGTACTCAAATCGGTACCAAATCATTTTTCTTCACATAAGTACCTACTAAGCTCTAGTTCTGTCAAGTTGGGACTGAGTACTATTTAGGACTCGGACTACGATTTTCAAATCGGCAGTCTAGTGGCGCTTATACCTGAATAAGAAAAATTTCATTAATTTTCTTCAAAGAATTCGTTGCTCAATATCGATAGTTTCTTGGTTGGTGTTTTTTGAATTGCTATTATAAATCAGTTTTGTATTGATTTGGTGGATTTTGATTGTTCTTTTTTTGTATGTGTACATAATATTTTATTTGCAAGCAGACTTCGTATTGACCGCACCTTAACTTTAACACATTTAACTCGTTGGAGACAACTACAGTCGACTCTCCCTAAGTCGAATTTTCACGGGATACCAAGATTTCTTCGAGTTAGAGAGAGTTTTGGAAAAACTTTTATTTTTATTTTTATTTTTATTTTTTATTTAATAAAAAAAGTTTAACATACATACTTACAAAAAGTTAACAAAAACAATATAGCTTCTTGCATATTTAAGAAAATAATAATAAAATAAAGACTCTTGAATTCATCGAAACAAAACAAAAATATAAAATAAAAAACATCTTCTAAATAGGAAGAGATAGACGGTGATGGCGAACGCGATGCTACAAATACAGTCAAACTTCTTTATAACGAACTTCTTTATAACGTAATTCTCTCTATAGCGAATTTCATTTTGTTCCCCTTGCAGTATTTAAAAACAAAATAATTTCTATATAACGAATTTTGTATAAGGCTTCTTTATAACGAAACAATTTTGTGTTCCCTTGAAGGTTCATTATAAAGAAGTTTGAGTGACATATTAAGGGTAGTGAAGTATGTAGGTACTTGATGGTTCGTAGTTACATATAGACATATATCCAAATACAAATTGAATGTTTTTTATTCTGTTTCGTGCTAAACAAAATTCGACTTAAGAGGTGAAAAAAAATGCCAGTAATCAAGAGAATGTGTTCGAGTAAGAGAGAGGTTCGACTTAGGGGGAGTTCGATTTAGGGAATGGTTTTTGTATAGAAAATTGAAGGGAATGTTAAAATATGGCGAAAATGTACGAGTTAGAGAGAAATTCGACTCAGGGAGAGTCGACTGTATTATCGTACAATGGATATAATGTTCTTTCTTTTGTTAAAATAGGCATTTGTAATCCATTCGAAAATAAAATAAAACATCTCTCAATCAAAATAAACATGAAAATAATAATTGAAATGTTAAAATAGTGTAAAATTTAGAATTAGACCAGTTTTAGACGTATACTAAGTCCTAGTACCGCTTGTTGTATTTAGATCCGGTACTAGTGATGTGAAGAAATGCTCAGGTACTTTCTTTTCGTTAGGACGGAGCACCAGAGCTAGTACCTGGTCTAGTTGGACTGGGTACTAAGCTGGCTGGCTTAGTACTTCTGTAAAGAAATTGGGTGTAAATGTGATCAAAATACTGTAGTAAGCTCAAGACTCCAATCAATAATGTCATTTTACTAAAACTTTGGAATTTCAAAGTTAAATTTTTCACTTGGTACTTTCACTTAAAAAGTACAATATTCACAATTCAATATTAAAACGACTTAAAAGTATTCAATTGACTTCTACAGTTAAAATACTGCAGTCAAAAGACTTCCGGATGGCTTCCAAGAACTACTAAAATTTTAAGATGACTTTTATGTGACTTAAAGACTGCGGGAACAGTCAAAAAACATAGCAGTAAATCAACTGTTATTCAATTAATTGCTTCAGGCTGAAACACACTCCGGATGAGGATTTCGTTTGGTTTGTGTTAAGATGAAACAAAGCAACATTTAAGCAACATTTTCAACGAAAACTTGCAAATAATTATGTAGCCAGAGTGGCAAATATACAACAACAACGAAATCTTGTTTCAACGAATCAGGTTTTTCTATTTCGCATTTGTTTTTTTTTTTTTTTGACCTGTGAAGTCATTAAGGAGATGTGTAGATAATAATTGACAACGGCGTTGCTTTTAAACAAAATGTTTTTATTCGGTGTGCATTGATGGCCTTATACAAACCCATATTTTCAACAAACAAACAAAAAAACAAAAATATGTTTTTGTAGCTTCGCCTGGTTGGTGTGTTCATTAGAATCAATGGATTCTTGTTTCATAAGACAGAAAAGCACATTTTGGCTGATCCGGTATGTTTTCAGCCTTAGTTATCTAAATGTCAAGTCAAAACAACTGCTGACTGTAATTATTATTAGTCGATAGAATATAAGTCTCTTTAGCCACTAACGAGGGTTTTTCACTACGACTATCTATTTTTCTTTAGGGTTAGGTAAGTAAACACGTACAAAAAACTGTCTGCGGAATGTCAAAAAATTACAAACAAATCAATACAAAACATAATGGTATGTATACGCCATAGTGGATGAGTTGTAGAAATTGTGATCGAATACCTAATGAAGAGAAAATTGCAGTTGGTGTGGTGGCATTATTATCACACACAATTAATGTTTTATGGGTGTCGGAAGGAGAAATAAAAACATTACATATTACTCGTGTTCATTTCTTACCTACATTCTTTGTAGTTTTCAATGTAAAACTTTTAATCCTTCTGATAAATTTCAACATCCAAAAAAATAGCTAAAATATCCAAAATTAATAAAAAAAAAATTACTATGGGTAGCTCACTTACGTAATGTAAGACCGATATACACAAAAAACCCGAAAACAATAAAAACAACCACATCTTAAAAAAAAAAACTTAAATGTGGCTCAGATCTTTCACTAAAAGTCTTCTGAAAAAGTAACAAAATCATTCTTGTTGCATTTTCAATATAAATCTACATTTACCCATATGCTGATACTGATACTGGTGTTTCAAACATTCATCCATCTTCTTATTACACCCAAAGGCAACAGGAAAAAAACATACATATATGACGAGCAAAATTCAGTTGAAAACTTACCATCAACACACACAAAAGTTCTTTAAAAACAAAAATCTCAGAAAAAAATGTACCCTTTTGCTGTTCAAACTGACTCTTCGAGGAAAAATATAACAAAAAAAAAAAAAAAAAAACAACAAGAAAAAGGCTAACAGCAGAGCTCATTGAAAGCCCTTAAGCTCTATCACCTTTCCAAAGTCCGGAAGTTCTTCATAAACATTGAACGAGAAATTTCCAACATCAGTTTTGCGTCCCTTCTCCATCACTAGAGACTTTGGAGCAAAAATAAAAATAGAAAAAAACTCCATCCTTTTTTCAAATCCTTCTCAGTATCTCACCATCATTATACAGCTTTTTGCATTCACTGGTGCGATTTTTTTAAACTTTTTCTCTGCAATTCTCAATTCTCATGCGATATTGTTTTCTTCACTCGAACAATACGTTAAAATCTAAATAAACTTGTGGACTGGATGGACCAAAGTTTTCTCATCATTCTTTTTTTTTTTTTTGTTCTACAACAATCAGAAAACCTCATCCTTATATTTTCTTCATCCTGATGATGGTTGATGTTGAATTCAACTCAATCCTCAGCGGTCAGTGTTAGACTTAGTTTCAGTGGTATATGTGATGGGAGCAGCAATGGCGAATGGGTTGGCGGAAAGATGCAACAAAGAAGCCAAAGGGAAAGAAGTGATATTCCATGCATCCTTGGCAACATTCTCCAGAGTCCTTTGCGTATATATGTATGTATAGTACAATAAAAGTTTTGTATGCGCTTAACCATTTTCATGTCTGGTTCTTGAAATTTAGTTGTATGTTTGTTTATTTATACGGTTGCCACTCACAACTCATAACCTTTTAATATTATAAAAGGTTTAAAATTTATATTTCTATATGAAATTGACAGGTTATATCGTGAATGGGCCTCGAGCGAATGGAGATAGGTTGAAAATCTCTACGATATACGATAAAGACCCATTCACGATAGAACCTGTCAATTTTATATAGAAAATCAGTATACGAACTTCGCGTCTTTCCTTAACGCTTGTTAAAAGCGGGCAATTCACGATGAGACGATCGTAACGGCGGTCGCAAAGTTCGAAGAGATTTTTTATATAAAACTGACAGATTCTATCGTGAATGGGTCTTTATCGTAATAGTAAAAACGGAATAATAAAAATAAAGATGGACTTAAAAAAAGTTCTTATTTTAGGTGGAAAAAATCTTACGTTGGCTGACTGACTGACAACTCATAGCTCAACCCGCATGCCATGAATGTAATACATACATAAGTACAATATTTAACAAGTGTAAAACCATTTTTTTTATCCACTGATTGGTATAAACTAGTAAAACGCACTTGAACTTAATACTTATTAAATAAAAGAAAGTATTTCATTTTAAGTTTTATACAAAGTCGTTGACTCTACTATTCGCTTTGTACCACTTTATACCAATAAACATATAATTGACAGACTGTGTATCTGTTTAATCTTTTCTTTTCTAATATTAACTAGATAGATTGGCACTTGGCATATATCAAATAATCCAATAATACATTTAAAAGTATTTCTTTTGAAACTTGTGCCACTATAGAACCATATTTTCTGTTTATACCAATCAGCCAGTGAATAAATCCGAAGTAAAAATCTATTATTGAAAATTTTCTTAAGTGGCAATCATTTTTCTCTGTATCTATATGTAATGTATCTATGTACATACATAGGTCGAATAAGTCGACTTTTCACCATCAATCACTGCACTTTAGACTCGTTTGTCTAAATTTCCTGAAGAGTTAGACAACCCCAAAGGAAAACAAACAATCATCAGGATATTTGATTTTGCACAAGAAAAGAAAAGAAGAATCGACTGGAATTCCTCTTCTCATATCCTTACCTAGCAGATTCTGGTCGAAGGACCAAAATAAAAGCGTGCGATTTATATTTTTTTCTTTTTTTTTTATTCCTTTCCATTGTTGCAACTAAAAAACAAAGAAAAAGAAATTCAAAAGGCAATCCTTATATTTTTGTTGGCACTTGAGAGAGAGATTGAAAGAGAACGAAGAAGAAAGATAAGAACACGGACACATTGAATTGGACCATGGACCACAAATATTGGCAGAAGCCAATACAGCGGAAAAATGGGATGACACAAAGGAGCAAATAAAAAGATGAATATCCTTCGATAACGATGTTCCCTACTCTTGCTTGCTCTTGATGATCATCATATCATCTTTCTTGATGGTGTGACAGAGGCAGCGACGGCCGGCGTGGCGTGGTACCGCGCACTGCTGAGGAGTACTTACCTACACTGTGTGCTTTTATAGTTTCCATCAGGACTTGAGGAGAGCAGCAGTGCAGTCAGACAGTAGCGTAAACTTCAATGTTCGAAGAAGCGTAAAAGAATGATACGACGAGAGAATGTAAGGTGCGCCTATGCTGGGTTTATGCCCATTCAAGAATAAAGGCGGCATCAACGACGACGCGATGACGACGACGTCCACGCGCGCGGCAGACATGCACAGGCACACTCTCCCTAATGGAAATGAATTCATCTTCGAGTGAGAAGGGAATTTTCTTTTCGAAAAGTGCTCAAGGATGTGATGGTTCCGGGTGATTGTTGGATGTTGGTCCACACGATGGTACCTAGCTGTACTCTGTTGATGATGATGACGTTGCGATATCATTGCCAGGAGGTTATTTGCGGATAAACTTTACGACATCAAGAGAGAAAAACTTTTGCCAAAGATTTTTTCTTCTTCATCTTTTACGATTTTTTTTTGTTGGTTCTTTGTCCTTGTTGTTTTATTCTTTTGTCAGGTTTTGGTGGGTTTTTAGCCTCAGTGTGTTTAGTTTTGTATATAAACATAAGGAAACGTGAGGTGTTTTTGTCTCTCAAGATGGTATAACAGCAAAGAACATCGTGTATCCTGTACACGGCTATGGACGTGGTTGATAGTGAAAGAATTTTGGCTCATATTTCTTGTCTTAATAATGTTTTCCTAAGTTAAACATCATTGGTTTTTTTTTTTCTTCTCAAGAACAAAAATCGTATACAAGTTACTTTATTGAGTCATTTATGCATGGATGAAAAACTCACAGAGATAAATTTTCTTTAAAAAAAAATGTATCTACATATGTATGTATTATTTACATTTTAAGAAGCCAAGTTGAAAAAAAAATTATAATATTCTAAAAAGTAAAGATTTTTCAAAAAAAACAAACATTGATTCAGGTGACAGTTGAATACTGTAGTCCGTAAAGTCGCAGTCAATTGATTAACACCTTTGAATTATGGTTAACATTCTGTCTTGGTACTTAAACTTAAAAGTTATTGCCAGCTGTGAATTTTATCATCTTTGTTTGTGCATGTTAACTAAATTGCAGTCAATTGACTAGAGTAGTTAATTATTGACTGCAGTACTTTTTGACTGTCTCAGCATTTTTCTTATTTTTATTCACTTTAGCTTCGTTCGTTGAACTTTACGCAGGGCTGACCCAGGTTTTCTTGACAACCCCAAGAATTGTCAAGAAAACCTGGGTTTTTCGGTTCTCAAAAAACGCTCTGTTGTCATTTAAAGCAAGAAAAAAAAATAATTCTGTTCTTAGATAATTAAAACTTAAAATTTGTTTCAAATATGTATTAAAAATGAATAAAAACCGTTTCCATTTTGTATTGCAATTTATTAGCATTAAATTAAATGTGTAGTCTCACAATTTGTTTTTTGTATATAAACAATAACCTGTAGCACGTGAATCAACAACAAAACATTTGCATAACAACTCATGCCACTTTGGCAGTTTTTGCTTTACCTCAACTCGCCATAGCAAAATACCTAGTTCTACTTCAGGGCGAGTTCAGGGCGACCCCAGGTCTCAAAAAACACAGAATTTTTTTCACCAGGGTGATGACTTCAGGTTTTTCAAAAAACGCTTTGGGGCGACTTCAGGGCTCAACGAACAAACCTTTTAAGTCAGCTGTCAATTTTATCATTATTTTTTTGTCCAGTCAATCGACTATGGCAATTAATTGACTGCATTACTTTTTGACCGTCTCAGTCTTATTCAACTTTAAAGTCCGTATGTCATTTGACTGCAGACTTTTTAACTGAAAGTCATGACATTTATTATTTGTCCCGCCCACTACCATGCCTCCTTTTCTTATACATATTAGAATTTTATGTTTTTCAAAATATCCTTAGATATTAAATAATAAAATCTCTCTTGAGCCAAAACGCTGATATGTTTAATGTGTACATATTTTTTGGAAATCCGCCTGCTATCATGCCCACTTATTTTTATATCATAGATTCCGCCTATAGCCACTGCCACCTACTTTTTTATGTTTGAGTTTTTTCCTTACACATACACATTACATAATGCAGATATAAAGTTGTATTTGAAAGTTAAAATTTTGTAATTTAACAAATATGAAATAGGTTGGCCCTACGAAAAGCGTGGTTCAGCTAGTTTAATCTTTGATAGTCCTCCGGGGATGAGATAAAATATATATGATATATATGTATGTATTTTCTAACTTCTATCGGTTTTCCAACCTTATAATAACTACCTTCCTATCTTATGCATTCATCTCAAGCCCATAGACTGGTTATAATTTATTTGAATTTATTCATTTCCGCTCAAAGAACAATCTCTAAAAATATTCAAAGCAATCCTCACGTACTTTACCTATATCATTAGATATGCATACATAAATTGTGCACTGCAACCAAAGGCCGATAAAGTCCTGCAATGACTCAAATCTGTCTATCTAGTAACTTCTCTGGATCTCCAATCAAAACATACTTCATCCAGATTTTAATGACCAATATCTGATTCTTAAAATGCAATAAAAAAATTTATCGCCTCCTGCTCATTCCATTAAAATTATCATAATTGACCTCAACAAATAAAAAAGATTTATCGCAATAATATTTTGCACAAAAATAAGGATTCCACCTTTTTTTGGAGCCGAAAACGGTTAAATCTTTGTTCTGGCTAGGTCGTCACGTTACGTGCATCAGTTGGGGCAGAATCTTGATCCTATAAGCGGAGACATTTCGATAAAATTATGAAATCAAAATCAAAATCACATCATAAATCGCAAATCCTTTTTTTGAATTTCTTTTTTACAAAAAAAAAAAAGACATTTATTTATTATCCTTTTGCTCTTTGAAAGGAGATAATATTCAAATGAAGTCAATATTAAATAATCAATTTTATCCACTGGATGCATTCTCTATACCTCTATAGTCATTGTTTGGGTGGGAGCCAAAGCTAATTCAGTTCTTGATCTTCCTTCGAGCTTCGACCAAAAGTCATCTTCTCTCCTTAAATGCATATACGTTCACCTATATAACAATCTATATTTATTCGACAAAAGGATAGGGGTTTATCGATGCCTAAAATAAGGATATTCGCCGGTTTGGCACGAGCAGCTGGAAATGACTTAAAGTTCGTTGTGGAATAGGTGTACGTGTTCGATTCTTGCATTCAAAAGAGCACATCCGATAGAAACTTCCTGTCGATGTCCTGTGCTGTGCACACTTAAAACTTCCAAAAAGGACGACAACGACAAAAGGAAGAAGAAGAAAAAGAAGACATCAATATATACACTCCTTAAGGAATACAATTCAAGGTGTGTAATAAAATAAGGATTATCGGATTGCACACAACGATGTGAATGGATTCGGAGTAAGAGGTTTTGGCAATGAAGATTTCTCAGTTTTTTGTTTTGTTTTGTTTTTTTTTTTTTATTTTAGGACCAGAGTAAGAAGATGAAGAAGCGGTTGGAAGTTGGAACAAGGACGACCCACCAAGACGACACGACGACGACGACGACGTGTCCTTGTGTAGTCATAATAATTCAATTTTATATTTTCCTGGAACAGCGAGTTGGCGGTGTTCGACAGGATTTCCTTTTTACCATTCGAAGTGACTATTCATAGAAATATTATGTTGATTTCTTCCCCCTCCAATCCCCATTTACGAACTATGTTATCCATTTTGAGCAGCAAGGGGTTCTGAGTAGGTCTAGCCGATGCTTTTTGCTGATGAAAATAATATTTCTATGAGTTTGTATAATATAAAGCAGGCTCATGTAGGTATACGAGTGATAATTTGTGCTACATGCGGCAGAGAAGCGGAGGAGATGAACTGGAAATCATTCTAAATAAGGATTTTTTAAAATTTTTGTTTAGAATTGTTCAAGGACTCAAGGCGTGAGACGACAGAAAATCACTTTAAGCCAATTATCGATAACGTTTTGATCTACCCAATGAATATCATTATTGACGTTATACGGGTACACGTACGTGTACAACGTACATCCAGGCATCGGCATCGGTTGCATGATGGGGTTTTAAAAAATTCACCCTTTGTTCCCTCTATAAATGAACAGGTAACGTAGGAAGAAGCTTCGTCCCTTTAAATGAGGGAAGACGGGCTCCGAATTGAATGAATAACATATTATGTTAAATTTTAAGAAAAATAGAAGAAAGTTTTCGGGAAGAGAGCATTTTGCAAGAGTTAAGGGAAGCTGGATTGCTGCTGCGGGGTTGTGGTGGGAGTAAAGTAAAGAACGAAAAATATGTAAATAAGTTCAAGTATATCCGAACGTGTCGCATTCATATTTGAGTTCACCAGGTGTGTGCTAAAGTGAAATGGTGTTGAAGAGGAATTTATTTGAGGCAAGGTGGTTGGTTGTATTCGATGTACCTATATATGTACATATATATGATGGTACGGGCACAAGGATATCAATTTCAAGTAGGTAGATGAGCGTAGGTGTATCAATAGGTTTACATATACATACATATATACCTCTGCTCTACAGTCCTTCTATAGTATGAACATATATACTTATATATTGTGATAGAGTCTTTTGGTTTGTTGATTGAATATAAATGAGGAATTGCTTTGCATATATTTATTTAGTATAGGTAAACATGAACAACAATAAAAAAAAAATATAAATAAATAAAACCAAAACGTGATTCGAGAAGAATTCACCAACTTACCTCTATAGTAGATATTTCCAAGCACACTTTATCAAAGGTTGAAATTGAAAAATGTACTGTTCATAATATACCTATAGGCATAGTGTCCTTAAAAAAAGAAAAAAACTTATCGTGACAAGCATTTGACATAAGAAACCAATAAGCTTGTAGAAAATTCAAAAAAACAAAAAAAAAAAAAACCTGACACGAATAAAGATATAAATCAGGTTTATACCTTGATCAAAGGTCTTCAAACTTCAATTTATGTGATGAAATTCATACATAGGTATATTGTTTATTTTTACAATTTATCAAAGATCAAAAAATAGTTGTGTAGGTTTTTGAAAAATTAATAGAAATAATGTTTAAATGTGTTTAAAATGTTTGTACCTACCTAAAAATGAGTTTCAAATAATTACCTACTCTTCTGTCGTCTTCACTTTTGTTAAGTTTGATAGTAAGATATCATTTAATCAAAAAGTAAAAGAAACTAAACTAAATTAAAAAAAAAAAAAAGCAAAACAGTAAAACTCCTTATTTATTTGTATACTTGCAGGTTTATACAAAAGATTACAAAAAGCAAAGAAAACATACTTTGAGTTAACCAAGCGCACCCACGATCTCTCGGGACTCAAGACATGAACAGGATAAGCCACACTTGCAAACGGTTTCATGATTTTTAAATTACTGGTTGGTTTTGTGGAACAAAATTTTTACATCTTCAAACACTGTTATCTTAAGAAAAGTACCTCATCCTATAGGTAGTCTAGGAAGTAGTGTTTTATTTTGGTTTTATCCATTTTAAACTCATTGGAACGTAGTAATCATATTTTCACTTTACTTATGTTTACTAAAACTACAATTTAATATGAAATTATAAAAATAAATAAATAAATAGAGCTCCTCATAAAATTCATTTAAAATTACAACAGTCTGACAACAACAAAAACACAAAATCGAGTTTTTTTGGCATTCAAGTATGTATTTTGTTGTAAGTATCACAGTTGCATAGACTGCTTTTACACTACAGCGATTTTTAATCTTCGCTTCTCCTTTGGTTTCCTTCTAATTGCAAATACCTTTTACACGACAGCGATTTTTATAAAAAAGTTTAGTTTGTGCAAGTGAAGAAGTATCATCTCACGGCACTCTTTACTCCACTTGATTAAGCGAAGTTATCTGAGTGGACGACGAATGAAAATAAAACACATTCGAACAAAAAGGAAAAGCACAAAGAAGAATGAGCGATAACTCTGCAATTTGTTCAACCTCAGCAATTTCGTCTACCCCGGCCACCACATACGTCCCTCGCCGACGTGCTTAAAAATCGCAAGAAGAAATTGCATGGTTTAAAAGCAGTCATATGAGGAAAAATAATTACGTTGCTTATTTATTTTAAGGAATTTATTTCATTAGATTACATTTTTAAACACAACTGGTGGTAAGTGGTAACGTAGAAGACAGTCATTTCAGAACGACCCTAATGCTGGATTTACAAGACTGACAAATTGGCGGTATTCTGTCAGTTAACTGTCAAAAAACTGTCCGAAAAAAAGGACAAATCCGCATTCTTTCGGCAGTTTACTGAAAAAAACTGAAAATTTGTCAGTCGTGTAAATCCAGCATAAAATTACTTTATCACTAACCACTCAACTTCCTCGACTATTAGAAAACCATGTGCTTTCTTTAAATTTTCTTATATACAATTCGTCCCGTGTGCAATGTCAATATTAAAATTATTTCTTTCACAATATGTATACGTACGTATGTATGCTTTCTCTTAGTTTTATCAGATAAACTCATCTTCTCTGAAAGAAGCAATCTGTACATCTCGCGAGATAAAATCTGTTTTCATGGCAATAAAGAAGACATTGCTCCTAAAAACTTGACTCCACTGTTCAAACAATATATTATTTTTTTTTTTTTTCAAACAAAAAAAAAGGTCTAAAGCGTGCCACAAACGTTAAACATAAATTCAAACATTAAACATATAGGTAGGTAGATAGAGAGAGGTACCTTACCTACCTATTATGTTTTAAATATGTAGCTACATTCTTTAAATATAGTGTCGTATAGTGTAGCTTATATTAAATACAGTGTCGTTTACCCAAAATATACCTACATATAAATATAAATTTGTTGTTTTAATTATGTGATATTAATTTGCTATCGTGTGTTTTAAAGTTCTTAAACTAATCATTCTTTTTCTTAACTATTCTTTTGCTAGGGATATTATAGAGCCAAATCTTGACGTTAAGATGGGTACTCTTGGCCTTAGCCAGGATGGTATGCAGAAACTCTATTTAATCTAAAAGTTATTTTTATTATTCATGAAAACCAACAACGATAATACATAGCTAAAGTTAAAACTGTGGAACTTAAGCTAGAATCATATGTATGTAGGTATATAGCTAAAAATATGAGCATAAGTATTTAGGTACCAGATTTTAATGAAATTTAAGCTTTAGACTATTTGTCAGTTACGAGTTACACCATAGAGTACCTATATTACCTAGAGAACCGACCGGTACCCCTCTTGCCTTAAACACCCGCAAATTTTATTTGAGGTGAGTAAGTGAAAACTCTCTTAGTTTACTCTTTTTTCCTTATCCGTGAATCCGTGTGAATGGTGGATATAAAAACAAATTGACGCATTAGTTCAAAAAGGTACGTGTCTACGGTTTAATTGTGAACAAAGTGGTGGCATTAGCTCAAAAAGGTACGTGTCTACGATTTGCACACCTAAATCGTAGACACGTACCTTTTTGAGCTAAGAAACTAGAAAGCGCTTCCAATTTTCGGTAGGTGTTTTTGTTTTTTTTTTTAAAATAAATATTCAAAAATATTATTTAATTTATTACCCGGGAGCAACAATGACCGATATTCTTCATAGTTTAGGTTGACAAATGGTTAAAAAAAGAAATTTGACTACGAAATTAATAAATTTCTCAATTTTTGAATTTAACGGATTTTTTTTTTGAATCCCTGGGCGGTCTTATCCACCTTATTGAGAAATTTGAGCGAAGTCCTTTCAATTGAAGCCATGTTGGTTCGGTCCCATTTAAAATGCATTGGACAACAACCCCATACAAAACTTAATGGGCATTTTCCTCTCAGTACAGCTTGTAGGGTGGAAGAGAACGACCGCCTGAGTCGGTTCTCTAGGTAATATAGGTACTCTATGCAACTCACTCTGATTGGCTAAATTCAAATCCTCTTCGACGTAGTGTAAAAATTTCGGCTAGGTTAAGGTGGCTGTCGAGCAAAGGCTAGACACACTTATGTGGTTTTCGTTTCGACCAAAAAAATCGATTTTTCTTTGATTTTTTTTATTTGTGACAAGTTTTTCCTTTCCTTTCGACCAAAAAAATCGAATTTTTGTCGATCTGAAGTCGATTTTGCAGATCTCGATTTTTAGCAAGATTTACACAGATTTTCACACGCACTTGCACACATATCAAAGAAAAGTGACTTTTACCCAGTGTCGTTTTAAAAAAGGCACTCACACAATCATAAAACAAAATAAAATCACGTTTTGTGTTCGTTTTGCCAGTAAAATTTAAGATCTGACACCCAAATCTGAATTGGTCGAAACGAAAGCCACATTAGACCATGGTTGGTCCATTGTGAATTTCGGCTAAATCGTAGTAAAAAATGATTTTGATATTTCACAATCAGCGGTTCGATGAAAATACAAGTTTAATTTTTGGTGGAAGATATTTTCAAAATGAAATTATTGGTGCAAAATGAAAATATACATTTTATACATTTTGTTCGTTATTTTAAATTTGATCGTTTTCGAGGCGAATGGATTACGATAGATTTTATTTGAACACGGTATTGGATGTACAATTTGTGTTTGTGAAGCTTGTAGCTGTCAACTTATAGCTACTGGTGTGTTATGTCGTCTTTCCCAGATTTGATCTTTTTGCAAAAAGATTTGTCTTTTTTTCATTTTCGTATGTTTTATTCAAAAATTAGTTCTCTAGATGATCTCAAGACGAAAGATGCCTTTCTAGTCTGGTAGATTTGATATGCATTCACCCATACATGTAAACAGTTGCGTGTTCAGTGAATGCACAGTCTGTATATATGTATTTTATCGTCAAAAGGTGAATTCTCGATTCTGACATTTTAATGGTGTTTTCCATTGGTAAAATTAATCAATTTATTTTTGATTTGGATCTGTCAAACAGCCGATTTTGACCATCTTTTCGATCCATTGCGCAAAATAAATTGATTTATTGAACATAGTTTCAAGTAGTTTCAGACCGCCAGATTTAGTCATTTTTAGTCCGAAGCCGTTCCAAACATCAAAAATTGTGCTATTTCTTGCTAGAGAGAGCGCTCAAATGAGAGTAAAACATTTCCCCTCCTCACGAGTTTTGGTCCGAGAAATTTCTTCTGGCTATTTCTTACTGGGTATTTCTTACCAGGTTGACGTATGTCAGATGACAGCATTTTGTCGGTTTGAGTTCAAATAACAAGGTTACCCAAGTTTTATTTTTATTTTAGTTTTAGTTTTGGAAGATGGGCATGTTTTGTATTATTATTAATCTTTTAACTGACCAAATAATTTTTATAAAATATAAATCATTTAGCAAAACTGTTTCTTAGGAATAAAATATTAAATTAAATATAATATATTTCTTGTATATTTTACTGTTTTTTGAAAAAAAAAATACACTGAGCTTCATTTTGTTTTTATATCTATTAATAAACTTGGGATTAGTACGTTTAATTTTTTTAAACATTTACTTTCTTGTGTTCTGATTGTGGAAAATGTTGATCAAGATTTATCATTGATCTACGGCAACCCTTGTCGAGTTTAATTTTGACGTATGGCCTGAATTAGTGCAAAGTAGTGCGCAAACCGTTCCCGACATTTTGACAGTTTTCCTTCTCTCTGAGAGCATTTCACCCCCACTCCTCAAAATTTTACATTTAGCCAGATTTAGTGCCAAAAATCTTGGGAACAGACCTAATATGTGAGAAATATTCGTTCATAATAAATGGAGCAAGTTTAGAATTAATTGGTAACTTGATCAAGCTCATCTTTATCTTCTAAAAGTGCATCAAGGGATGAAGTTATTTTGAAATATAAACACAGAAACGAAACTTCACGAATACAATGACAAAAATAAATCAATTTCAAAAAGTTTTCCATTCGCCACGAAACAAATCAATTTTTAAATTGAAATCTGAATATACCAATGGAAAACCCCATTAGTTAATAATAAATAATGTTCGAAAAATAGATCTCCAAAGTTTATCAAAATGATTTTTTTTTTGCCCAGTAGAGGGCAAATAGTTCTTTTAACAGATCTCGATCAAGAACTCATTTTTGTGCTAAAGGAAATTAATTTAGCTTTAAAAATAATCTGTTTTCTTTCTTTTTTTAAATCAAAAGTTCACAAGTCTTATAATCTTTGTGTACTTACATAACGAATGGTGAGTTCTCCTTTTTGTCCATTTTTATTTTCTCAACTTTAGGTCGACTTCGAATTTTGTACCTATTTTTGTTATACAAAACAAAGTTCACCTGGGACTTTATTAATTATGTTTTTTCTTTTTGATTTTTCTTAATTGAAAAAAGAAATATAAACCACTCGAATTTAGAATTTTATTATTGATGATTGAAAACTTAAACTAAACACGAACTAAACTTTCTTCCACTGAAAACCGACACGCTGCTCGTTTCCACAAACTTACTTCAAATATTTGAGACTCTTCTTATCGTTTTTCAAATGAGATAAGCGAATTTTAGTTTCACGGCTGAGGGGCGATAGAGATTAATTTATCTGGGAAAAATAAAAGATGGATGCCGATTATTATGATAAACAAAAGGTATACATATGTATGTATGTATTTGTTTTTAACGTTTCACACACCGCACTTCACTGAAATATATTTTATGTATTAAAATCTTCTTATGTTTGGTTCATGCTGGCAAAACTCTTGCGTCTTGCATTGATCTGCACTTTCACAAACTTACTAAACTACACACGAAGTCACGAATTGTTTGATGGATTTGTGTTTATTAACGGGATTGATGTAAATATATGTATGTAGTTTGAAAGACCGTTCCTTTTGCGTTACAGACGTTCTTTCTTTTGTTTTCTTTTGTTCAAAATAAGAGAAGAAACGTTATACATATATGTACATAGGTACACACTTACATCTTGACATTATTTGCTGATAGGAAGAAGAGATAAGCGAACGAGAATGTGCAAGTGCAAGGTGTTTTATGATGTTTGGTTTTTTAATTCCGGGTTTTCTTTTTTTTTTGTGATGAGAGAGGTTACTGGTAAATGAGGATATAAAACTCAAGATGAAATTTGAAGAAAAAAAAACAAATGTGTAGGTATATTCATCAACGTTTCTTCGATTTTGACTTACAGAAGTAAACAAAACAAGCGTCTAGACATGCCCATTTGTAACAGGTTTGTAAAGGTTAAGGTACAAGTACATAAATATACATTAGAATATAATTATGCGGCCCCACACGCCCAGAATAGGGACCTACGTCGTCGGTGGACATACCTACTTGAAAACATTAATTATTCGTTTTTTTCAGGCTGCAAATTTCATCTTTTTAATGGCCAAAAACAGATATTTATGTACATGGGCACCTACCTACCTACCTAGGTAGTTGTTATTTATGTTAATTGACACGTCTCTAGTCTAGTTATGAAAAAATCGAACGATTGAACACTCTACCAGTACCTACCTAGGTAGGTAGGTACAAATGTAAAGTTGGGGCCCGGTAATTTTCCAAACTCTTTTTTATGTGTAAATATCTTAGCTCTCGGTATGGGGAAACTGAAAATCCAACAACAACGGATACCTATTACAGAAACGTTTTGCCTTTTTTTTGTTCTCTGAGGCAAAAGCCGTTGTTTACAAAACTTCTTTGCGAGTCCTCTGTTCCTCACACATTTTTTTTATCAGGCTTCTTAAAAAAGAAAATGATTTTGGCCGGATCATTAACTCTTGTCTCTATGGCCATATTGTTCGCATACAAATTTTTAAGCGGGATATACATTGTTCAAATGCATGTGAGAGTGTATTAATACTTTTTTTTGACGTTGCATATACACACCTCATGCATGAGTCTTCAATCATTCATTTTTACTTAAATTTCTATGCTAAAATGTGCCTATGCATGATCAAGCAATCATTCTCAAATATACATTATTTCAATCCTGGCTATCTGATTGAACAAAAATCAAATCATTTTGATTTTGCTTCAAGCATACACACAATGTATACTAATACACTCTCTATGCATGACAAGCATTTGAACAATGTACCTATATCCCGCTTTATAGTTTTTGCACTTGTTACGTAGGTACCTACATATATGTATGTATTTGATGCCAATTGCGAAAAATCTCTCATCTTAGCCATTCGGATTCGGAACTTCAAGCAACACAGGAAACGAGCTGTCGCGCCACTTATTTAAATATTAATTAAGTAATTCTTTAAATGTTTCCCATTTATTAAAGAAACCTTCAGATCATCAACTGCAGTATCAATTCATTGGTTGTAATTACTAACGTATCAATTCCAACAACGGCTTTTACAAGGATCCTCTGAACCGAATACAAAAATAAATTGGTTTTATTTCGAATCATTTCAGGACTTACATACATGAAAGAAAAAAAACAGAAGGCAATTAATATAACTTATAAATTGTCCCTTGTACCGTTAAGCTATACCTACTCATACAACTCTCATTCGAAAGAAAAAAAAAAACTTAAACAATATACCAAACCACCCTGACACAAACTGCCTATAACATCCCTTCAATTCCAACAAATTACCATAAAATTCTAGAGGAAAAAGGAATTTACTTATCCCCAAGTATTCCTCTTCAATGCACTCTCTTGTACTTAAAACCAACAACTACCCTTCAGAGAATAAATATTGCAGCGTGAAAAACGCAGCCTCCACAAAAAAAAAGAACTGAAGTAGGTAGGTAACTCTCCATTTTGATAAACAAAAAAATAAATACCCACAAACGACAAGAACAACGACGAACAGACAATACTCTGTTAATTGTGCTTCCAATGAATACACTCGCCAACAAGGATAAAGACAAAAAATAAACCGGCATGCAGGAAGAAACAATGCATGTGATGAGTGAGTGGCCAGAATATTGGTGGTTGTTTCCTCTTCTATAGAGCTTACAGCATGCATCTTTCGTATCCTTTTGCATGCTTCAGAACTCGAACCTTGCAACTTGGGAATTGTTCCTGCGAAACAACGAAGAGTAATTAATTACAAGTCAATGGCGAAAAGAACAACACACAAAAAGTAACAACACTCCACCACGATTAACGGTACATCTACAAAGTTTTTATGTATTTTTTGTTCATTTTAGTGTTTGGTTTACTTAAAATTAACTTTTTTCAATTTTAGTGACTTAATTGGTCGCATGACCTTCTTGCGCTCCTCGCGGTGCTTCTTCATTTCAAATTCACGCTTCTTGGCCTCACGCGATGGTTTCTTTGTCTCGAAGTGCATTTGTCGATTGCCCGAACCACTTCCAACCAATTCCACATTGCCACTAGCTGCCTGGTCCTTACGAACGCGATCCTGAAGGCTCATGCGGTTGGTCTTCTTCTTGAGGGAATCAAGTTTGAACTTCGTTGTTGGATTTTTCACAGGAATCATTTTTGTCTTTGGTTGTGGGGGTGGTGTTGCAGGTTTTTCTTTGTCTACTTTTTCTTCATCGTCCATCTCTTCGTCATCATGAGCTCTCTGCCTCTTGACGTCCTTGTACGCCTTCTTCATCTCTCTCGAGAACTCTTTCGGATCTTCATCGTCGGAGCTCTCTTCACTCTTATCCTTGTCATCATCGTTATCATCATGTCTCTTGTCTATCATGAACAAATCATCATCATTATCGGATTCTTCGTGGGGTTGTTCCTCATCGGCATGCAGTTCGGCCACTCTGGCAACTTCGATTCTCTTTTTGATCTCCTGTGTCTTGATTTTTCCCATCCGATTGAGAGCTGGTGCCAACATCTTGTATTCCTCGGTGTTCTTGTTGATGGCAAAGTCTGCGTTCTCGAACATCGCCTTGAAACGGTCATCTTCCAAGAGATTCGGAAGCTTCTTGTGAGGTTTCGTTGCTTGACTTGATTCTTCCTCGATGATTTTGAGAGCCAATTCCTGGTTGACCTTGGGCAAATGATTTTTAATCTGCAAACGACTTTGTCGGTCGTTGGCGATCTCTTGGCGAACCTTCTCCTTACGGAATTTATCGAATGCGAAAGGTTCCACTGTAGCCTTGAACTTGTTGTGCAGTCGGGCATCGATGAAGTATCTGGAAATAAACTGATTAGTGTCGGAATCCCTTAGAAAAACACTCTGAAAACCTCACCCATGCATATAGGCTTTGAGAAGTTTGGTTCCAATGAGCTCTTCCATGCCGAGTTCCTCCAGCTCCTTCTGTGTGATGAATTGGTAGTCATCGTACATGTTCTCCACGACCTAGAAAGAAAGTTAGAACTCTATCGGAAACATAGAAGGTCGTGCAATACCTCGGATTCAATCTCTTCTGTGAGATTATCCAAAAAGGAACACCATCTGGGTGCTGGTCCCATCGATGGAATATAGTAAGTCATCATTTTGACATCCTCCTGGGCAAAAAAGAACATCCCAGTCTCAGGAATAGTGCAGAAATCGTTGAAATTCGATGTGGATTCCACGTAGGCTGTCTGTTTGCCACTGGTTTCATCCCAAACTTTGAACATCGCCGAATCCAAGGAGTACACAGACTGCTGTGTTGGATTAAAACCCAGTCGCTTGATGGGAAGCTTGTTCAGGTGGTCCTTCACGAACAAGGGCTCTCGAGAACGAATGTCATAGATGAGAACATGGCCAGTGGATGTTCCAACGGCCATTTGAAGGCCATTTTTGAACTTCATTGCTGTGACCTGGAAAAAAGAAGGAATTCAGTAGATTTCCAATAGCATTTAAGTGACTAGACTTACCGATGGGAACTTTTTCGAATTAGGAAACTTCATAGCAACATCGACCGTGGCGCATTTTCGGCGGTCCCGAGGGTCCCAGGCCTCAACCGTGCCTTCTTTTGTGCCAACCATTAGGAGATGATGTTCCGGATTGATTTCGCAGACATTGGAACAACTTGCTTCGGACTCGAACGGCTGTAGGAATTGTCCTCGTTCTAGGTTTAACCTGAAAATATCCTAAAACCAAAAAGAATCTTCACTAACCCATTTGGAACTTCAAGTGAATTCGCATGACTTACACTTGATGTGCCAACAATAAATAGGTCGCAGGAAGGCGAATGATATTTCATATCTCGGCCAAACCTGGGTATTCGCAGTCTGTAGTGTCTGCCATGGGCAGCATGAATTTCGATATACCGATCGCATTGCAGAAATACCTAAGGGATACACAAAATTCATAGATCAATGGAAGATTTGTTTTTTTTTTGTCAATAATTTCGACCAAACCTCACCATTTTACTGTAATCATCGCTGAGAACTTCGAAAGTAGTCACCTCCGAGTCAAAACAGCGTTCGAACTTTATGGATAAGTTCGAGACCTCAAAACACTTAACACGGGGCTTATAGGTTCCCGTGGCAAGAATGTACTGATTATCTGGACTCATGCGAATCGAGGTGGACACACCGGGCATATCGAAGTCTTGAATGAGTTCGATTTGTCGTCGGGAGTCCACCTTTTTCATTAATTGAGAACGTTTTCGACGATCCGTCAGCCACTGCGAGAAAAATTGATTTAGCGCCAAGTTAAAAAAATTTTCATTTTATTGAAGCTTTTTTCTTTTGATACTTACTTCTGGTACTGATTTTCCAGCGCTGAGATTGTAGACTTTTACATCGTTTACATCGGAAACAAACATTTTATTTTTTCTTTATTTTTTTTATAATTAAAATTTATTAAAATTCATTTCTTTCGGTGGAAAAATCGTAAACAAGAAATGTCAGCACGTGTGAAAGAGAATTGACAAATGACAGCAAGGAATACTCTGCTGAACTGAAGGGGGGCATGTTCAGTGAGTGGAAGTCGGATAATTTTTGGTAGTTCACAATAATGTTTAATAACTTTCTTTTTGTTAAAAAATGCGACTAGAGACATGCCAATTTTTAACAGTTTTTTGCCATTAAAAGTGGATGTGCATTAACTCGATTCGCGCGTCTTGAAAAGAAAATCCAAAAAATTCCCACCAGTGGAGTGCTCTGGTGCATAAACAGTACTTTTACAAACCAAAACTGTTATAATTGACATTTCTAAGTTCATTCGAAAATTGATGAATGATGAGCGAAAGTTTCCCTCTGAATTTATTGCTATTAGGAATAATTTTTTTATGGGAATAGGGACATCATTTCAACAGGCAAATTTCAAGCTCATACTACGTTTGCATTAGGCCGAAATGGAGTAGTTTGGCAAATTCAGAAAAATGTTTCCGTCCCAAATTTGTTAATATCGTTTGACAGCTCATTTCGACTGTTTTTGTTGTTTTCAATGAACTCTCATTGCGTGGATTCCACTTGGGTGTATTCATAAAGTGTTCATGTAGTTTCTAACCAAATTTCATGAAAATTTCGTTGAAATTAGCTCATTCCAAAATGTGAATTTTTTGGAAAATGAGGTAGTTTTGACTCGAATTTGGAAATATTCTACGAAATTACCTCATTTGCTCCAATGAAAACGTAGTATAAAACAAAAGGTGTATCAAGGAATCCATAATTTGAGTTGTTAATTATGGAAAACAACTCTAAACCAACTCAATGTTGATTTTTCTATAAACAAGTGGACTTTTCAGTAGATTAAATTTTCAATGATTTTCAAGAAAAAATTCAATGGTCTACTTATTTTGTTTGAATGGTTTTCAAAACTAACTTGCGCCTAATCAGAAACACCCTATCAATTTATGCGTTACCATCTCGTTCCCTTTTCGTTTCATTTCTTATCATCGAACTCACAATTGCATTTAATTCCAGGAATATATTTGTTTTTTAACCATTGTGAACTGTTCATAATTAAAATTACATTTAACATTTTTCACTTCCTCTCGGTCTCAATCAAATCTCAAGTCGTGTAACAAAAAAAAGGAAAAATCACAATTTTCCTTTAATTTATTCAAACAACAAAGAAAAATAATCACAGTTAAATCAATTTAAAAGTTTTCGCATCACATCAGCTAGTATCACAGTTCAAAAATGTCATTAATTAGATAATTCCATAGAAATTTGCATGAGCAATCTACCCCATTTTTATTAACAAATTCAGAAAAAAAAAGAATAGAAAAATATATCAAAACTTAATGTGTAAAGACAATCAATTTATTATTGAAAATTAACTTTTGATTGCAATTTAAACAAAGAAAAAGTGAATTAATTTATCAACTCGAATCTATTTGAAGAAAAAAAAACATTTTGTCGGTAAGTTAATGGAAAGGGCTTAATTTTTCTTTCTTTCTACGCATCTATTTTCTCCGACTTTTCCGTGAAAAATCAATTCTATGAGAAAGAAATTACAGAAATCTGTTAACTAATTTTCATTTTTCATAGCAAGACATCACAAACTTGGCTTGGAATTGGGATTACAATAAGAAAATCCTTGAAAATCTACCTGCAGATTTTATGTTTTATTATTTTTCTTTCATCCACCCCTTGTTTGGATTTTTTTTTTCGTTTGTTTGGCTCGAACAGATGTTTTTTAATCTTCTTGTTAAGATCGACACATAAATTGGTTGTAGCTTTTTCCTAATCCAGTTCCAGAATGATTTAAACACAAATCGTTCGAGAGAAGAGAGATGGTGGGTCAACCGCAATCTGAAACTAGTCAAATCCAATCAAAGCCACCATAATATTTGATTATACGTTGTCGTTTCCTGTTGGGGCTTCTGGGTTTCCCATCGTTGTAGGTCTAGTCAGAGGTGATTTGCTAATTTATTATGCATTGCTTGTTCGTTCGTTCATTTCGTTGGTACCTACTCAAACTCGTACTTCGTTGTCAAGATGAGTGCTTTGTCTATTTTCAAGAATTATTTTATATTAATCATAAAGTTAACGAACTTATGATTTTCGTATGAGGAAATATACAACTAGATTCAGGACTGATATTGCTATGGTAATAAAGAATTCTTTATTTTGCACTGAGTTAACCTACATTTTTTGAACATGACTTCGTCGGAGATAAGCAATGGCAATGTGGCTTTGATCGTCATTGAACATTGACTCTATGTTGATAAATTTATTAATTTTGAACAAGACGAGGATTTTGTGGTTATAACTCGGATTTTTGCATTGTATATCCTAGTGGGAGCAGACAAACAAAATTCATTATCGCAGAGCTGTATGAATTAAATAAAATATCGCTGACAGGTTATAAGGTTAACTGATGACTAGGTGTGGGACTGTTGACTGATTATGTGTTCAAAAGAAAAAAAATAAATTCTATTGGCTATTTTCAGCGATGTTGGGGATATTTAAGCCGGTTTCGATTTCTGAGATATCACAAATTTATGTACCTATCACTTTGACAAAACTTTGAAAACTTGAATTAAATTTAATTCAATAGTTTTTTTGTGACCTTTAGTCCAAATGCTTTGAGTCCCCCTAACCAAAAATAAAGCAGTTCTATTGTTCTCCTGTTTTCTTGTTTTTCGTATAAACTTGAATCGTTGTCGTTTGAAAAAAAATTCCCCAAAGGTCTGTAATTGAAATATCGTTTCCGCCGGTGTCTTTCGGGGTGTTGACACTTTTGCATTCAAAATCACACTCAGGGAGTCGAGGGCGAGAACTTCTAAAAAACTCCCGGGCAGTTGGGGACTTTTAACATTTTTTTTTAAGGCACCTCTGCGCACCAAATTACTCTACTGTTTTATATCCACAAAACTCTTAGTGCGGATATGATAGGAAAATATTTGTTTGCAAAGCCAATGGTCGTTGAATGAACAAATCATGTAGTCGTGAATATAGCAAAAGTGGCTCTGACTCCCCCCGCCAGATTCCTTTAACACCAGAATTTCCTACGAGCTCTTATATACGAGCTAAGTATACACGATTGGAAGATCTTCCAATATTGTCATATATTTCGCAAAAATTTCTTACCAATTTTCTATCAACCGTGTAAATAGCTTCGTTCGTTGAACTTTACCCAGGGTTGAACCAGGTTTTCTTGACAACCCCAAGAATTGTCACAAAAAAACTGGGTTTTTCGGTTCTCAAAAAAAGCTCTAGGCATGTTGACAAGAAAAAAAGTCTGTCAGCAATTTTTAGCCAATTTTCTACCAAAAATTGGCTGATTTTTGGATAAAATCAACCAACCGTGTAAACGGACAATTTTCACTTGATAGAAAATTGGCAATTGAAAGCTTATTGGATGCAATTGGAAGACTTCTGACAGGTCTGCCAATATTGGAAGATCTTCCAATCGTGTATACTTAGCTTTAGGGCCAGTTTCACAGTCGACACTTACCGGAATAAGTGGCACTTAAGATTCCCATATTTGGAATTTAATCTAAATTTCATAGCCAGCGTAAGTGGAACTTAAGTCACCAACATCGGAGACTTAAGTGCCACATATACAGGTAACAGTGAACTGTGATATTGGGAATTAATCTTTCACATTCCCCGCACTTAAGTGTCACTTTTCTGACTGTGAAACTGGCCTGACTGTGAAACTGGCCTACTAAAATTTATCGGCACAGAATCTTAATGGGATATAAAAAATTTGTTCTTTCTTGGACCGACCGTTAATTCTATCCATTTCGTGGAAATAATGTGTTTATGCATGCCAAACTTTAAAATATTTTAAGATAAGCAACAATTTAAAGAGAATTTATTTACACCATGGCGTTGAATGACTTGGTTTAGATCCTTTTTTATTCATTCACTTTTTTTTTGTACCTACACAAAAAAAAAAAAAATAAAAACGTGGGCTCCATTGCGGATTGCGCCTTATCTCAATGAATAATGCAAAATAAAATTTGATTTTTAACTTCGTTTTAATAAATATAAACATGACTCTATCGAATTTACAATCAGTTATTCCCCCTTTAGAGATATCTTCTCCACAACGATACAAAATGATATGGTACACGTGTTTTTTTTTATCTGATGATTTTTCCATTTACTTGATTGTGTTCCTTTGATTTTTATGTTCTGCTTTTCAAAGAAATTGTAATCTTCTGTCTCTCAAAGGAAAAGCAAGCCCTATCCTTTACAATTTAAGGGACTAGATATTCTGGTGTAACGATTCAGCGTAGTAAGTTTGATCTATTACGAGAATCGTCTTTAAAACAAAAAATTCTACAGCTGATGTTATCATGCCATGAACCTCCAACAACAACTAATTACGTTGCAAATCTCTCAACCAGAACGCAAATCTAACTCAACAACACCAAACCACTTGACACAATAAATACAAACATAAAAAACATTTTATAAAACCAGACCAGAAAAATACCAATGGACTTGGGTTTTGTTTATAGAAGTGGATGGAGAAAATAATCAACAACATCAGCAACACAAGCAGCAGCAGAAGGAAATTCATTTCAGTTAAAAAAAGAATAATTTGCAATAACACCTTCTCTATGAACTTTCTTCATTTCAACAACCAACCAACCACCACTTGATGTAAATTTAACTTTGTTTTCTATTCAAACCTGTTGGGTTAACCTTTCCTCTGACTTTTTGTTTTTTTTTGTTTGTTTGTTGTATTCAAGTAAATAGAGTTCGTCATGCCATTGAATACCTCATCAAAACGTGCAATTAAATTTGTTTCTTTTGTTTTTTGTCATTAAGAGAAAATTTTTAAAAAGATTAATTGGTTCAATAAGTAAGTGGGACTTGAATTAATAATTATAAGAACGAACATAATTAAATGTAAGAAAATGATCTCTAGCTTCAAACAGCTGAATTCACCCTATTCGACTTTTCGCATAAGTAGTTTTTCTTTTCAACTTTTGTTAAGCTCTCAAGAGTCCCCTTATCAAAATATATACATATATACAAAAAAAAAAACTACTGCACCTCTGTCTCATGAATAATTAATTAACTTAAAGCTGATAATACCTACCTACCCCGAATAATGTATAGCTTGCTCCTAGTGAAGCATTTTAGTAATTTTCATTTTGTAACTGGGTGATTTTTCCGGTCTTTGAAAAGAGGAAAACAAAATGGAAATTCTAAATCAAATCAAAGAAACAGGCGATTCTGTTCTTGAACGTTGTAATTTTAATGCTAAATTGGATTTGATTGCACACATTTTTACATTTTTATCATGAGTCTTTTTTTTTTAGTTACAATGACGTCTGCACCGTATAACTATAACTATATCTTCAAGTATATCATTATTGGTGATATGGGAGTTGGCAAGTCGTGTCTCCTTCATCAGTTCACAGAGAAAAAGTGTAAGTTTTTTTTTGTTTTGTATGAAAACATTGCATTATTATCAATTTAAAATGTATCCTCTTTGAATTGTTAGTTATGGCCAATTGTCCACATACAATCGGTGTTGAGTTCGGGACACGTATTATTGAAGTCGACGATAAGAAAATCAAGTTACAAATCTGGGACACTGCTGGTCAGGAACGTTTTAGGGCAGTAACTCGATCGTATTATAGAGGAGCGGCTGGTGCTTTGATGGTTTATGATATCACAAGGAGGTTTGTTAAGAACATCAAATTTCTCAAGAATATTAAATGATATGCCTGATTTTTGTTTTTGTAGGTCAACTTACAATCACTTAAGCAGCTGGCTAACAGATACAAGAAATCTCACCAATCCAAGTACAGTAATATTTTTGATTGGCAATAAATCTGATTTGGAAAGCACCAGAGAGGTCACCTATGAAGAGGCTAAGGAATTTGCCGATGAAAATGGCTTAATGTTCCTTGAAGCGAGTGCTATGACGTAAGTTTACTTTTTCTCCTAAAAGAATAAATTTATATATAACGTATCAAATGATTCAATATCTAGTGGCCAAAATGTCGAAGAAGCATTTCTTGAGACAGCTCGTAAGATTTATCAAAATATTCAAGAAGGTCGTCTAGATCTAAATGCCTCCGAGTCGGGTGTACAACATCGACCATCACAGCCAGGACGAACATCATTGACAAACGAGACACTCACCAATAAGGATCAATGCTCGTGTTAAGTTTTTTTTTTTTAGTTTAAACAGAAAAAAAAAAAAGTATAATAATTATATAGTTGCGTAAAGTACACTTTTTCTTTATTATGATAATCAAATTTCCGTCTCTTGTGATCGAGTGCCGAGTGTGGAGGACGTTTAATAACTCTACAAAATGTCGATATTAAGTTGAAGAAAAAAAAAAGAATATTTCTCTCTGTTTCTCTTCATCTCTCTTTCTTTGACTATATTGGGTGATTTAAAAAAAACTAAATCATCCAAAAAGCCAAAAATCTATTTCTATCCCGTTTTAGGTATATTGCTCATTTACTCCAAAAAAAAAAAAAAACAAAAATAACCTCTTCATCTTGACAACAAGAATAATTTTTTTAATTATTATTATAATTTTATTTCTTTGTGTATATAAGAGAGAAGAAAAAAGTATATAAAAGTATATATTTAAAACAAAAACAAAAAAATAAGTAAACCTGAATGTTATGTTATAAATTAATTAATAAAATGCGCAATATTCAATATAAAAAAAAAAAACAAATAAGAATACTATTATATACAAAATAGAAACAGTATAATAAAAATAAATAAAACGATCATAAGAAGTATTTTATTATTTAACAAAAAAACATAAAAAAAAAATGGCACCAATTTTCTAGCGATAAGAATGTTTGTGTAGTTAAATGAAATTATTTTTAGTTAACAAGTTTTGTTTTTATTTTTTTAACACCATCCATAATAATAAAAATTAGAAGTTAAAAGAATTTTTTGTCCTAAAAGAATCTTTTTTTTTCATTAAATTACAGGTCGATGTTGAACTCATCTATAGGTTTATATCTGTAGAGTGGTGGAAGGCATCTCTGTCAATTTACAATTTAATGCCTATCTCCTGTCACATTTATCATTTTTTTTATTACACGGCTCAGGTAGTGGCAGAGTTACCGAGAAAAGGGGGGAAAGTCAACTTAAGATAAAACAAATACGATCATTATGGCAGACGTTCTTTTTTTATCTTTTTTGGTAGAGCGAACAAAAAGGCTTAAAGTCTCAAAAAAAGCATGTGACTGAGTAAAGACAACAACAACTATGATTCGAAGTAAAGTTATAATCTGCCAAAGTTGTATTATCGACAACTAGTCTGTCAAAGGACAAAACCATCGGTACAAATCTCGCACAAACGAAAACGTTTGATCGCTTTCCCTATACAGAATGTCACCTGCCTTTTTCAGTATAGTCAAATTTTTTTGATAGTCACTTCAGTTGAGTTCTTTTTCAGATGTCGTAAATGTCAAAAGCGTTTGTATATATCTAATGCCCTTTTCGATTGGTGTCAGAATGACAGTTCTTCTTATGAAAAGAAGAGAATTTTCTTCTGCTTTTGTTTTCAGAATCATTCCAGAAGGGTTCACACGTCTCAAATGGTTCTCTCGGATTACCAATCGAAAAGGCCATAAGGTTATTGTGGCAGATCGAACGTTTGGCATGAATGTCAAAAGCATTTGGAAATATCTGAGGACTTATTGCTGTTTGCAGATTGAACGTTCGGTTGGAGTCATACGGCAGACAAATTTATTTGTTTTTATTTGGAATAAATGTCAAAAAATATTCTGTGATTTTCTGACCATTTGCGTAAATTTGAGTCATTTGCACAAAAGAGAGCCTCCGCGTGTGATTTAACAAATTTCTCATATCTGTGATTTTCTGGCCAAAAAAAATGTCTGTAGATAGAAATTTACAAATCAGAATAATGTCATAATAAGATAAGAATGAAAGCTTAACATCGTACCGTGGTTGTGAAATTCACATTCGGTAGTACGGGATACTGTGAACTTGTCTTCCCTTCAGAATTTGACAGTTTCTGTGGAAAAAATAAAGGCACGGACCTATTATTTCAGGTAAGAAAATTTTTCAGTTTTTTCGTTTCTTTAAACTTTATTTAATTTATTCATTTACATATTTCTTTGCACTACGACTTTATTGCAATAAATCGCGCCCGAGTTTTCGCCAGAATATCAAAAATCACGGCGCTCCTTCAAATTTTTCAATTAGATGAATCGGTGTTTTAATTTTTTTTTTAAATTAGTATTTATAGATTTTACATATATTTATTAACTAGTTTTGATTCAAAAAAATAATATTTTTACATACTTAATTCAAAATTGTAGACCGGAATTTTCACAACTGAGAAACAACTCTTCTTCAACCTTAAAAATAACGGTACCTGTCATACAACTAATGTAAATCCTATTTTTCTCAAAAAAACGGATCTCATATCTCAATGATTTTGATCAAAAAAAAAAAAATTGAACTATTGCAGGTAGGTCAGTTCAGAAAAAAAAGTAAATATAAATAATCGTTTATAGGATTTTTTTTTTAATTTTCGACTTTCTTGTAAAAGTAAAGATTACTTATCTCATCGCGGCACACTAACCGATAGCTTTAGGCCAAACTTTTACAAAACCGTTGTTGGTCGGAGAAGTTTTCAGGATTCTATGGTTAGAAAAATGAAACTTCCGATTGCATTTTGAAGTATGTATACCTAACCTTCCAGGGATTTCAATAAATGGGGTATCAAGGGAAACCTAAGACTTCTTTACGAAACTATTAGTCAGATAGGCTTTAATTATTGGTTAGCGCGATTCCACGTCTAACATTTTGAAAACAATCGTAAAGCGATATTAAATTGTTATGGAAATGAACTTTACCACTTTTTGATCTCATTTTAAATAGTAAAATGCAAAGTAAAAACAATACTGTTTTTATATACATAAGTGCTCAGACTTGCTGTAATCGTCAACCAAATTCTGTCCGAAAACTAGTTTTACGAATGTTTGGCCTCCTTAAGCTATGGGGTAATCTTCAGTTTTTCAATAGCCCAATTAGATAGGTAATCTTACGGTCGTCTCCAGGACTATTAACGGCATAACCGATTTTGATACAATTTTGTCTAATGTATCATTTTATGCATTTATTGATTTTTGTTTAACTATATTATTTTTTGTATAATTTTTCATTAAAGAAATCAAATGGAAATTCTTTTATTGGTGAACAAAACTATTTTATAAATTCAGCCCTTCACGAATTCCATCGTACTCGGAAACTTGTTACGAATCCCTAAAAAACTATCACAGAATCCATCGTAGTGGAAAATGTCATACAAATTGCCATTACGAACGGAATCGGTGATATTTTTTTATCGGGATTCGTCAAGTTTCCGATTACGATGGAATTCGTGATAGGGCTGATTGTTTACAATTTAATCCTTTTAATACACATGCATATGCACATGAACTATTAGATCAAATTCAACCGATCCAGGACAAAATGTTCAAACTTTCTCTTAGTTATTTAAACAAAATAAAAAAAAATTGTGTGAGTGCCGGGACTCACGGTTAATATGTGTAAACATCAACCTACGCGGATCCAAAACGGACTTGTTTTTGCTTGAAGGGGATCTTTAGATTTTGTTCACTGAACGCACCCATCCTAGTATGCAGATCGTAACGTTGCACACCGTAACGTTGCACGACGTAACGTTGCACACGCACGTTCACGTTTTTTGTTCACTCTACCGCCAGCATAGATGTTTACACATCAAAAATCAAGGCTTAGTATGTACATATGTATATGTATATTTGAGGTACAAGTGAATTTCTTAATTTTTATTTATTTACTATACATTATTTTGTTTCTTTAATAAATCTATTTCAAGCAGTAATTTTTCTTTTTTTAATATTAAAATTTCTTTTTGTAAACTATTGAGCTCATTTTGTTGTTGGTTCAATTCTTTTTGCTCTATCAAAACTTCTTTTTGCATTGCAAATACTGAGAATTTGTTGAATTGATTGTTTTCACTTGATCTTGGAGTAGAATTAAAACAGTTTGGAAACCTGCTCGTTGGTAATTGTGTTTTTTCTTTTTCAAAAAATGGTTCCTCGGCTTCATTCGAATCGTCACTGCTGATCGGTTCACCGCATAGCTCTGGATCTATAATAAGGTAATGAATAAAGTGGTACATAGTTACATAATTAAAGTGAAAACAATATTTCATTGGCTTGGATAAGGTTTGTGCCCAGCTGGGTGAACCACAACCGGTTCATCAACCCTACATAAGGTTTGGTCAAATAAAATAAACTTGTATTTTTCTTAGATTCATGAAACTTCTGTAGCTGAGAGGCTTATGAGAAAAGCCCCATATTAACCCCTATTAGGTCTTACTATTAACATTTAGAGGTTCATTGCCGCCATTTTGTCCCTCTCATACAAATTGAGCTCATATTTTGATTCTTTCTTGAGGCCCCAAGCCGATAACTTTTTATGGTTTCAAGAAGAAAAATAAAAGTTAATTATATTTGACCCACTTTGACCTTATAATATACTTCTATGTGTATGTTTATTAAAAATTAACGAACCTTTTTTAAATTTCATCAAATTCAGCAGCTGCCTCTCGTGCGCCTTTAATTTATATTTCGGTGAATTTCTTCTTATCGATTTATATAATTTTCCTTTAACGCGTCCTTTCATATTATCGATTTTTTTCCTAATTTGTGAGCTATTCAAATTTATTCCATGAATTGATTTGATTTTTTCTTTGATAGCTTCCAGAGCATCTTGCTTTATTATTTTTACACGTGGAGCTTGGCTTTTTTCAAATAAACAATCATAACATTTGATTATATCAAAAAAATCTTTTTCCTTTATACCAAAGCCTAATTTGGTTGTTGTTTTTTCTTCAATTTTGTCTAGGTTATCTTCTTCGGAGATAAAACTATCTGTGTCTTTGGAGTTTAGTTCTTCCATCTGCTCCAATTGAAGGCTTTCGTTTGTTTCAGATTTTATTTCAAGTCTTGGAATAACATCCGATGCCGATGGCACGACTGGTGGTAGTCTTGATTTGTTTTTTTCTTCTTCGTCGTCGTCGTCGTCGTCTTGTGACATCTCGTCCTCAGCTTCATATTTGAAATATTTGCTCGAATCTGCTGAAACATCGCATTGTTCGGGGTCTAAAGTTTTTTAAAATTTTATAAAAAATAAAAAACAAATTATTTACTATTTCTATTGTTATGGTTGAATTTTACAATGAAGTGAAATAGTTGCACAGGTCAACCAAATTTAGTAGTTTATTTTTTGCCGGAAGCAGATTATGGTTCCGATTTTTGAATTTTATAAGATACGAAATATCTTCAACTGAGTTGCCATGGAAGGTTGTCTAAAAACTATATAAAACTTTAAGAAAACCAACGGAAAGGACAACAATTGGTCAATGAAACTAGTTTATAATACCATACAAGGAAATGGTTGGTTCGGTACTTGAGCTTAATGTAGGTATCTCTCATGAAAACAATTCCTATCCCGTTAAGAAGGAAATCTTGGTCCTTGGCAAATATTGACTCACAAGTTTGACCACTTTAGGATCAAAACGAGCGTTGATTGGAAGGTTCAGACAAAGTGACTACCGGAAACAGTCCAATTTCTGCAAACCATCAATTCATTAGCAAAGTTCTTAGAAGGTAGGCAATAGGTACTTCATAAAAGTGATATCTGGAGAGTATTTTTTACATTCAGTTCGATTCAGAGGAGTGCTTAATTCCACACAACTGTTTCGACAAGAGATATTTTCTTTGTCAACGAAAATTTGAATTCGTAACGATTAATCTTTGGTGGAGAGGAAATTTCGTGCTAGCGATAACAAGGATTTTTACTTAAATGAAAGTAAATAGCAGCAAATGAAAGTGATGTTCATGCAATATTTGAATTAGTAAATAAAACGAACCTGTTATAAACTTTCTTAATGCATAATTCTTATAATCCATTAATTTAAGTAATTCCTCTTCAAAATATTTAAATTTCGTGGACAAATCACCCATCTGTATTTTATCTCTCTTGGCTTTTGCGCGCATCTTCATATTTTCAAGTTTCTTCCTTATTTGCGAGCCACTTAAATTAATTCCATGCACGTTTTCAATTTTAGCTTTGATTTCTTGCAGGGCATGTTGTTTGATTGTTTTATTTCTTGGCGTTTGGCTTTTGTTGAATAAACAAGGATACAATTTTATGATTTCAAAAAAGTTTTCATATTTCATGGTCAGTTTTGGTCTTTTTGATGGGTTTTCGTTGTCAATTATTGTCCCATCACGGTTGTCTTCGTCGGAATTAGAATTATCCATTGAGTTACTTTCGACAGAGTTAGTTCTTATTTGAGTTCGACGATTAATCCAATCACTTGGTAACTATCTTCATTGGAAGTATATACATAAGTACTTTATTTAATTTTATTTTGTTTTCTTCTGTTGTCTATATTTTTGAAAATTGTTTTTATATTTTGAGGGTATTTGATAGCGCACTCAGTATTTTTGAGTGTTTCCTCAATAAAATAAATGAAGCTTCAATTTTTTTTTTGTGATTCACAAAATGAGATGGAACTGTCAAAATCAGTGTTCATATGCCGAGGGAAATTTCTTATAGATTTTTCATTGAAATTGGTATCGTATTTTTCAATTTTTGTAATTTGAAATGTCTTAAAAACTGTTCAGAAATTGTCACAGAATGTTGTTTGTTAACTCTAAAAAGTTGCAAAAAGAGAGTACAACGAGGGATATAAACTTTTTAACATACATTGGGAAACTTGTAAATTTCTGCTACACACATTTTTGTGTTATTTCTTGCGAATTTGCACAAATTTTCACAAAATTGCACAATTTGTCACAAATTCCTGTTTGGTAACTCGAAAAAGTTGCAAAAAGAGAGCAGATCGAGAGAGACAAAAATTTCCCCTCCATTGGATAACTTGCGAATTTGTGCTACATAAATTGCTGTTAGCATCTTTTGCTTTTAATTTGAAATTTTGGTTTCTGATATGTGAAAATTAACTTTATAAATAATAAATAACTTGGGAAATTTATAATTTATGTATTTTTTTTTTAATTAAACGCAAATTGTTAACAAAACCAGACTTTTGGCATGTGATTGTGGATTTAAGGAGTAAAATTCTGACGTTTTGTACACAAAAGTGGTTCAAAGCGTTTGTTAACTTTCTTTTAAGTTTTTCCATTTTTGAGAAATTTGTTCTCACTTTGGTGTTTTGACAGATTTTACACATTTTGCTAAAAAAGGTATTAAACAGACCTACTACGTTTTCACTAGAGCCAAAATGAGGCAATTTCGAAAATTACAGAACGGTAGAGTAATACTACGTTTTCATTAGAGCAAATGAGGTAATTTCGTTGAAAATTTCCAAATTCGATTCCAAATTATCTCATTTCCCATACAAATTCACATTTCGAAATGAGGTAATTTCAACCAAATTTGCACGAAATTCGGTAGGAAATTACGTGTACAATTTATGAACACACCCAAGTGGATTCCATTCAATGTGTTCTTCATTGAAAACAACAATAACAAGCCAGATCAAAGTCAAAATGACATGAGGTGTCAAACGAAATTATCAAATTTGAGATGAAAACACTTTTTCTGTAATTTGCGAAATTAATTCATTTCGGCTCTAATGAAAACGTAGCATAAGGCCAGGCGCGCACATGCAACTAAACAGTTTGGTTGCGATTTTGAGCACTATTGGATTATATGAGAGTCCGCGCACATAAAGCGGCGGACTCTCATATAATCCCATAGTGCTCAAAATCGCAACCAAACTCTTTAGTTGCATGTGCGCGCCTGGCCTAAGAAAAAAGACAACGAATAAATGAAAAATAAATAAACGTAAGCAAAAAAGAGATAGGTATACAACACAGTTGTCACTAAGATCCGTAATTTTTTATTTTCATGAGATGATCTATAGAGATCATCGGGGATAATAAAATACGGCTAGTATGAAATTGAATATTTTTCGGGAGTGATGTTTTTATCGAAATTGCGTACTGCGGCTTGGAAAAAACATCGGGTATACAAAGTTTTTGTGTTTCAACCCTAATAAGATCCATTTACAATTAAAATCATATATTTTTTCCAAACAAAAATTGGAATTGAAACGAACAAAATTTGCAACTGTCAAAAATTGTTTTGACTTTTCATTTCAGTTTTCTTAGCAAATTTTCTGGCGCCAGTTAATTGTTTATTATTCTTCTATCGGTGACGAATTTTGTTTATTTCATAATTTTGTTCTCACAATTTTTGTTTAATAATAAAGGCAACTAATTTTCATCTTAGCATACTTAAAAGAGACGCGAATTCCACTAATCATGGACGGTTTAAAGCCCAATCATTCTTTAAATTTGGGTAAGTTCTTAGCTTTGATCAGCATGTGAAGCATTTTATAAAGGTACATTTAACAAAAGTCCGGGTTAGAAACAGAAAGAGTGTTCCTTTGATTGATTGGGTACCTAGTATCCCACTTCAGAACATTTCATATCACCTTATTTTATTATTATCTCCATCTCCTTTATTAAAGCAAGAAATCATATATCTGATCCTGGTAAATTATCATTAAAACATCATTCTGTTTTTATTATCATTCCAGACATCAATGCCCAACGAAACTTCATGAAATTCTACGCAAAACTTGGTGAAGTAAGGCTTCTCATCATTCTTTTCCACACGCCTCTGATTTATTTTTTTTTTTGTACTTACATCTTTATTCCAGAAACCAGCCACAACAGTCCGATTCTTTGATCGAACAGAGTTCTATTCCATTCATGGGCTCGATGACACCGACCTGGTGTCTCGAATCATCTATAAAACCACTGTTCACATCGAGGTCATGTCACCCGATGGTAATGATGATTCAGATAAACTTCCATATCTCACTCTCTCGAAAAACCACTTTGAAACTGTCGTTAGAGAATTACTCCTTGTTAAGAATTATCGAGTTGAGGTTTACACCAAGAAACCCAACTCTTCCGATTGGAAAATCGAATTCCGTGGATCGCCAGGCAATCTGCTTCAATTTGAGGATTTGCTCTTCTCGAACAAAGAAGTTCTGGTGGGAAATACATTAATATCCCTTCAAATCCGCATGGAAGGAGCTCAGAAGAAGATCGGTCTTGTGTCGGTGGAGCAAAACGATTGTCTCTTCTTGGTCACTGAGTTCGTCGATGATGATTTCTTTACGGAGCTGGAAGCAACAGTTGTCTTACTTGGACCCAAGGAGTGTCTTCTGCCCAACACTGAAGGAGAGGTTAGTTGAAAAATAAGTTTCTCCAAACAACCGTTCATATTTTACCATTGTTTTCAGTACACTGCCATAAAAACTCTCATGGAACGCAATGGAGTCATGGTTTCTCCAGCGAAGAAGACTACCGGAGAGAAATCAGATCTCATACAGGACCTAAACAAACTCCTGCGATTTGCCAAAGGACAGCAAGAAGATGCCTCAACATTCCCCGAGATTCAAATGGAACTGGCCATGGAGTGTCTTCGAGCAGCTATAAATTATCTAAGTCTAGTGTCCGATGCAGGCAATCTGGGGCACTACGCTCTTAAAACATTGAATTTAAATCGCTATGTCCACCTCGATGCTGCTGCTGTGTCAGCTCTTAACATCCTTCCTAAGCCTGGAACTCAAATCACCGCTCCATCCTTTCGCTGGCAGAGTATTCTGGGAGTTCTTGACCTGTGCCGCACGGCACAGGGTCATCGGCTGATGGCTCAGTGGGTAAAGCAACCTCTACGCAGCAAAGAGGTTCTAAATGATCGACACGATATCGTCCAGTGCTTGACTGAGAGTCCAACAGCTATGTCCTCGATCCATGACGATTATTTGAAACGAACTCCAGACATATTGATGCTCACCAAAAAACTGATGAGGAAGAAAGCTTCCCTGCAGGATCTCTTTCGTATCTACCAAGTGATTCTGAGAGCACCTCGTCTAATCTCGTCGCTCTTGGCTTTGGAGAACAAAACAGTGTCAAGTGTGATTTGTGAGCCAATGAAGAGCACCCTGGGAGACTTGCTAGGCTTGAAGCAAATGGTAGAACAAGTAATCGATTTGGAAGTTGTCGAGAATGGAGAATACATGGTGAAGGCTTCCTTTGATGATGATCTGGCCGAGATGAAGGACAAAATGAACAAACTCCATGAGAAAATGGATAAGTTGCTATCGAAGGCCAGTCAAGATTTAGAACTAGAGAAAGGCCAATTTGTCAAACTCGAGACTGTGTCACATCTCGGTTATCACTTTAGGATTGCTCTGAAAGATGATTCGGTCTTGAGGAAGTCTAAGACTTATAAGATTCTTGATGTCATTCGTGGAGGAGTTCGATTTACTTCCGACAAGCTAGCTGGCTATAGTCAGGATTTTGGAGAAATCCGAGAGCAGTATGAGGAGCAACAGAAATCCATCGTCGAACAAGTTATCGAGGTCGCAAAGGGATATTCAGCACCATTGACTTCGTTAAACAATCAAATTGCCCAATTAGATTGCTTAGTGAGTTTTGCTGTTGCTGCCCATAATGCTCCCACTCCGTATGTTCGTCCAAAGATGCTGGACGAAGGATCCGGCGTACTGACACTGAAGGAAGTGCGGCATCCATGTCTCGAATTGCAAGAGAACGTTACTTTTATTTCCAACGATGTGGAATTCAAGAAAGGTAAGATGCGTGTGATAAATGATAATTCAGAACTTCAGCGTTCTCTTTTCTCTTTCAGATGACTGCAATATGTTCATCATAACTGGGCCGAATATGGGCGGCAAGAGTACTTATATCAGATCTGTAGGCACAGCTGTTCTCATGGCACACGTAGGATCATTTGTGCCGTGTTCCGAGGCAACTATTTCAATGGTGGACTCGATTTTAGGGCGAGTTGGAGCGAGTGATAATATCATCAAGGGCCTGAGTACGTTTATGGTTGAGATGATTGAAACCTCTGGTATCATTAGAGTGAGTTTTAGACAAATCAACAAGAATACCTGGATGATAGAATTTTTTCTAGACTGCCACTGATAAATCTCTGGTGATCATTGATGAACTAGGACGAGGAACCTCCACATATGAAGGTTGCGGAATTGCTTGGTCGATTGCAGAGTAAGTTAACAGAAAATCATCTCATTGGAATATCTGTGGATCCATTGGAATATCTTACAAATCTTTACAAATTTCAGACATCTTGCTAAGGAAACCAAGTGCTTCACATTGTTCGCTACCCATTTCCATGAAATCACCAACCTAGCCGAAACTTGTTCGACAGTTAGGAATTGTCATATGGCGGCCCTAGCCGATGATGAGAACTTTACCCTTCTATTTCAAGTTCGTCCGGGTGTGATGCAGAAGAGTTTTGGTATTCAAGTAGCTAGGTTAGCCAATTTTCCAGATTCTGTTGTTAAGGTAAGATTAATCCAATGAAAGTCATACAAATTCCAAACATATCTAAATGCCCTTTCCGCCAATCTCCAAGCAAACAAATTGATAATTAAAAATTTAAATATCGCGCCTTATGATCCTTTAACTAACTGTTCAATACTAAAAATCTTCTCCTTATAGATGGCTCAAAATGTCTACCACGAATTCGAAGACGAAAATGTCGAAAAACGAACTCAAAAAGATGAAGAATTAATCAATAAAATCGAAACTGCTATTGATAATTTATCATCGGGAAATAATGTTGATATAAATGAAGGTGATCTTACTAAACTTGTTGAACAATTCAAAAAGGATATTCAAGAGTTGGATAGTGAGTACTTTAAAGCAGTGCTGTCAACTGCAAGTGATTAAAATAAATCCAAAAAAAAAATTAAAAAAGAATCTTGAAGATCTGCGATCACATAATCACATCACTTCAAAAGTGATCTTCCTTCCTTAATCGAATAAAATTAATCAGTATTTCTAATAACTTACAATTTTATGAATTAAATAGTTTATATACATAAGTTTTTTTTTTAAATAAAAATGAAAGACTATATTAAAAGTTATATAATTGTGAGAGTATTTTATTTTTAGTTTCTGTAACGCGTTCTAGTCCAAAACTACCCATTTTTAGTCCAATTTATTTTTTTATATGAACTTTGACAGAACTCTAGCTGATTTCTAGCCAATTGGTAGCCCTTTATCTGTACTAGACTCGGGTTCAAAGCAAAAGAACAAGCAATAATTGCAAAAGTCCTTAATACCATATTCCTTTCCGGGGTTGCTTATGACGTTTTTCATTAGTAAATTATGAATATCAATTTATTCTTGGCTTGGATTTTTGTCGAAAAGCTTATTTTGACCATTTTTGCATTCCATTCGGCTAAAAATTGATTTATTCTATTTTTTGATTTGAAATCAACTTTTTTACTAACGAGCATAATCAGCCCTAGCGAGCTATCCTTCGGAGCGTAAAATTCTCCGATGCAATACGAATCGGAGGATTTTTGCTTCGAGGTATTCTTCCGAACAGCAAAAATCCTCCGATTCGTATGAAATCGGAGAATTTTCTGCTCCGACGGATACCTCGCAAGGGCCGAATATTTAGCCGTTCCGTTTGCAAGTGTTACCTATTTGATTTTTGTTGTGAGTTAAACGCCTAGCAATTATCAATGCATGCATCACACAATTAAACTTATTGTTCATCGATTAGATAGCTATTTCCTACATTTTTTTTTAAATAATTTTAGCAACCGAAATAAATTAATCAAATAAAAAAACACTTGCAAAAAACTGAAAATTATACCTACCTAGATTCCAATTTTTTGCTTAAAACTTGTTCCGTTTCAATCAAGCCATGTTGGCGTGCATGGTCTTTTATGTAAACTTCTCTACTAAGAAGCAACATTTAATGTATGTGTCACATCCATTCAATGATTTATGAAAATTTTAATTGTAGTAGTAAACGGTTCCATGAAATGAATATACATATGTGTGTATGAACTGTTGCGTTCATCAAGCAAGCGTCTAGTCTCTTGTGCACAGATTAGCCACATGAAGATGAGAATGTTTCGTACGTTTCACCCTCCAAAACCCATTTGTTTACATTGTTGTATTTGTAATTTCTTCCCGCGTCGATGAATAGATGTGAATTGCAACAACAATTTAACCAGGTGTGTGAAGATCCCTACTGTCTATGTGTGAGGTTTTTATGCACACATTCTCATTTTTTATCTGATAACTGCCAGTTCAAGCTTGTAGGCAAATTAAAATGGCTGCCGGGGATTCTCATCTTCATGTGGCTAATCTGTGCTCTTGTGTGTAGTCTCTTTCTAGTTGTTATCGACATCAAAGAACAAAGAAATAATTATATTTCGATTAAAGGTGAAGGAGAACAAACATTTTGTTTTAATTAAATTTGTCGTGTGTTGTGTTTGAGGTGATTAAAGTCGTGTTACGTTTCAATTAATTGATTCGAATAGAGAATTAAGTGTTGCTTTTTCTATTTAACGAAGTTCGGCGAGTTCTTTAGATAAAATTAAAGTATGCATGAAATAAAGTGTTTAGTGATGAATGAGAACTTTAAACCTGAGGAATTCAAAACAAGTCAAGATTCAAGAAATGATGCCCACAAATTATATTGCAAGATAATGGTAAGTGTTGTTTTTTTATATTTATTTTTTAAGACGAAGAAAGATTTCTGTATTTTCGTAATTTGATTTAATAGACTTTAAGGCTAGGTTCATACGACGACTCCGACGCCTAGGTATTCCATTAAATTTGTTTCCACTAACGGTTTTATCGAATACAAAAAAAAAATCACGCAATGGGTTGTGATGTGAATTTCAAAATCAAAAGTTTTGCTACCATTCCCTACACGAGTGACGAATTGCCATATTTTCTGATAATTCCTTGCCATTAATGACCCAATCGTGCAATGGTGCAAAATCTGCCAGTACCTACAGCTGCGAGCAAAAAAATAGCAGTGCAACGAAAAATAAGTTTAGACAAAAATGAAAAATCAAAGGAAGTTTGATTTTAGAAATCATTGTTGGTAAAACTTTGTACGTTTTATTGAAATGCTTTTTTTTTATAAATTGAATGATAATTTATTGATCATTTACATATGTTGTAACTATACAAAAACAAAATATGTTCGAAAATAAAGGGAGCAAAATAATAGCAGTGCTTGTCTCATTAGCCGTGTTTTTTTTGCAAGTCCATATGGATTTGTCGAAAAAAACGACATCGGGACTAATAGTTTTACACGTAAATACAACAACAACTTAAATCCATATAGACTTAGCTAAGTCCAGATAATTATCGGGACTTAGGTACTGTAAGTAAGAAGTTCCTAAGTCCCGATGTCGTTTTTTTCGACAAATCCATATGGACTTGCAAAAAAACACGCCTATTGTGTATAATTAAGTCCAAATAAGGGTTCAAAAAGTTCAATTTATTGTAATTTTAGTTAGTATTTATTTAGTAGCATGACCATTATTTTTTAACACAGCTTCGCAACGACGCACCATTGAGTCGAAAACCCCCTCATATCTTTGCAGTGATATTAATCTCCAACCCTGCTGAACTACGGTCAATATCACTTTGTTATTTTTTGGTTTGGCATTCGAAGCTTCTTTTTTTATGTCCGCCCAAAGACCCATTTTAGTGGCATTCTGAAGTCTGCGTATGGTAGCATGATGTTCTGCAAAATTTCTACAAACGAGTGTTGATTAATTATACTTTTGATCCAATATATTGGACCAACTCCATAGTATGAGAAGCATCTCCATACCATGATACGAGATCCTCCGTGTTTTATCGTTTTGGTGGTTTATCTAGGATCATAGTCGGTATTTGGTGATCGTTTTACATACTGCCGAGATCCTTTACCACCATAAAGTACAACATTAGTCTCGTCAGTCCAAAGAATATTCCTCCATTTTTCAGAAACCCATCCCAAATGATCTCGCGCAAACTTTATTCTTTTGGCTATGGGCATAATTTTCTTCAGAAGTGGGGATTTTCTTGGATTGCGAGCATTCAAATTGTGATCCCTCAATCGTCTTCTTACAATATGAATACCGCATGGTTAATCAAGTTCACCCGCAATCCTGTGTAGCTGCAGCAGTAGGATGCATTCTTGAAAACCGAACAACACGATTTGTGTAAAATGGCGTAAGAACTTTTTTACGCTACCGTGTTTCCGATTTCCCTCAAATGTTATGTAATTTCTTACCAATTTCGCTGAACACCCGACAAGTTTCTGAACTTCCTAAAGGTGTTGCCGTCCGTAATTAGGTTTTTAATGAGTTGGCGCCTTTGTGGTGTCCAGTGTTTACCAAGACCCACTTCATAATACCAAATTCGGTTGAAATATAAAAGTAAAAGAATTGGGCTTACTTTTTATAACTTCCAAATCATAATAATTGAAGGAAACACAATATTTTAAATTGAACTTGACGATAACACTGCTATTATTTTGCTCGCTTAAAATACGGAAAGACACCAAAAAAAGTGACATTTAATCAATGCACTAAGAATAAACCGTTAAACTATGACTTCAAATGGTTAACTTAATATCAATGAGCAGCACACTACAGTAAAAGTTAGAAAAAGTGGCTGCATTCTAAAGGTATGAAAAATTATAGATTTTAACAGATTTCACTGTTTTTATTATTTTGCTCGGCACTGTATTTGATTTCGTGTAAATGTATGTCATTATGACATTGATTTTATCTATTATTTTACCACTTTTCTGACAGAAATTATGGAAATTTTTTACTCGTGTTGATGCGGCCTCAAAAACAGCCAAAAATGGTTTTTGAGGTCAGATATCAGGTCAGAACTCAGGGCTAAGAATTCATCTCCATCCGGAAACAAGAAAAGTAACAAAATGTTTTTGTTTAACAATTTTTATTTTTAAATATAATTCTTTTTACTAAAAAAAAAAAAACATACATATCTTTTAAACTCTCAAAAAATAATTTTAAATATTATTTATTACGGTCCTGTGTCAATTGCGTTGAATTTAATGCAATTGATACAAGGACTAAATAAATTAATTATATATAATTCACATTTAAAAATTAATATTAATAGAAGTTTTATAAATTTTCTATTCTATATAATAATAAATTAAGTAATGATACAGTTGTTTGTGCGATAAAAAAAAACCTAGTACTGTATTTGGGTTGATCCAATTCATATTTTTACTCAAAAAAAAGGCATTTCTAACACTCCCATTGACAAATTCATTGAATTAAGGTAGAACTATAACTGTCGGAGGCGTACAGGGAAATCAATATGATGCCATTTGTTCACTCGATGCGATCCCAAGCACACCACACTTGAAATGAAATAGGAATACAAAAAAGGTTAAGTTCATCATGTGTGACTTGTTTTTTTGACGGAAAACTATTTGTTGTTGGATTATAAATTAAGTGAGCTTCCAACTATTATAGTTCTACTTTAAGAATTAAGGTCGCTTGGTTTCATACGACCAATTATGTATGTATGGCGTTCAGAAAAACAGTGAAATAAGTTCACCTTAAAATTCGTGAAGATGAATAAGTTAATAAATCTGTCTTTTTCTTTTTTTTTGTCTGAACACCTCAGTTTTTAACTTCTAACCTCACATCTTTGAGTGTTTCAACTTTCAACATTTTTCAAATGTACTAAATAGTTGTCAGAAGGGGTATTACTTGAAGGGTGAAAACAAAGAGTTATACAAAAAACTGATCACGATTAAACGTTTTCTTTCTGTCCTAATATTATGAAGAATCTCTTAGGTCAAACATTTAATCATAAATGACGAACAACATTTATTCTAGATTCTTTTCTATTTGTATGCTAGTTTAACAGATGAAAAGTTTATATCATTTATTTCTTAAAAAGTGCCTATCGATGGTGATAAACAAAAAGAAACATTTCATTGGAAAAATAAAAAAAAATCTAAGAAAAGGCTTCCGTATTAATACAAGCTAGACCCTCTAATAGTGCAGGCCTGAGGATCATTTCGTTAGCAAAAATAGAGAGTTGAGCGAGTCACTCCCCCTTTTCTAAAACGGAATTACCTCCCCCACCTCAAGTAAATAGGAATCTACATACCTCGTTCATTCAAAAACAAAAGCATAATCCTAAAAAAAAACAGGCACTACTGGTTCTTGAATAACAAAACAAAAAAAAAAAAACGCTACAAAAACAAAATTTGTATCTATGAAGTTTCTTGGCCATTTGTGGGAGAAAGATAGAAAGGTACAAAAATCCTAGCTACTGTACAGTACATATTATATCAGCAAAGGGTGGGATCCGGATAGGTTTGTAAATTTAGTCCACTAGATGTCGGAGGTATCGCATTACGATTAAGATAAGAAGACTTGTAATCAAATTGAAAACATCCAAACGAATTGATACCGCATCACCACAATATGTAAACTCAGGTTCCTTAAAAAAAAAAAACAAATTTAGAAAACGAAAATCAGATGAAAAACAAAATATGAACCACTTACATCAGGATGTTCGGTGAAACATTCAGCTATTCTTTGTCGCTCCAAGAAACTCATATTCAACTTGTAACATGGAAATTCAAGATCATACTCAATTCGCTTCGGTTTTGTTGACATTGGTATGTGTTGGCTTTCATACATTACCTTAACTACGATCAAAATTAAGTTGGACTTAGGTATTCGCTTCAAATGAAACGGTCTTGAATTGTTCAATTGTATAAAATTGTTGAAATCGATAGTTTTCTCTTGCAGAGCGTACAATGTTGATCTCATGTCACAATGATCGTATTTTGGTTTTGGAGGTGGTTTTATAAATGCTTTATCCTCTTCATCACCAATGGGAGCTTTGGCTGTTTTACGAGGTCCAATGTAGCCATTGTCGTAATCATCACTGTCATCATCATCGTAGACTGAAATTAAAATGAATTTCATAACTTACTGGGTTTGGATACTTTTTTTTTGTTGTTGTTGAAAAATAAAACTTACATGGCATACCCTCGGCCCACATTTGTAGTCGACTCCAGTGCCAGAAGAATTCTGTGACCAGCCATTTAATACCGAGTGAAAGAAGACGAATTGGCTAAAGAATATTTTGAATATAGTAAAGCTATCCAAGTGAGTCATACCTACAAAGTATGATAAATGACTTACATGAAACAAAGATTGGGCATCACTAGAAGATTCAACTTGTTCCATACATAATGCTTGGTAGTCGTATACTTCAATTTCCTTAAATATTCCCATTTCGACCATGACATTCATGACACCGCTTTCGACTTCACCAAAGAAACGTCCCGTATCGTTGTATATCTGCGAGATCAGGACATAAGCATTGTTGTCCAATACATAGCACTCATGGTCGTCCTGATTACAAGTCCGAACGCAGCCATTACACTAAAATATGAGACAAATTTTATATCCAAATAAAACATATAATTTTTGTTGGGAGAAACTCCTTTAAAATTCAAAAACCTTGCCACACAAACTTTCTATAATACTTACATTCTCTTCGGAAGTTATATTGACAAAACGTTCCAACATCTTCACGTGAGGAAACTGGAATCCCACTACACAAGCTGGTGCTTCCATTCCACCATCTCGTGGAAAGATAGCATGTGAAGCAGTCACCTTCAATTCAGTTCCTTCAAGTGGATCATTGGCATGTGGCACAGAATAGACAAAACTGTCCGGATCAATTCTATGCTGAAGGATTGCACTTTTATACCACGTCTCATCAATTGCTGTGGTATGGTAGTCACCGAATTCAGCATCTGTTTCCACTTCCACTTCGCCAAAGATGAACTGCCATCGTGTAAGACCACTCATTGTGGCTACAAAACGAAGGGAAGCATTGTAACGCTCGATAAGTGCCCTTTCTTCGTCGTCTTTGAATTTCCACTCGCCGTAGCTAGAATTTGTGACTTTGGCTTCGAATATCACCAACTGTGCGAGTTCTTTGTTGCAGTAATAGGCGTCGTCGTTAAGAGTGATGCGACCACAATTGGCTAGATACACCAAACCAATATGAAAATGAAGAATCTCAAATCAATGAAAGTGTTTAACTTACGTTTCGTATCTGCACTTTCGTCAGAGGCATCCGTTTCATACTGCTCCGACCAAACCCAGTCTTTTTGAACCATTTTCGATAAAAAGTGACGGAATTCCTCTTCGGGGGATTTGAATTCATGACCCTCAAGATAGTGATATTTGCAATACACCCTTAAATAGTCAATGTTTTTTTTTTTGTAATGGAAGTAAACTTAAATGAAAGCCATAAGAAACCCTACCAATCTGGATGTATCTTCCAATTAGATCCGACAAAGAAATCCGAGATATTTATTCCCATATGGATATTCTTTTTGACTTCTTCGCCAACTTTTATCCAGCTCTTGCCATACGTACTGGGAACAACTAAACCCAAGCTGAATGGAGTGTTCTGCAGTGGTTCGAAGAAATAGTCTTGAGCTTCTTCAGAAACCCGACGCATTTTGTCGTAGTGAAATTTGACAATTACATTAGTTTTGTTTCCTTTATCAGCTCGAACCATACTTCCACGAAGTTCGAGAATTTTTTCACCTGGACGACGGGGTTGATTGTCTTCGTAGAGATGTTCCACTTCGGTTAGATCGATGCTGTTGTAGTTTGGGTTTATCACACCGTTTTGCTGTGAGAAGAGGTTCGTAATAGATTAAAAAAAAAAGAATTTTATTTTGTCAGAATTATAATGTTCCTTACCGATGGTCGAAGATCTGGATGGAATATAACATAACCATTGTAACTAATTACGAACGAGTAGCCATTGACACCAAGCTGGAAATGGTAGATAGAATTACTATTTGACTTATCAAATAATCCGTTTTAGTCGGAATTAAAAAAAAAAACTTTTAAGTTGGCTAAATTTTGTTTGGCAGTATTTCCATATAAACTGGTCCCCAATTATAAATAAACACAAAATAAGTCTAGAAATTGAAAAATAAAAAAACACTGGCGATGAATTATTAAGAAAAAGCAGAAATGTTTCATTTCCAAAGCCGAAATATTAATCTAATTTGTGTGAACCAGTTTGGCGGTTTATTGTTCCAGAAGTCATTTATTCTGGATGTTAGTTCGAAGCTCTATTTTTTTTGTTTCGATTTGAGAGCTCTTAACTATTTCGAATATATAAAGTAAGAGCAACTGGTATAATTTAGATATTCAGAGGTACATACGTCACAGACGTAACAAAAATATAAATAAAATTTTATCACTACGAAAACGAAATTTTAATAAAATTGATAATTTGGCGAAGTATGACCTACCGTCATGGAATTTATGAATTTAAAAATTATGCTGAGTCGAAATTTATGTTTTGAAGGTTGTGTCAAAGCCGTAACATACTCTCAAACGTAACAATTATGATTCTGAAAAATATACTGAGCTGAAATTTATATTTTCAAGGTTGTGTCACACCTGTAACATTAACTTGTCACAAACGTAACAATATTAAACTAAAATGTCACACCATCAGTGCAACTGAAATGGACCAAGTTGTACAGATTATTCAAGTTTTGTCTGACCATATATAAAATCAAGAGGATCAGTGTCACACCCCTACCTAACGTAATGGAGACACCCTTAAGTATGTTTTACATTTTTTTTAACAAACAAATGCTGATTCCTGTAACAAACAGTCTTAAAAGATGTTTAAAAAGATTATATTTTATATGCAAGTCTTTTAAAATCCCGAAGTTTCAATAGCTCGTCAAATAAAAAAAAAGGAATTTCGGGATTTTTAATTGGTAAGCTGATAAAACCTGTTATTTCTAAATATTTACCTTATAAGGAAGTGTAAGTTTATCAATATCTTCGACAGGAACATCAGTTCCTGCCACTCCAAGAAGTCTAGCTCGCCTTGTTGAATTTGCCTCCCTCCAAGATCGATCGAATGCTGGCACTCCCACGGCTATCATAAGTCTTTGTTTTCCACTTTTTTGCTGCTCAGCCTGTTAAATGAAAACTTATAATCATTAAAATTCTTTTAATTTAAATATGTACCTATATTTTTACAATACTGAAAATTACGAATCTGTCAACGTCAAAAGTGACAGCAATCATTTTGTGGCAACTGACAGCTGCAAAATTGTAAAGCGAAAATAAAATATATGTTTTTTTAATCTTTAAAACAATTTCTGGTCAATTTGTATAACAATAATCTTGCAATAGTAGTATTGACTTTGAAAAATAGATTTAAACAAATGTCAGTTGCCACAAAGTGAAGATTTTGACGTTTTCCAATAAATGACATTTGCTTTTTGGTACAGATCTATCGTCAACAATATTTTTTGCAAATGCATTTGACCTTTTCAAACAATATCGTTATGTCGATGACATTTATAACCTCAGAGATGAATTATAACCTTATCTATTTAAGTGCACTGTGATCTTAAAATATCACATACTTACATCAGAAACGGTTTTATCGGCAAATGAGTGAGTCCATGTTGGTGGATGTGCTTTATTTTGCAAAACCAATGGTGTTGCTATCACATCAACATACTTCAGCACCTCTTCATGTACCTCATCGAGTGTTTGAATGTGAGAGTAATATCCTCGATTCAGACAGGCCATCCATTGAATTTCTCGAACTTTTGTCACTTCTTTACCCAGCAAATAGGTAAATATTCGAATTTTCATGCCATCCGTTCCGTTATCGCCTGTGCCCCAATTATATTTTTCAAAAATCTCTGTTGTATTGCCAGCCACACCATCCGTTACCAGCATAATAGCCTGGTTACACGTAGATGTTTCGTTACAGCGTCTTTCTATGTAGTACTGAAAAAAAAAGCAATAAACAGTTAGAACTTTATACTTTATACAATTGATATGTATTACCTTTTTCAAAAGTTGAAAAGCCTTTTCGTAGGCATTTGTCAAATTGGCATATCCTTCGGGTGCCATTTTTGAAATGGCTTTATTAAAAACATCGATATTTTCAGGCGTTGCCTGGACAAGAGCATCCTTAAAACACGGAATAATATCATCGGTTGTTTTTGAGTAGTTAAATATTGTAAAAAAATCATTATTCGAAAATGTATCCAACACACTACGTATTGTAAATTTGGCTATGTGATTACGAAAACCAGTCATTGATCCAGAATTATCCAGCAAAATAACAATGTCTTTAGAGCAAGTTGCTGTTTCAATATACCACGACCGTTTTCGACAATCATAAATATCAGCATCGTCGGTTTTTTTATCGGGTTCCCATTGTAATGCGGGATAATGACGTAGAATACCAGTGTCGGAGCCAAAATATTGCCACGACAATGCTGGATCAGTTTTATAGTTGTTCAAAAAAACAGCATCAAGATTTTCTGACCACATTATTGCTTTAAGCACTTCGGGATCTTGAAAACATAAAAGAAAAAGATTTGTCAATAGAATATAATTTTTGATTATATAGGTACGATTAAAAGGTATCATTCTTACATTTATCATAAATATTCGATGGCACATGGACGGAACTGTGTGATGTATTAACGAATATATTATAAAAATGCGTATCCTCATTAAGTGTCATATTCAAGTACATGTAAGCATTCTTTTCAATTGTTTCCATCAATTCCAAAGCTCGTCGGCCATTAACCATGGAATACTTACTCGAATAAAATTGAAATTCCTTCATGGCATATGTTTGATTAAATACAAATTTTTCAGCCTCTTCTTCGGCTTTTTGAAGAATACATTTTACTGCATCCATTTTACGGGATAACATACGACCGACATTTTTAACAATAGACTTTATAAGAGCTGTACCGTTTTTGTGTTCAACACGGGCATTGTATTCTTTGTATTTCTGAAATCATTAAGGTTTTTAGTTGAATGTAAGTGTGCATCTTTATTTTTTTTTGTAATTTAATAACAGGAAATTATTTTTAAGCTCACGGATTTAATTTCAGGTGATTTTGTCATCTTTTTGGCCAGATCCCATAGTTCTTCACCAAATTTATCAGCCCATTTTCCGATTCTAAAAAAAAGACGAATTTGAAATGTGAGGCTTAGTTTTAAATCAATTTTTAATATATTGAACGTTTTCCAGATTACACTGTGCTTCAGTTAAAGTAAGGTTAGAAGAGGGACGATGATAGGGTAAGGCGCATTCTATCATCTGCATCTCAATAGAACTGTGGGCATTTTTCGAGAGATGCAGAAATAGGTTAAAATGAGCGGAATGAGATTGAGGCGAAAATTATGTATAAAGTGCTTCTTTGAACCATTCTGACTGAACATTATGTCCTGATACATCACCCACTTTGTTGAAAAAGTAATTTCCAAGGCCGCTTTTCTAATCTGATCTAGGCTGGGGACATTCACTACGAATAATTGTGAGACACATTTAAGATTGACTGATTTTTTTTTTTGCCGTGAGTAAAATCAACTCCCGGCAGCAACACACCCGTTTTGACTTTTAAACGATTCTTGAAGAAATTGCTTTAGTTGATGTCTAGATGCCTATGAGATATCAATATTTCTATTGACCATTTGATCATTTGGGGCCTAACAAACTGCAAGCACTTCAGCTTGAAAGACAATGTAGACATTTGGAATTTGAATTGATCTTTTTATAAAATTGTTGCGTACTCGTTAAGTTCCATTTTTTGATTATTTAATACTTTACATTTAACAGGTAGAGAAATATAAATAGAAAATACGTTCTTTGGTTTTTCAAAGTTTTAACATTGTGAGTTTAATGTACCATAATTCCCTTGCTCCAATGTCATGTCGGCCGTGCCTCCAAAAACAAAAATTACAAACAACCTACAACCACCTGTCATCAGCAAGCCCAAACGGCACACACAACTATCAAAAATGCAGAAGAAAATCAAAAAAAAAATTAACATGCGCAAAGATCTATGGTGAAAATAGATTGTTTGTAAACAATTTAGTCACAAAAAAAAAAAAACAAAATGAAAAACACGATCAAAACAAACACAAAAAAAAAAAAAAATATTTTGTTTACAAACAAGTTCACCGGCGGACGAAAAAAAGCAATGGGTGATTTATTCACCCCATATCTGTCTTTTCTATAATTCTCACCATCCTATATTTTCACCATCTGTCTAGTTATTTTTAGACATTTTTTGTTCACCCCGAAAGTTTTCAGATGAGCAATCTTTCTGTCAAATAGGAAGCGAAATACAAAAAAAAAAAAAAACATGGAATTCTATGGACAAAAAAAAAAAAAACTAACCAAAAATGTCTGCAGGGAAATGATATATTTTTTCCTATCACTTGGGGAGCCATTAACCTTAAAAAAAATGAAAAACTTTTCTTTCAAAACTTACGCATCATCCTCGAGAGTTGCTGTAACTGGTTGTGGTGGTATCCAAATAAGGTGCAGTAAAAAAATTGCGGCCGCAATGAGGCAAACGCGTGACATCAACTTTTCACAAAGTAGAAACATTTTTCTAGCATTTTCTAAAACAATGACTACTTTTTGTGAGTCAATACCCCCAGGGTATTAAATAATTAAAAAGTGGATTCAAAGAAGATTTTTTCACTTTTCACTTAAAGCAAATTCGATATTTATTATAATATTGTTGATGATTTTTTTTATGATTTTCACATTGATTTTTCACTCTTGACACAATTTTGAAAAATGATTCTTCTTCTTCTTTATTTTTGAGTCAAATTTTCATCACGTTTTTTTTTTTTTTTAATTTTAATTGAAAACACTTTTCTGATGTGTATCGGTGGGGCGCTGTCGAAAAACTGACAACGAAAAGTTAAAAATTGTGTATTTTCCCTGTGTAAAAGACCGAAAGATTCCTATTTATAGTTAGTATAGGTTGGTCTTAGTTGTGTTTTGACATTTGGGAGATCTTTCATGCGCATTGTTGATAATTTGGGGGATTTTGACTTTTAGATGGAAGGTGGACGCCGCTATTTTTACCAGTATTGATTTTTCTCGTGCAACCACATGTTGGTTGTTTGGGTAGTGCAAGCTGTTTTCAAAGATGAAAACAAGGAGGAAAGCTAACAAATATTGAAACGATGCGATGGTGCCAAATAAAAAAAAGATTCAAGCATCTCAAATGAAAAAAAAATCAAAATCTGAAATGGTGAAAAGTTCTGAGCACAATAAAGAACTCAGAGAAATCTGAATTCCGCATTCGCAGTGGGAGTAGACAAGGTTGAATCGTGACACCTATACTGTTATTATTTTTCGACAATTTTAGGACAATTTCGAATTTATCGTTCAATGTTTTCTATGTTTTTGTTTGCTTTATCAAGTTAGCGAAAAAGGGTAAAACTTATTTTTAATTGCTTAATAATTTGCCGTGTATTACTTGTGACAATTTCAATATTCTCATGCGATGTATTCTATGTTTTTTTTTTGCTGTTGTTTTTTAACTTATAATTAAGTAAGAGAATCACCCTTTTGGTCAAAGTTTACAATTTCTTATATTGAGTGCTTTGCTACTCAACAATTTTTCATTAATCTACGTTTTTCTATGTTTTTGTTTTGTATTTTGCATATGAAATTAGCTACGCACTCCCTCTAAAAGTATTTAAAACTTATTATATTGACATTGTATTGCTTATTAATTTACCGTTATTTAGTTATGACATTTTCAAATTTTATTGTGCAATGTTTTCTATGTTTTTTTGGGGTGCTTTGGTAACTTCATATGAATTTAGCTCAAAAAAAACATAGAAAATATTATCCGACGAAATTTAAATAGCCATAACTAACTAACGAATAAGAATTAACGGCACATTATCCACATAACCACTTTTCGATCAGCAAATATTGCTTCGCTAACTTAAAATTTTTTTACTTAGGACATAATTTCATAATATAAAAGGGTCATAAGTTCATAATTTTCGAAAAATGCTATATTACGCTAGTTTCGCATTTAAAAAAAAAAAAAAGATGTTTTTACCTTACCTGTGGCGGGCCATGGAACTGCGAGGCTAGGCCGCATACACTACACAGATCTTTTGCAATCACAAAACTTAAAACGAAAATTTCATCGTTTTATCATGTTTTGATAAAAATAAATAAAAAGGACGAGACTAAAGAAATGCCAACTTACAACATTTATCTTATAACTAACAGTTTATCGCCATTTTAAGTGGGTATGTATTAACGAGCTACGCGTGACTTGAAACAAAAAAAAAACTCTGGGTTCCCTGCGAGGCCTTATAAATAAAACTTACCTAACTGTTATAAATTGTCATGTCTTTACAAATACCGTTTTCCGATGACGTTTTCGCAAAAAAAAAAAAACAAAAAAAAAAAAAACATGAAAATAAAACTGTTACATTGGCAACTCTGTTTAAAGCTTCATAATACAAGCTTTTGTTTCAATTGTCCTCAGCTTAAAGCTTACAAGTATTTTCTCACATTGCTCAAGTTTTCGTACGCCACACGCGCCCTCATTGCCATTTGGTTTGCTGAAAAATCGTTCGCGAAGACGAATCCAAATCATTAGCGGATAGAATGAGGATTGATGTAGACGGCACGAAAGTCTCTCGGGTGATTAGATATCCTTTCGACCCCACGCACACACAAACAAACATTCAATGACGATAAATATAAATACCCAAAGTGCGTGCAGTATAAAGTTAAAAGCAACAACAACAACCTTCCTACAGCCTACAGCAAGAAGTGGCCTTTTTTTGTTAGCAGGAGATGAAGATTAAACTTGTTTATGATTTTTTCGCTTTTATTAGGAATGAGATGAGCAACCTTGAACCTTCATAAGCAGCATCGTGGTATTTATTCCACCTTACGTTATTGGTGAAAAAGTGAAAAAGTAATAGAGCTCTGGGATTTTACGGCGTGGCGATAGTGGAGTACGCAGTAAAAGTTTGAGGCAGCATTATAGCACATTTTTATACTTCTGAAATGCAGTGTTGTTATATGTAGGTATATTGTTTATTTAGTCAATTTATATTGGGTAAGGTTCTGGTCCGCTCCGGACTATAGCGAACACTTAAGTAAGATTTTAAGTCAATAAAAAAAAGGGAAATAAACACGAACAAACACAGGGAATTTTTGTTTTCAAGGACACAATTTTTAACTATCAAAATCCCTTGGTTTATAATAAACTTTTTGTTAATTTTTTAATTTTTTAACACCCCATTTTTTGAAAATCCCATAAAGAGATATCCCTTTCTTTTTTGTATACAAAACAGGTTTTTCGATTTTTTTTTTCTCAAGAGTCTCCAGAATTTTTCTTGCAAATATAATAACAACCCTGATTGAAATCTGAATCAGCAGTAGTACCATAACAGGAACGAAACGTAGAAACACTTGCCGAAAATGAAAAATCATTTTATTGGCAGTGAGGGATTTCCTGAATCATGACGCATATAATATTGTATAAGAAAGAAGTGAAGGACAACAGACGAAGATTATAGGTAAAAGTTACTATAGGACTTTCTTACATTTTTGTTGTTGTTGTTGCAAGGATAGCAGATTTTATTTAACTTCGTGAGCTTTAAATCACTATATATCTACTGATACTTCTTATATATTTTGATGTCTGAAAAATTGACGTTGCTTTCTTTTGTATTGTTGTACCTATACAGTTTCTGGTCATTGATTGCTTACTCAAAAAGATAATTGGTTCATATGTATTTTATTTACCAATAGGTATAAATTGATTCATTATAAGGAAACGATTTGTGAAGAGCAATATGAGGAAGGTATGACGGAATTTAGAGTGCAGCTATGTACTTTTTAAAAATAAATAAATTGCATTAACGGAATATTTATCAAACCGCCGGATTTTGTGATTTCTTAAGTCAATCCCGGTTTGACTTTAAAATGTAAGAACACAATTGTTCGCATTCATAAATATGAGGTACTAAGAAAATTCTTTCATATATGTAAGTTTTCCAAAAATTCTAATGTGTTTGTCTCTAATATACCAATTTTGGGTTCCGGGCTCTTAATAACCTATATGTGGGATATTCGCAAAAAAATGTATGCCATATAAAAGGTCAGTAATTGGTCAAAGTAGGTAAATTATAGAAAATTTTTATCAATAGTGTAAGTTTTTCAAGTTCATCAGCGACCTTTAGCATGTGAGATATTCGCAGAAAAAGTATGCCATCTAAAAGGTCAGTAATTGGTCAAAAAATGTCAAGTTGTTTCAGAAATTGGTCATGCATAGAAAATTTGTAATCAATATGGTTAAGGTTTTCAAGCTCATTAGCTATTTTTAGCTCCTCATTGTGGGATACTCGAAAAAATGTATGCCATCTAAATGGTTATTAATTTTTAAAAAAAGATCAACTAGTTTCAGAAATTGGTCATCCATAAAATATTTTTAATCAATGGTTAAAGTTTTCTAAGGTCATCGATATCTTAAGCCCCTCATTTGTGGGATATTCGCAAAAAAAAACATGCCATCTAAAAGGTCAGTAATTGGTAAAAAAGGTCAGTTATACAAAATTTATATCAATATTTCAACTTTTTGAAGTTCATCAGCGATCTTTAGCACCTTATATGTGGGATATTCGCAGAAAAAGAATGCCATCTAAAAGTTCAGTAAATGGTTCAAAAAAAATCAACTAGTTTCAGAAATTGGTCATTCATAACATATTTTTAAACAATGTTTAAAGTTTTTCAAAGTCATCGATATCTTAAACCCCTTAATTGTGGGATATTCGCAAAAAGAGCATGCCATCTAAAAGGTCAGTAATTGGTAAAAAAAGGTCAACTAGTTTCAGAAATTGGTCATCAATAATAATTTTTAATCAATGGATGAAGTTATTCAAGGTCATCAGCGATCTTATAAGCACCTTATTTGTGGGATATTCGCAAATCCCACAATAACCAATTATATTGACATTTAAGATGGCATACCTAATTTTTTTGCAAATATCCCACATATTTTGGTACTTAAATCCCGGAGCCGATTTTAATGGCTATTTTTTAAGGACGACAATAGAAACATGCCAATTTATAACAGTTATAACAGTTTTTCGTCATTAAAAGTGGGCGTGCGTTAACGCGCTTCGCACGACTTGAAAAAAAAAACTCTGGGTGCCTAAAAAATGCCCTCCGGAGGAGGGCCCTGGCCCTGCGGGGCCGCATAAACAGTATTTTTATAAACCAAAACTGTTATAATTGGCATGTCTAGAGTCACTTTCATTTTTGTAATTTCTAAAAGTCAAATTCTTTTAACTATGGAGTTTCTTCCTCACCCCGGCCTAAAATTTCCCAAACACAACCCTGTAAAAATGAGAAGACAAAATTGAATTCCCAAGATAACTTGAATAAGATTTTACAATTAAGCTTTAATCATATCTTCAATCGCGACTCGATTTTATTTAATTATAACGAATTTCAATTCAAAATCAAAACACTTATAACATGAGCAATATGAGCATTCTTCCGTGCCCTAATTCCAACATTCGTCTTTTAGTTCCTCGAAATAAATTTTGAGTTCTTCTCAAGTAGGTACAATCGAAACAGTGCAACCTCCTGCCACACAGAAAAGCCAATGTTTTCTTGTCCACACTACAAAGGGACTGCACCAAATGTAGGGTTAGCCCTTTTTGAATTTTCACCAAGAAAAACACCAACAAGCCATATAGCCAGACAAGACCACCTACGTAGGTTAGGTGGTACCCCCTGGTCGCTCTCTGTTAAACCTACCTAAGTCGGAAACAGATTAAAAGATACCTCAATTATTTGGAATTACTTCGGGGAACATCCGTCTGTAGGTGAACGGAATATCAGCACACAAAAAAGAAATGAAAAAAAAATAAGATTTCTCAGGTATATCCCAGTGAAGTGAAGAACACCGCAGAATTGTGGTGCATGCTGGTCTGGAAAAATTCCAGCAAAAGGAACACTCTCACAGCAACCTACATATGGGTCGAGTACATACATTTGGTTAACTTTGGCATTAACAAGGCTAAGCTGTGTTGTCATGTCCGTGGGGACCAGAATGGCTTGCATAACAATAATATGGTTAAGTATCCTGTTTGGTTTTTTGCATCTCTTACCATGGACGAGAGAGACAATAATTATACTAACGACCGGGGCGGGGCGGCGCGGCGCGGCGCGGCGCAACGATGACCAGGAGGAAAAGCGTCCTGTTGTCCAGTGTCCAGGTCCACATTGAATGAGTAAATTATCTGAAAATTTTAATGAATGTTAAAGAAATAACCAAGTACGTCACACAGAAATAATTGGAACTTAATAAGCTTCCTTGGAACTCTGTGAAACACCCATACATACATATAATACAAGACTCATTCTGTACTAATGAAAATCCTGCCCACATTGTCGACAAAAATTTAAATTCCAATCGGGTCTTGGTGTTTTAAAGAGCGGTCGCGACCGGGTGCGGTAGCCGGCGCACAGTGGTGCGAGAGCGGAAAAAAGTCTTTTGAAAAAGTCATGTCTATCGTTTTAAACTTTATGTTTAAGTACTCTTAGATAACCCGAGCGTATGATTTAAAAGTATTTTTTAACATATATATTGTATGTTCTGATTTACAAGCCCTCAAAGTTGAAAAATAATTTTACTCAAATCGCGAACCGTATTTTCAACAAATTTTGAGATGTTTTTTTCCGAAGTTCCTGTAGATAAATTCTCTAGCTTCTTAAATAATTTAATTGGTCTATTTTCGATTATCTAAAAATAAAAAAAAAAATTTGTTTATTTATAAAAGATACCTTCTATAAGTAGCCTGAAGCTTTAGTACTAAGAAAAAATGATTTTTTTTAAACTTTTTGATTAAAAAAAACAGCTCCAAAAGATACCAAGAAAGTAAGTATGCCACCATATGCTCCATATATTCATGTTAAAGCACAGAAAAAATCAGCTGCAGATACGTGCAGATGTGGAAGTTATGCTCAAAAATGTTTCACTCAATCGGATTTCAAAAAACTCCGTCTTGACGGTGGTGTTTACCAAAAAGTTTGATTACTTCGGTATTAATTGTCAGAATGAACTGGTTAAGCCTATTATTTTAAGAAAAAATGTCAAACTTTATTTTAAAAATAAAACAAAATTAATACATTGACCCAGGGCTGAGAATTTCGATTTTTGCGAAACCATTTATTTCTAACTGGAAAATTTTTCAACTTTCAACTAAATTTTATTGAAAGCAACACACGAAAAATAATATAGTTTTATGATATTTTGAATTATATGATAGAGCTTAATACAAAATAAAGAAAAGGATTAGGGATAATCTTTTATTTTTTTTTAATTTTTCGCTAAAAGTAGGGCAGGTAAAAATAAAAAAAGGTGTTTTTTTTAAGTTTTATTGCTTTGTTTTTGTTGTGTATTGCGTAATTTTGTATTACCTGTAAGGATTAGTAATGGCTTATTAGATTAAAATCTCTTACTTAAATCTATATATATAAAGGATTAATGAAAAAAAGTCAGTATTGAGTTATTGAGCATTTGTGCAAGGTGTGTAAGACAAATTTTTACTCTTTGATCAACCAATAAGTGAACGTGAAGTGAAATATAAAAACAAACATATATAGTGAATTCAATACATTAAAATATACATAGTTAATAATAATATTTTATTCAAAATAAAAAGTTCAGGTTTTACTAAAAAAAACTTTTATTTAAATATAACATCAAAACCCTCAAATTTTATAAAAATGTCAATAACTTTTTTTCTAACAATTTTTTCTTGACCAAATTTTGACCAAGCATGTATAAGACTAATCTTAACATGTTTGTCAAATTTCATTAAAATTCGTTTAATAGTTCAGATTTTACAGACTTTTTTCCGCTCTCCCATACAAACATCAAAACACTCAAATTTTAGAAAAAAAGTCAATAACTTTTTTACTAATGATTTTTTCTTAGCCAAATTTTGACAAAATGTGTATAAGACTAATTTAAAAATGCGAATTAAATTTGATCTTAATCCGTTAAACAGTTCAGATGTTACAGATTATTTTTCCGCTCTCCCATACAAACATCAAATCCCTCAAATTTTAAAAAAATGTCAATAACTTTGTTTGTAATTATTTTTTTTCAACCAAAATTTGACCAAATATGTATAAGACTAATATAAACATGTTTGCCAAATTTCATTGAAATCTGTTGAACCGTTCAGATAAAACAGACTTTTTTCCGCTCTCCCATACAAACCGAACCACTGTGCGGCGCGGCGCGGCGCGCGTGGCGGTTCACAAGAAGGGAAGGAAGCAATTTATTTCGGATTGGACAAAATAACACTCTGCCGAGTTCCGACAAGTAGCCAACCTCACTTTTTAATTTTGCCATCAGCCTTAAGTCGATTAACGTGTTGGGTCTGGGGTGTATGGACACAAAAGAGGGAATCGGACTTGGACGTGTGGATGTCGACACAGAACGCCCCCGGTAGAATTTAATTTTTTTTCTTTATATTTTTTGCAATTAAATTGAAAAATCACAAACGCGCGTGGGTAAATTTTAAGTACTTTTCGCAGAAGAATCCTTTTCGATTGTGTGTAATGTCCATGGACAGGACATTTAATTAAGAGGATTTACATTATCCTCGCAACCACCTGTTGTTGTTGGTGTTTGTTGTTGTTTTTGTTGCGGATATTGTGGAAAGTTTGCGGAAATTGATATTTACTTTGAGTTAGCATTTAAGCCATATACCATCCGAAGGGTCAGAGTTGTGGTCTTTTGTAAATCATTGATCACGTAATTAAATTAAAAAAAAAAACAACCTATAGATCTTCTTATTTTTGTAAGGGTTAAAATAATAAATGTTATCCACATAATTTGTGGACCACTTAATATGGAAACTTTACCCTTCTTATCCTTAAATATGGACTCATGGATAAATCTAAAGGAAATAAAGCAGGTGATAAACTTTAGTTAATTAAAGTATAAGGACTTTATTTGTTGTCATTGTTTTAAAAGGTTGAGAAGTTTTTGAATTAAAGAAGTTAAGGTTTTTTTCTGCTTCATCCCCATAAAGCCTAGGAAAGATGGATTTCTTAGGCGAGCAACGAAATATATTAAGCTATTAGAAAAGCTTCCGCAGCTACCTACAGGTTTTTGGGAGATTAAAGACCCTGGCGAAACTCGTTGCTTTGAAAAATGCGAATGGATCAAATCTCTGAAGCCATTGCTGTTACCGAGAAAGCTGTTTATATACTAAAGTTGTAGGCAATAAAATCATCAATTTGTATTTTTTCAAAATGGTGGATTTCGTCAGGGCCGTGGCGTCCCGCGAACACCTGGTCTTTAAGCTTTTCTCCTCTTTAAAATTTATGAAACAAAAATCATAATTTCGTTTGACAAAACCACTATTTTTGAAAAACTTTTCTATACTGATAGTTCTGTCTGTTTATGCCTCCATCTGCAGTCTAACTCGCTGAAACGATTGAACGAAAATGAAACTTTTGCTGTTTTTGTCGGTCGTTGGGTTCTAAAGATGTGGCGACCTTACATCGTGTCAGCCTCGGAGCCACACATTACCCATCCCTCCAAAACCCATTTATTTACATTGTTGTTTTTGTAATTTAACCTCGTGCCGTTGAAAAGAGGTGAATTGCAACAACAGGGGTCTGAAGATCCCTACTGTCTATGTGTGAGGTTTTTATACACACATTCTCATTTTTATCTGCAATCTGACAGTTCAAGCTTGTAGGCAAATTAAATTGGCTGCACGGGATTCTCATCTTCATGTGGGTAATCTGTGCCCATCGCTCTTATTTAATGCCGCAAAAGTGATTTTTGTCAGGCGAAAATTCCGTTGTCATTGGGAATATTCCGCGTTGGTGTGGGAGAGCCTTTAATAATTTAAAAATTTGCTAGGTGTTTAAAGTTCCATTAGACAGGTTATTTAATTTTTGTATCTCGTAAAATAACGGTTTTTGTCATACTAATTTAGTATCTAACACTTACGATTCAATTTAATTTAATAAATAATAATTAGGATAAATTTAGTTTTCGTGCTGTCAATTTTGAGAGTTCTAGCTCTGTTCCTTTACTTGTTAGCCAGATACTCAGAAAAAAATTTGATAATCGTCTCGCAAAATTAACTGACTAACTATGTTTGGGATTTTTGTTAAAGAATAGCATTTAATAGAGTTTGGCATCAAGTTCTCTTATCAAAAAAATTGTGCTTTTGTTATTGATGAAACTCTTCTTCGTTGGATTAGTTAATACAAGTCGTATTGGATGGTTTCAAGTCTGATATTCATAAAATAAATTGTGGTGTACCACAGGGCTCCGTTTTGTCTCCGACTCTCTTTCTGATATTAATCAATGATCTTCTGTCTGAAACTTCTAATCGATTAAATTGTTTTGCTGACGACAGTACCCCCAGCTTCTTATATTCGTTTCTAGAGTCACGTCCTTGACCTTTCGATGTGGATTTAGAGCGGCAGCGTATGATAAACTCATTCAATTTTGATCTCAAACCGCGTACAATTTAATGCTTCAAAAATTCAATGCTGTCTTTTGTCGTTGAGGCAGGTGTTCCTTTAACTTATTTGAATCTTCTGGGTCCACTAGAACACTATTAGTTTGACATGTGTCAAAATGTGCCAGCATTTTTGGTATGGCGGATCGAGAAACGGAATACGCCAATCGATTTAGGAGGTGGAAATTACCTAATGCCACGCCCAGCTCTCTAGGTCCAATAGAAAACTTTTAATTTGACAGGTGTCAAAATGTCAAATCATTTCCGAGAATACTCGCCACGTAACGTGGCACATCGTAACGTCGCACACACTTTTTCATTTCACTTTACCGCCGGCATAGATGTTTTCACATCAAAAATCGAATCGGATCAATATGAAATAATGAATTGAGTGGAATGAAAATGATTGATTGATTAAAATGATCGAATCATTTTGGTAATGGATTCTTGAACGATTCTATCATTTGAAAAGAACGATTTAACGATTAAAATCCCTTTCGTGTGCGCTGATTATAAAAAAAAATTACTTTTAAAAATTTAATTTAATTTTATAATTTAAAAATGCTTCGGCGAAGAAGATCATCTTGGTCTCGTTTCGTTTTCTCGAATAAATTCGGAGACAAATTCACGGTATTATCGTTTTGCCCAAAGTCGCGTCCAGATCAATTAAAATTTTCCGTTTGTGCACTGTGTTTGTCTACGTCAGTGTGAACATCCGGAAGAACATAAATGTTTGTGCCACATTCAACGCACACTATCTGGCTCTGATGAATTTTCGGCGAACACAAATGATATCTGCTTTATACATACATAAGCCGTGTTCCTTTGGAGGTGGCGAAGCACTCACAAGTACTTTGCTATAGGCATTTTCAATGGAATTAATTTGCCTACAAATCTCATCTACTCGCCATGAAAGAACGAGTACTTGGTGGTACTATATTATCGTTTGGATTTACTCATGAGTAGTTTGCCACCTCCAAAACAACACGGCTATAAACAGACATAGATTGTACGGTCGTTTTCGATTGGGTAAGGTTAGGTTAGAAGGGGTGATAATGCGGCGATGCCCAACCATCGCACTCGGATCTCAATGGATGTTGAGGTGAAGGAAGAGGATGGGTGAAAAAAGGAGTTAGAGGAGTCTAGGTGTGGGTATGAGAGGTCTCCCTGAACCAACCCGAACATTGAATAAATTTCAGGATGTTTCTTATTGGCAACCAACGAGATGTCGCTCAGTTCGTCAAAGAAGTAATCTCCGTCGTTTTCGATTGGATTGGATCAAAATTTTCAAATTATTGCTCAGTTCGAACGTCTCTATGGAAATACCCTTAAATCACAAAATAACAAAACAAAAAAAAATACAAGATTGCTCCGTAAAAGAATGAACAAATACATATTATTAATCGCAAGGCTCTTCCTCATCGATAGTCAAAATAATCTTCCAAAAAATCTAACATGGAGCCTTAGTCGACCATTGTATATTTTGTTTCATCATTAATATTAAAGTTGTAGCGTATAAACAATGAACTTTCACACTGATTATGTACATACATTGAAAAGGACATTGGCCTCTCATGCTCATGTACTATCATTGTATAACACCATACATCAGTTAATGTATCTTCTTTTTTTTTTGCAAAGCAAAGCCTTATGTATCTACTAGATGCCATAAACAACTTTCACCCTCGATTGAAACGTAAATTAGTCATCGACATCTTTATCGACTAGTAAATAGATCAGCAAAAACATATATAATATAGCATAATACCACATGGCATGGCATTAAGCTTAAGCCTATCCATGAGTTCATTGCCCGAATGTCCTTATCTCCTTATAAATGTATTTCCCTTAAGGAAGCGACTTACAAATTAAATCAAGACTTATATTAATTAAATTGAAATTGATTTTTTTTTTTGATAAACGGAATTCATCGTAAGTAAGGATGTTTTGTTATACCTATGCCTATACATGTATTAGGGGAAAAAGGAAGAAAGGGTAGATGGTATATAGTCATTTGCAACTGGGATTATTGATTTATTCTTCATCAAAGGTATGGTGGGCCACAATTTAAATGAAGGTACCTATAATATTTCAGTGGAAATTGTGCAAAACCTTTCACACTTCACTTCTTTAGATTTAAAGAAAGCGAATTTTGATCTGGATTATGAGCGTTCTATTGTATTTCTTGACGAATGTTCTCTAAGCACTCAATTGAACCTGAATGTGATTGAGGTGGTTATTTTACCGATATGATTTTTGAAACTTAATGTCATTAGTTTTACACTTTTAAATAAAATTTCTGTGAAAATAAAGAGCCCAATTTCTCTCATTGATAACAAAATGCAAATGAATGTACAGGCTGTTTTTTTTTTAGAGGTATATAACTTTAAGTTGGCAACACTATTTTAACTGGCGGCCATTTTGTCAGCTGTCAAGTGATTTATTTTAAATTTGGTTTTGCATTTCAATATGAATAGACTAACGCCTGAACAACGCCTCCAAATTGTGCCCAAATGATGGGCCCAAAACAAGATTGCCGTTGATCCCAATTTTCATAAGCGAATTTTGTTTAGCGATGAAGCTCACTATTGGTTGAATGGATACGTCAATAAACAAAACTGCCGTGTTTGGAGTGATGATAATTCTCAAGTGTATGTTGAGACACCGTTACATCCACAAAAACTGACTGTTTGGTGTGCTTTATGTTATGGTGGAATAATTGGTCCGTACTTCTTTAAAAACGATGCTGGCCAGAACGTTACATTCAATGGTGACCGCTATATAGCCATGATTATTTTTCGTTCATCAATTGAACAAACTTGATGTGCAGAAGCTGCGGTTTCAACAAGACGGCGCAACACGTCACACAGCTCGTGCCACAATTGATTTATTGAAGGAAACGTTTGGGAACCGCATAGTTTCACGTTACGTTAATCGTGAATTGGCCTCCAAGATCGTGCGATTTAACGATGCCGCTTGACTATTTTCAGTGGGGATATGTGAAGTCGCTAGTCTACGCCGATAAGCGATAGCGTAATAGCGATAGCGCCGATAGCGTAACGATTGACCACTTAATAGAGGACAACATTCGCAGGGTTATTGCCGATATACGGCCACAAATGTTGGAAAAAGTCATCGAAAATTGGACCTCCAGATTAGACTACGCCTGAGCCTGCCGTGGCGGTGATATGCCAAAAATCATATTTAAATTATAATTCCAGAAAATTATCTTTCGAATAAAGTAAATTTCATGTCAATTTAAAAAAAATCATCTCTGTTTTATTCCATTTCAAAGTTCTATACCTCTAAAAAAAACACCCTTTATGTTCATATTATAAAATTTAAATAATGCTTTTATGATTTAGTGAATTTGGCAATATTTGTGAAGGATTAATGTTTCTTAAAACTAAATTTATTCATCCCACATGGCAACTGAATAAATCAAATATTATAATCCCCATATTTTTGTAAATAAACAGACTATACCTACCTTTGAACAAAATTAAAAATAAAAATCGAATTTAATTGTAATTGTAATTATCTAATTGCAAATAACTAATTTCAATTTAAATGCTCAAAAAACAGAAACGAATGCAATCGTAATATTTATATAATAAAATTCATTTTTAATTAGATAGACTGTTTGAGATAGATAAGCTGTTTGTATATTGGTCTCACGTTTACGTAGGTACGAGTGATGTGAAATTTGTATAATATGTAATTTAAAAAATGAGATTGGAAACACACACGTCTTTATGATTCAATTTTAGTTAGACTATTTAAATTTCAAACAATCACAGACAGCATCATTATTCCAATTATTTAGAGAGTTGCCAGGCTAGATTATATCGAATTTTATAAAAAAAAAATTGTGTGAGTGCTGGGACTCACGTTTAATATGTATGTGTAAACATCAACGATTGTCCAAGTGCAGTTTTGAGGATCCACATTTGGATCCGTATGCGAAGTCGTCCATACGTTGTTGACTACGTGGACGGATACAAAATGGACTAGTTTTCTTGAAGGGGATCTTCAGATTTTTTTTTACTGAACGTACCCAATGCAGATAACGTAAGCTATGCAGATTCTCGTAACGTAACGTGCTACATCGTAAAGTGTGCCCTAGTAACGTTGCGCAGAAGATCTAGATCCATCTGTTAAGGATGGAAAAATTTGTCTGCAGAGAATTACTACTTTCTAGGTTTTAACCTACTTTACGTTATAAATGGCTACATTCGTAAAAAAATGATCCTCTAAAGCCAACCTTTATTACTTTCCCAACACAGGAAGAATTTTAGTATTAACCTTTCAAAAACAAAAAATTTTTTGAAAGAAATCAAATATAACTTTTCGTTGTTACCCCATTATCACCCTTTAATTTTTGAAAAACCTTCAAACAATAACTTGGCAAAGTTTTATCGCAATCAGACGAACGGTACAACGAACAAACAAATATTCATTTGTATAAATTTTATTCCATGACATAATCGACTTCTAAGACAAATTTCATTACAATCCGGCCAGCCGTTCGAGTGAGAATGAAGGACGCATAAAAGTGAAATGATATAGATAATTTTCATTAGTGTAATGGCAATGATTTCGGGTACGTGGAAGCTGCGCAAATCAGTAATTACAATTTCCAAGCGTCTCCGGCGGCTTAATTCTATTCATTGTAAAATGACTAATCATCATCTGTCAGTTGTCAAATTAACTGTCATTAGAAACAGTGTTGCCAATTAAAAAAAAAAAAAAAAGCTCGAGGGTGGACTGATTTTCTTCAAATTTAGTACAGAGTGTGTTTAAAGAATGGACGAGACTCGAGATGCCAATTTATAACGGTTATAACAGTTTTTCTCCATTAAAAATGCGCGTGCGTTAACGAGCTTCGCGCCACTTGAAAAAAACTCTGGGTGCCTGAAGTATTCCCGTGGCCCTGCGGGGCCGCAAAAACAGTTTTAAAGGTTATTTTTTAGGAAATTCCCTAAATTTTTTTTTCAAACTGATGCCGTATATCTCGTATTTAGCTGGACTGATTTTGTTATAATTTTGCAATCTGATGCTTATAAGTAGTATTAACAGTGTTCCATTTAAAAAGTATTAAATTATTTTTGTTTCATTAACAGAAAATAATAGAGCAAAAAATCCATTTTATTTTTTAACTTTAGATGTTATAACACTTTCTATCTCTTTAAATATACCATAATATCATAATCATTACCATAATTTTGAAATATTGTTGCTACATTTTAAAGTTTCAAAACACAAGAGGAAGTTTATGTTCAACCCAGTCGCGGTACATTTTATTTTCTACCATTTGTCTTCGAAATATATTTGAAAGTTAAATAAGCTCATCTGGTAATACTATCCATTGAGCCACAGAAAAAAGCCTTGTTGTCACATCAACATCTCGTCCTCTTCCCAATTTAAATATATCGTACTACACAAGCGACCATACATTTTGAATGGATCCATTATTCCACAAACACAAGGATAACTTCATTTAAGCCCTAAACAATTAAAATATTTATTTCCAACGTAAATTAATTTATTTTATATTTCGTGGAATTTCGGTGATAATTGTTACGTTCAATTTGTATTGCTTTGCTGGGGAATAGACATTGGACAAGCTGTGTTTTGTGAGGTGGTGGTAGAGTGGGTGTTGGCTGATGGTGTGTGCGTTGACATATTTGGTTTTAAACATAACTTTATTAGCAGCGCTCTTTGTCCTTGGTCATGTTGGATTTATCCAACACCTCCCTACCCCCAAAAACAACCTACTCCAGCATCATCGGACGACGACGACGACGACGCCGACGGATGCCCAGCCGATGCGATGCAAGGCCAACAAATTGTATGGTTTTTTTGAACAATGGCCACAAATAACAATCAACTTGGTGTTATGGTATGGTTTTTACCTGTGGGTTTCAATAATCGAATGGTTATTTATTTTATTTGTGTATTATGTGGAAAACAAATAGAAACAAAAAAAACTAAACACATACGTAAAGGTAAAGAAAAACACAAAAAACAATTTCAGTGCAAAAATAAAATTGAATGGAAATAATATACACACACACACACAGTTTTGTTTTTTTAATTGGACAGGTTTTGAAATAAAAGCATTTCTGCCAATGGTTATGGGTAGGTACATAGTAGGAAGGACGTTGGACAAAACCGAATATTTTACAAAAGTTAGATGCAAAAAAAAACAAAAAAAAAAACGAAAAGCTATACACTACATATAAATATAAAAACATTCATAGGAAAAATATAGCATTCGATATTCTGTGCTGCCAATTGAAAAATTCAAAAACAATCTATAATATTCAGCTTTAGCCTTGTGGCTTTGTATTTGCAGATTTCTATTTTTTAAGCAGATTTTCTATTCTTGTTTTCATTTATGAAAATATATTTTTGAGAAATAAAATTAAAAAAAAAAGAATTTAGTAGACAAAATAAGTTTTTTTTTTTTTTGGGGCAGGTGTCAACTGGGTTGAAATTTTGGTTCAATTTAATCCATCCTCTTACTACTGCGAAAAATTAAAATAGGGATCAGATTTGGCCCACTGCTTAACTAAATTGACACACGGTCTTAAACATCTAGACATTTTTGTTGTTTAATTTACAAGAACAAGATACGTTTTTTACTAAAAAAAAATTTAACTGTGAAAATTTCAATTTTGTCGTGCGATGGTTTTTGGGTTTATTTTTGAAATTAGAAAAGCGCCCCTTCGAGAAGCGGTTAAAACGAGTCATATTAAAGGCTTTATTGTCTAATAATGTACGTGCAATAGTCTTAAAATATTTGTGATAATTCCAATTTTGCATAATTTGTCGTGCGATGTTTTCTATGTTTTAAGGATTTTAGTTTATTCATGTTTCTATATTCTTTTTCGATTTTATTTTTTGCAAATCTATATGAATTAAGAAAAAACCAGATTCCATGTTTTTTTTAAAGACTTGGTTTATTCAAGTTTCTATGTTTTTGTTTTTTTATTTGTTAAATTCAAGTAAGCAAAATCCAGTTTCTATATTTTTCAAGTTGGTGTTCTTGATTTAGTTACAGAAGAAAAAAATATAGAAACATAGAATTTAGTTTAAAAAAAAAACATAGAAAACATCGCACTATAAATTTAAATTATCAGAAATTTTAACGTTGATTTACATGCAATCTTCATCTTCTACATCTGTATATTTGTATAATAACTTTTATCTTAAACTATAAGCAACTTAAAAGCTTTGAATCCTGCATTTATTTATGTGTTCCATCTGCACACAAATAGTGACCTATTATTTTCGATTTTATCAGCGATGATACGTTTAATTAGTATATCTATAATACGAACGTATTGATAATTTCTAAACGACACAGTATAATTTTTCATTGCTGTGCTGTGACCCCAAAGCACAAAGCTTATTAGATATACCCAATTACATTTGCTATTGATGACCCTTATCTGATATATTATGCTGTGACAAATCACATCAGCTCATATGCCTATGATAGAACTCCACCACCGTTTCCCACAATAATTTCAAATCGATATATCACTCATTTAGCATCATTTCGACTGCAATCAAAAATCCATTTTGAATCTCTGTACCATCAGTAAATACTTATAGCCTCTTGTGCTACTCTGGATGGAATCTCTTTAGCTTCAAAATATAGAAATAGGCCTAAGTCATTTATGTGTCTCCATCATGCATATTATCACGTGATGATATTTTCTAAATTGTGTAATTGAACTTAGAGTGTTTTTTTATTTCGTTTAAGTGTGACTATCGGCAGATCGGGTAACACACCATTACCTACCTATAGAATCCGATCAGACGACCATCATGTCGACTGTGAGCTGTGACAACTGACCGATGACAGTGACCGTTTCTAATTGGCCAGAAAATATAGATATCAAATAAAATATCGAATTTTTATTTAGATGATGGTCATCATTTGGTGGTCATACGATTCACAATTACTATAGTACGAGTATAAATCGTACGATTCTGGTTGAAATAATATAATTGCTATTCAAATTAGCCTTCGAGGCTACTATTTCCCACAGTTTTATGATGGTCATTGTTTGTGACGTCGCGTCGATGTTGAGGTTATTATGAATATTATGAGGTTATCTTATGAATCTCGAGATATTCATAAATTTGTTTTCATTTGAATTACAATTTTTATCAATGAGGCAAATAGAATAACATTAAAATACAAAAACGTGGAATTAGAGTGTCTATAGGCAAATAGTCTTAGAACAGACAAAAAATGAAAATACAGTTTTTTAAATCGATGTTTTCTCTTAAATAAAAGGTACGTCTATATGCCGCCTTAACTGAGGCCGTATCATTTATATGAAAAATGCATTGCAAAATATTCATAAAAGGCAAACTGTCAGGTGTTCAAAAACCCAAAACTTTCGTTTGTATGCAATATCATTATTTTCGATATCGCAACTTTTTAAAGTCATGTGTTTGATAAAATCATTTGCAAGAAATCTCTGCAGTAAAAAAAAATCGAGTTGATCACAAAAATATTGAAAAGTCATAAATTAGAATTTAGATTGTGCGCTTTCAACGCAAAGGTATTCGAATTTCCCGAATTCTGTATTTTTTTAAGCTACAGATTGGCCAGTTGTTATAAAAACTTCTGAAAATTCAGATGACATCTAACTTTTTATAACAGCTTGTCAATTAGAAGCTTAAAAAATTCAGATATGCGTTGAACGCGCACAATCTTTATTCTAATCTCTGACTTTTCAGTATTTTTGCTGCCAACTCGAAAATTCACAATTCTGAAAATTCAAATATGCGTTAAACGCGCCCATTCTCTTTTTTGTTTGTGTGTGTATGTGTTTGGGTGGGGCAACAAAGTGTATTCGTAACTTTTCAAATGTGTTTGAAATAAAATTAACTGATGTTGATCAAACTGATTTTGTGCAGGCGGGAAGGCATATTGCATATTTGACGGTAGCAATATCTACGTCAAAAAATTACGATCATCTTACGATCGAATTTCCAAAAAAAAAAAAACTGAACTACTTTAAAGACAATGGGCGCCGCCGCTTGAGGCATATCTTAATTTTCAGAATTCAGAATTTTAGGAGCTTCTGATATTAGCCAGCTGTCATAAAAAGTTCTGAAAATTCAGATGACTTCTAACTTCTAATGACATCTAGCCAATCAGAAGCTCCAAAAATTTAGAATTCTTAAAATTCAGATATTCTTTTAACGCGCAGAATCGTAATCGTGCTTTTGCACGCTTTTGCTTCAAATTGAATTCAGAAAGATTGTTTCTTCTTTCGTAAATAAGGACAGTTATTCCGACACCAATTGTGGCTAATGTAGACTATCAAGCAATAAGCTGTCAAATTTCATTGAATGAAGTCTGCAATGTCGATGGATTAAAAAAAACTTCTAAAAATCCGAAATTTTTTCCATTTTATTTTCTGCTCCGGAAAAATGCATTTTCAGATCAATTGTTTTACATTTGGAACGAAATATTCTCAATACGATCAAATATAATTTCTCCCCTATCTGTCAAGCTATCAACTGTCAAATTCGATTGAGTGATGGCTACGATGTAAATGGATAAAAAAAACCTCTTAAAACCAAAAAAAAGTTTTGAAAAAGGCGGAAATTTTAGTGCTTTCTGGTGACTTTGTAACAAAATATTCGCAAACGTCAAACTAAAGTTTGTTCCCTATCTGTCAAGCAATTTCAATGTTTTGTATCAAATTGAATTTTTATTTCGAAATGAAATGTCTTAACATAATACGTACATACATACGTCTCAGAAAAAAAGTATATATACAGCCGACTTTATGTAGCCCGGTATGTATTTAAGAACACATCCCATTGTCAAGTAAAAAATATGCACGACTGGGTCGCACGAACTTGCTCGTATGTGCGATCACATTGTGGTTCTATAGTCTGAAATAAATTAGCTATGGGAGTCTATATTTTATCCATTTGCCAAAACTTAGTTTAGTTGCAGGTGGTATTATGTGAGCATACTAAAATTACCAATTAAGCCCCGATTTGCACATATATGCAATTTGCATTACGCATGCAGGAAATAAAATTTTTTAACTGGAAGCTGTTTTGAATCGAATGCGCTGTACCCCATCTGATTTTTATATAAATCTTAATTTATTAGAAAAAAAAATTAAAAATCGTAGGAGCGGTTTTGTTAATATTTGTATGAAATAAATTAAAAATTAATTTTCAACTCCTTGAAGCTTAGGTACTTTTTTGAAAATTTTAATATGCAATATTATTTCAACTTATTACAAGCTTCTATTTAAAAAATTTAGTTATAATCGGTTAATCAGATAATGAGATAGTCGAAAATCAATAAAACCGTTCTATGGGAGGTGTTGTTATTAATTGATAAATGTACAATTTGATCATTTTAAATGCTAGACCTTACTAACTACTCCACAGAAACGAAATTCTATCAAAATGGTAGGAGTCGTTTTTGAAAAAAAAATTTTTCCTTAACAGTTTTTTAACATTTGTATTGAAAGTACCTTTATTTTTATTTATAGGAATGATTTTTGTTTAAAATCTTTTAGATAGTTTAAAAAAAATGCTTTTTGCCAATTTTAATAAAAATCAACCAAGTCGTTTTTGAAATATCGAGTTAAAAAAAAAAAAATCAAACTTTTTTTAAAAATTCAAATAATATTTTTCTGAAAATTTCGGAACACAATTTTATTTCAAATGTATTGGTTGTTCTTCATAAAAAAATTCATCAAAATCTGTTAACCGTTTTCGAGAAAAGCGAAAATCAAAAAAAAGGTTTAAACAAAAAAATCTGTGGAGCCGATTTTGAGAAAAAAACAAGTTTTGCCAAAAAAAATGTATATAACAGCTACTGTTAGTAGCTGCTATAGTGAATTCATACAAAAATCCTATGCAAAAAAGCACTTTCTGTTTTTTCCGATTTTTTTCAAATTTCTCAAGTCATGTGCTTACTACACACGATGCAATTGTGTTTGCTCGTATATGGCCAGCTTAACACTTTGATCTTCTTTGGCTTTTGCTAAAAATTGACATAAGACCTCAACACGGCAGCACTTTTATGGCATGACATGCACTTTTGCTAATAAGTCAAATTAAAAAAATTCTGGGAAAAAAAATGCGTGGCACTAAGTTCAACGAACCATAAATTCTCCAAATAAAATGTGGACAACTCAAAACATATAATTACAGACATTCATAGCCCAATCAAGCAATAACTTCATCAACCCTCCATCATACATACAAACATATATACGATTTTTTTGTTTTGTATTAATTATATTATTAATTGTTTCAAAATTTAAACTTCCCATTCACGTGATGGCTAAAAACAAACAAAAAAAAAACTTAAACTATTTAATTCGTCAAAAAAAAAAAAAAAAAACATACAAACCCACATATGGAACAATATCAAAGGAAAACAGCTACTCGGCAATTATATGGATAAACTGCTTGAATGCACACTATTGCGTGACTTAAGGATTTATTTCATAATTATTGTATTTTTTTTTTTTTGTCAATATGTACACGGACGAGAAATTCGTGATGCGAAATTTTATTGTTTTCAGTTACATAGAACTTTTTGTTCTTTGAACACCTATAGTATAGCCTTGATGCGGCAACAATAAGAGTGTGTGGATCCTTTGAAAGGTATTATAAATGTATATGGACATTTTTGTATTAGAATCTACACGCACTTTTCGAATTTGTCACATAACGACTCCATACTATTGGGTTCACTTTCAATTGACCCGACATTGGAGATTCGCATGTTTAAAAAAAAAAAAATTATAAAAAGACAATTAGAATTCCACCTTATTGAGCCACGCGCACGCCAACTGCGGCGAGGCGCCTGTCTTTTCAAAAAAAAAAAAAAAAATTAATACATCATGTTCCATGATGTTTCTATATGAATATATGACCAATCAATCCGAATCGGTATAGATATGCCCTGGGTGAGACCACCACCACCACCACCACCAGCAGTCATAGTCACCAGATGTCCGAACTCTGGCTCTGCTTTTGGTTTATTTGCATTTCAAATCGCCTCAACGTCAATATGTGTATATAATCACGCCACGCACTTCTAATTGATTGAAGATTGTTGTCAAACGATGTAGCTAGAGTAAAGAGCTACTCGTATTTCGTACGTGTATGTACATCTCTATTCACTCATGTACAGCTACTTTCGTAGCCATTAGCGTCAGATGCATAAATGCACATTCTATAATGACGCTGACAAATTGGCAGCACGTTTTGCAGGAGTGGATTGATTTTTTTTTTTTAGATTTTTGTCGATTTTACACGACTGGTAGACTGACAAGTTCTTTTCAATTTTCTTTGCAGTTTTTATTAAAAATGCTCTAAGATCAACCAGAATTGTTTTCATTCTTTCAATGTTCCAATACATTCTGCTATAATGTTAACAAAAGGCTGAAACCGGAGTTTCCAAAATATGAAATACCAAAAGAAGAATGACATTATTTTATCTTTCCCAGTAGTATACGGACAGAAAACACTACAAACGTTTTGAAGTTCTGCCTATTAAAATGGGATAGGCAGGTAAAGATTTGCACATTCGTGTAGTACGACTAAAAAAAAGAAACTCTGTACCTAACCTACAACAGGTGCGCTATAGAAGTTAAAATTTTTGGACTTTGTTTTAGGAGGAGTGCAACTGGCTATTTCACTGGAAAACACTTTGCGCATGTTTTTCTCAAAATCTATTACTCTTACGTGTAAAATTTCACAAGCTACAATAAGTGCCGTTTTCTCACAAAAACAAAAGCCCTGGTCAACATTTAGGATCATTTAGGAAATGCTCAGGGCATAAAATAAAGCTATATGGAAGTTCCTTGAAATGCGAAACTCTAATCTTACTGGACTATAAGCTTCAGCTGTTTAGCATTTTTAAAGAAGGAATTCCTGAAATTGTCTTGAAGGAAACAGTTGGAGATTTATTCTAAGACCTAAATAGTTTTGCGGGTTATCGAAATTCACCATAAGAAAAAATCTAGTAGTGTCAAATGAACCTAATCTCGATAACAACTTATGGAAGTTCATTTATGTGTAAAGTGAGAAGAGAACTGGTCCAAGGATAGATCCCTGTGGGACTCCAGTTAAAACATTGAGAAAGATAGAAGAATAGGTATCCGTTTGCCAACCGCATTGTTGCCTTCCCCTTCCCCTAAGGCACGAAAGAATAAACTTTCAGGACTCTGAAGAAAACCCAAAGCAATTTCGCAGTTTTTTGTTTACATAGAATTGTGTGGTTAACAGGGTCAAACGATTTTTACTGTTCAACACTTTTTTAGTTTATTCAAATTTAAAGTTGGCAATATTAATAAAAATAAAATTATAATTTCATCAGAGGCCAGTAGTTTTTCAGTTCGTTATTTAGGCGGTACTCTACGCAGCTTGTGGAGAACCAGGGCCTATAACTTGCAAAAATTCATGTGTGATGTGTGCTTGTATTAATTGACGGGAGGAATGGAAGTGACCAATGATTTTCTGATGCCAAGATGATAAGAATTCTCTGATAATTTGTCATTAAGAGTACCCCTCAAAAAAAAAATAATTAAAAATTGAAATCTTGACCAAAAGTATTGAAAATTTAAATTCTAAATGGAAAACAATCTTTTCCTGTTCTTGTCTAAGCTAATGGACCAAAACCACCATAGCTCTGCACTATCTAAAAATTAAACATGTATCAATTTTTTAACATTTCAAATTTCTTCATCTCTTGTAACATACTGTGTCTCTCCTCCTAACCTAATCTATCAGAGCTTGCTGGAATCTATGGTCAACTTCAGAAGCCCAACTGAATGCTATATAGCTTTCTAGAGTGTCTACAGCGCTGATATCTATCGCATCGCGCATTGTCGCGTGGTAAGCAGCCATGTCTAAGAATAAGATTATTAGGTTTTAGATGACTTAAAATATTCTATATCTATTCCGGTAACAATAATCTCTTTCACCTCACTAACCCTGTGTCACTGATATCTACAGAAAGCGCTGTTCAAGCATCTTCTCTTCCTACACAGCCGGCTTCACTTAACATTTATACAGCAGTTTGGAAGAAACTACTTTCAATTGAGTTGTGCAATGTTTCCACCCAAACTTAATCTTAGTTTAAACCTCACAAAAAGTTAACTTTGGCATCACTTTTCAAAACGAAAATGTTTTTTTCATTATTCTTCTGAAGTGAAAGTGAGATAGAAATAAATTTTCGAATGAATGCGTTCAGTGCGATATATTAGAAGGTTAATTCGATTTTTAAAACTAGTAGTCGAAGATTAAACATGATTTATTTATAATACACTATATAGATTAAATAAAATAAATTTGAATGTTAAATCTTCGAGAATAATCTTAATCCTCAATTAAGGGTAAATCAAATTTAATCTCAGTTAAGTTGTCGGTGAAAACATAGTGAGCCGTACCAATAACCAATTTTAGAAATGACTTAAATGTTTAAGTGAATTCTAAATAATGAACCGTACCAATAATCAATTTAATAGTCAGTTTAACTCAAATTATTTCTTCTTTAAAGTGTAAGGTGGCATTTGCCTAAACGGCTGTTTAGCAATTAATAATTGCTATAAGGCCTAGTAGTTTAAAAGAAATACCTACATATATATAAATTTAAATCTTCGTGATTTGAAGAAGATTAATGATAAATCAAAATAATCTGGGCTTAGACTTTTTGGAAACGAACTATAAAGCTCCCAAATTTGCGAATGAAATCTAGGTTCAACATTTTTTGTTTTGTCTTAGATGATTTTCTACATCCCTGTGTCTAAATAGGTACCATCTGACGTGATCCTAGACCCAGTTTTTCAGTGCAAGATTAAAATTAAACCCGAGCTAACTCATCACATTTGCTGAATTGACTAAGGCTTAAGTGAACAGATGCTTTCGATGTTTTATCCACCGAAATTGTTTAGTCGTTCCGCATGCATTCTCCACCGAAAAACTGCTTCCTCAGTTAACTTACTTCTAGAGTTACCTAACTTTGGTTTAACTCACCTCTGAAAAAACTGAGCCTTACCTAGTGTTTCAAAAATAAATTCCCTTTAAAACCGGACTAGCTGTTCCAGCATATTCTAGCCACCCCTACTTTTTTAACTCTTCTTATAAGAATTCTCTGTTTTGAATGGAGTCCTATCTAAATATTATTCATCAGGCAGTTTTAATCCCATGTCTTTAAGTTCTCTGGCTCCTTAAACGTACATGAGATAGAATATGTTATATCTGTACATTTCTATGAAATTTCGAAATTTTGAATAAAAACTACAAAAGGTATACCTTCCCACCGCTCCCGTTTTAATTTGATTGTCATCTTCATTATCATGGCTAATAAAAAAAAAAAGTAAAAATGCCAATCAACGCTTTCTCCTACATGCTTCTCGATACTAAATACCTTCCAGCATCTGGTCGTCGACAATGCACCAGTATGATGCTGCCTCTGCCTCCATATTTCTCGCTATTTCAATTTTAAGCTCAACCTCAACCCCCAATCTAGCTATTTCTACATTTATTCTCGCGCTGATATTTTCTTCCCACTGTTCGTTCGTATATACGGAGAGAGTATGGGGTGCCTTAACCGCACGAGGGCTGATAGGTCACATTTTAAACGTAGCTACATATCTCTCTTATACTTCCTCAATCCATCACTTTTGGTAAAAGGTTAGCAAATGCAAATTTTAATTTACATCTGGTGTAGTAGTAGGTAACCTAGAACCTACATCATCATCATCATCATCATCATCGCGCACCGATAAGTCTCGTTTGGCTTTAAATGGGAAAGAACCATATCATCCCTTGTGCAAAGGCAGAAAAGATGGCGATGGCATGGATGGCGTGGTGGGAGGCGGCATCCCCTTTTAAACGTACCTAGTTGTGTTTTTAAAAGATAAATTATAAATCTTAAAGTGACACAATCGCATGCGATAAACGATTCGAGAAGGACGGTCTTTATGATGATATGGGTGAGACATGAAGTGGAATACAATCTGAGGGATAGTGGGAAATTGATTGAAAACATCTTATGGTTGAAGGCGAACGCTCGTTATTGTCGTCAGAATAATATTATTGTCGGGGGCTGAAAAAACGTTTAATTAAATCAATCAATTAGTTGAACGACTTATTGACTTGAATTTTATTTTTTATCGTTCCACATTCATGTTCACGTTCACGGGTGACTGTTTTATTTTCTTCAAGCAATGCTTATGACTCTATTACACAGCTGGAACCAACCAACCAACCTCACTCCGCACTCCGCACTCCCCACCGACCGACCGATCCCCAGGGCCCATCAGAGCCACTCGGGTGAGATTCACTTAAATTAATTCGTTTGGAAATGTGTTATAATATTTTCTTTGTTTTTTTTTTTTTTTTTATTTTTTGTTCCTGTTGAAAAATAAGGGAAGCAGATGGTTGGGAAAATTGCAGAATATATCGTGCTAAATGGTGACGGTTTAAGTTGGGTGGAGCTGGAGGGTAAATGACATAGAAGCAAGCAGTAGGTACCTAATTGAAGGTGTGAAATGAATAAAAATAATATTGTCATTTTATCTTGTCTCTTGTATTGAATTGTTTGAAATTGTAGGGTTTTAAAATAATTGCCTTAGAGACAGTTGTTTTGCACTAGTATAAACGTTTGGGGGACAGTTTTTATAGTTAGTTTTTATAGATAATAGAAAATCGTCATCAGATTAAATTTAAGCTTTAGATTTTGGGGAAGTAGACGATAGCGCTGCTGATAATTATTGTTTGGTATGAAAGTGGTTCTTCATTATGTATAGTTAGTTATGGGGTCACGCATTGTGAAGCGGGATTTCAGCAATGCAAACCCAAACTGATCCTCTTTAGATACAAAATCAAAACGAGTAAATACTGCTACTACTTCAACAGTACAGTACCGTTTTTTCAAGATCGGAGTTCTGGAACACTAACTAAGCTGGGAATTAAAAAATTTGCTTGTTTAACCTTCTACGGTGATATTTAACGATGGGTCGATAGAGCATATTATATTCATACATTTACGGTTGCCACCATAGGGCCTCTGCGCTCTATCCAAATGCAGGATTTATGTATACTTTTTGCACCTTCTAGCACCTCACCTGTAAATTAATTGCTTTCCATCGTATTTATTAGATTTTCTTAGACACCTTCAATTATTATTAGTTAGATAGTGTCTTAGTAGTTCAAAATTTACTTTATTTAAATAAATAAAATGTCACTCTAGTCAAGGTTTACATAACCGATGTCATTGTCTAAGTAAAATAACTCTTCGGCCTAGTTTTTCAGTAGCTTACTCTATACAGAAGTAAATCAACTTGGGAAGCAGTTTTTTTATTGGAGAATGCATGCGGGACAACTAAACAAACTCGGTGGATAAAACATCAAAAGAATCCTGAGTGAACTCAACAAATTTGATGAGTTAACTTGGGTTTAACTTTAATCTAGCACCTTAGACAGCAATTCAAAATATTTATTTACCGAGGCTGACTACTTCATTTTAGCTCTGAACCTGTGTTAAAATGACCCTGGTTCTCTTATCCAGAATAATATGAGAAAATGACGTGTGACAAGAGATTTAAACACAACTTTTTTAATCGTGGTTCAAAGATAGAGTGCGATGTCGGGGCGGTGTAGTATAAGGCCTGCCGCCCACTAGGCAACTTTTAGTTGCTCACCCCAGCAACTTTTAGTTGCTCCCGATTCAATTACATTGGCTTATATGTGAGAGCGCCCACTGGGCAACTTAGTTGCCGGCAACTTTAAGTTGCTCGGAGTTGCTCGCGGAACTTAGTTGCCGGCAACTCCGGGCAACTTTTAGTTGCTGACCCCCGCCCACTAAGCAATTTCCGAGCAACTTTCAGGAATTTTCGAAAATTTAACGATTTTATTTGTTGTCCATTGAAATATTACATTGATTTTGCATTTTAGACAGGTCAAATTGAGATAGGTTTAGGTGGAGCACGTTTTTATAGAAAATTAAATACAAAAAAACACAAATATTAATTCTCAAAAGTTGCTCGGAAGTTGCCTAGTGGGCGAGGGCAAGCAACTTTAGTTGCTCGGAGTTGCCGGCAACTAAGTTGCCTAGTGGGCGGCAGGCCTAAGAGTAATTTCTGCAACGCTAACTAAATGTAATTTCGTTTTTGTGGCGAATGCATTTTTAGGGGAAATATTTATTTTTCAGGGAACAATGCAATAAAGAGCATGCAAACCAGAATTTAAATACTTCTATTCTCAAAGAAAATCAGAAATCAGACAGCTGATGTCAAAGGCTGCCTTGTACTAAAAATTGGCCTAAAAATACTGAAATCAGCTCGCAAGTTTGACTATTAACCTCAAAGGAAACTAAATTCAGGTTCCGAAAATAGTGGCATTGAAGTAGGTAAATAAATGCATTTAGAAAACCTGTTCAGGTATAAGGGTAAGGCCTTCATATGTAACTCACTTTCGGTAAAGATCAACAGTCTTCCAAGAGCTACGAAGAGAAATACATTCTCAAATTATCATAAGTTTGATTAACTATAAAAGATGCTTTATCCCAAACAAATGATATTCTATACTATAGATATTACAATATTCATATAGGACCGTTGCTCTAAACTGTCCTGGCGAGGGCACTGATCAAAAAGCAAGATCGAACAATCTTCATCTCCCAATACTCATCTTGTCTTAATAATATTGTGCATACAATCATTTGGGGAAGCGTTTCGAGCAAGAGGGCTTATGTAGTTGGAGAATTCACTGTAGACATTTTTTTTTACTGAAAATGAAAATCATATTTTATAAAAATCGGCTCCACAGATTAAAAAAAAACAGTTAATTTTAATATGTAGGCTGTTTTTTTGTAGAATAATAATGGTACCGAAAAATGGGCATCCCTCAAAGAACAACGGTTCAACTGATTTTGATCATTTTTTGTTGGGAAGGATCCTGAAGATTTTCGACCAATAAGTATTTTACCATGCATTTCTAAAATTTTGGAAATTGTTCTTCTTAACCAAGTCAATAAGCATAAATTACCGATCACAAGTTGCTAAGCTCATTTCAATCAGATTTTAGGAAAAATCACACTTGTCAGACTGCGACAATCAAAATACTTGATGATATAAGAATGGGATTTGATAAAAACCAATTATCGATACTCTGGCTTCTACAATTCTCTAGGGCATTTGAGTTAATTTTGAAATTTTATGTCAAAAACTATCGAATCTTTTTGGTTTTGACTTTTTTTTTAACAGGAAGATCCCAAAGTGTTCACACAAGCAGAGGGTGCTCTGAATTTTTGACCCTTAAATCTGGAGATCCTCAGGGATCAATTCTTGGCCCTCTTTTATTTTCACTTTTCATAAATGATTTGCCACTAGTCTTCCAAAACAAAACGTTTCAATACATCTCTACGCTGATGATGTGCACATTAACTTATCACGTCCTGTAGGCCCCCCTATTGAAGACTGTGTTTACATGCAACCGCAACGTGCTTATTTCTATGGATTATGATTCCAACTAATAAAAAAATAAATGAATTTTTGAAATCTCAATCATCAACCTTTGTAGCCTAAAGAGAGTACCTAGGTGTTTTCAAAATATTCCTTGGATGTGAATTTGTGTATAAATTTAAGGTCAATAAAACTTGAAGAATAAGGTAAATAAAATTTGAAATGTTCTCTTTGTAAAAAGTTCCATTTCCTGGTTTATCTTCCACTTTTTTTCAACCTTAATCAATTTACTCTTTAAAAAAAAGTCTAAATTATCAAACAAATCACAAACCAATTTTTCAAATAAATAATACATATGGTATTTACCTATCTATATTTTAAGAACAAAAATTCCACATCCAGATATCATTCTATTACCATTCTAGTAAGTATAGGTATATTAAATTACCCAAAAGTAAATTGTTTATTTTTTTCATCTTCATTTTCTCGTGCTAGAGGTAGCTGGCGGTAGCCATTTACCGGCATGAAAAAAAGCTCCCATATTTTGTTTGTTTGTTTTTTTTTTTTTTTTATTCCTTGCACGTCCCTAACCTTGCTCATTATTCAATTATACCTCAACAAAATAAAAAGGCTATCCTCCATACTATCGACGTCATATTTCCAGACCATCGCAAGAGACAGCTTCTTATTCTTGTTCTTCGTTTGGAAAAGAAAAGGACTTTTGGGTATATTCTCTAAGATGACAACCTCTCTCTGAGATGTTAAACAAGACATCAGTATCTACTGGGTACAGTAGCATCAGCATCGAGCATCCAGCAGCAGCAGCAGAAAAAAAAGCGCAAAAACCTATCCCTTTTCTCTGTGTGTCTACACATAAACAAAATTTCATTCAATATAAAATAGGCATAATCAATCGAGCTTTCAAAGAGAGGATTGTAGAAAAGCTCTACATTTATATAGAAAGGGATAAAAGTGAAAGAAAGAAACTTGGAACAATTGATTTCTCCCCGAGAAGAACACAAAATTTTAGAATTTCTCAACTACACGAAGTGGCATGTTTATGGGATTCTATAGATATTAAGCTTCACGTCTCGAAACCTGCGCGCTCTATATTTCAAGCCCAGAGAGAGAATTTGAGAGAGAAAGAGAGCACAAGACAAATGAGAGACGAAAATGCACCCTTCCCACAACAAATAAAAACCAAAATCACCACCATCAGGAACAAGAAGCTATTACAAAATCCAAACCCAACCGAAGCCCGTACTGTATATATGGGCTTTATTATATCACCTTCTTCTCGCTGGCTGATGGCTGATGTTCGGTGATGGTACAAAACAACTATACTCTCCACTTTAATTGTGTATATCAGTGCAACATCACTGCAGCATAAAAAATCTCATCTCGCAACGAATAATATAAAATAATTTTTCTTAAACTTAAAAACCATACAAAAAAAAATTCCAACAACCCGACTTGAACACGAAATCGAATACGAAAAGAAAAAAAAAAAATATCTATCAGCGTCCAGAAAAAAAAAACTTCCATTTAGTATCTCGAACGGACGCTGCCAGAAGCCAGAACAGAACCTCAAAGATACTTCTCATACAGACACGTACCTAAGGTGCGCTCCGGTGTTGTGTGGTGTTTAAAAATAAAAAAAATAATATTATAATAAAATAATTTTATTCTATCCCTCTTGCCAATTGGGTTGTGTTAAGATACATATCCTTGAAAAGAAAAAGGATATCTTTGTGGTAAAAAAAAAATAAAAATAAAAATTGACATCAATAAAAATCCCTTCATTTTGGTGTTTGTTTATTTGTTCATATTTAATTTTTCAATTTTTGAAAAACCATCTCCTCCGGGGCCAGCTGGTTTGGTCATCATCTTCATCATCATCATCATCAACACCATCATCATTATCATCCTCAACCTCAACTAATTTATGGTTCGCCAATAAATGGAACTTCTCTCACTCTTGAGTTCTGCAAAGAAAATTCCCAATGAGTGTGTCAAGTAAAACACAAACCAACAACAAAACAAATTAAATACAAAAAAAAAATAATCTCATTCTGAAGGTTAAATCCCCATCGAATCAGTAAAGCCGGCAATAAGTGCAAAAAAAAAAAAAAAAACCAAGAAAAAAAGTATCTTCGAAGTGTAACTCTACCTATCTTTGGATGCAGAATAATTTTCTTTATTTTTTTTTGTAACAATTTCTTTTATTTCAATTTACATATATTTCGATTTCCTCATTTTCATTCATTCTTCCATAATTATATTTGCATCTTTCTGGGATAGAAAAAAAAATAACATCAATTCTTATTACTTTGTATTTTTCTCTCTCTGATAGATATTGTATCTTTTCACTTTCGCTCTACCGTTGGTTTTCAACTATTTCAACTATAATTAATTAATTAAATTAATCGTCGAACGTGTGTGTGCAAGTGTTTGTGAAAATAGTTACTTACTTAACCAAAAAAAAAAAGAAAAGAAAAAACACGCGATATCACAAAAATTTGAAGAAGGAAAAAAAAAATAATAACCCCCCCCAAAAAGATACAAAAGTATCTTTCAAAGTTTCTAACGTATCTATAGCGTCTTTAATAGATAGATAGATATTCAAAGTGTTTTTTAAGAGAGATAAATTAATATTCTCAAGGGTGGTATGGTCTTAAGAAAGCCTGCTGCTGCTGCACTATTGATCATCTTCTTAATCGAAATTGAAAGCAATCTTCGTGAGCTGTAATTACCTCTATAGGAATACCAAAAAATACTACTCCTCTTTATACAGCTTGTCCTTAAGAAAAGGTGAGTTTTTTTTTCTATTTTTCCTTTCATTCTTTTTCTCAATCAAATTTACTAAAATCTTATCTGGTATAGATTCGACGGAAAAGTTTTTTTTTTTGGAGAGTTTCTTCCCTTTAGAAAGTTTTCTCTTTTTTAATTTCTTAAAAAGATGATGCACACCCACTCAGGGGTTTTTTTTTTTTTGAAAGTCCTTCAAGGTAAATTCTTCTCTGCCGCGTTGTCCTTGAAGTTTCAAAAAAGAAGCAAACAAATAAAATCAAACACACACATTATTTTTAAGTCAAGTGTCTGTGCCTGTCTGTCTATCTTGCAAACTTGCAAAAAAAAAAAGGATATTGTAATTTCTTAAATTAAAATTTTATTTTGCAAAAAAAAAAAAAAAAAAAAAAAATTGAACATTTCACTGCTCTTTTTGGTGAAATTACCCAGTATTAAGGGAGGCCCTGATTGTTTTTTCATTCCCATCGTAACAAATCCTTGCGATTAATTTAATTTTTTTTTTTTTGTATGTGGCTTCTTTTTATTTTTTTTTTTATTTTTATGAGATTATAAATAATTTATTTGGGTAATTTAATTTTAATGCTCATGGTTAACGGGATTGTGTATGCGTGTGGTGTGTGTAAGGATACAGCAGCAAAGAACAACAACAAAAAAAAATAAATTCTCCATTAAGGACATGAAAAGGAAACTGTATATTTTTCAATGTTGCCAATGAATAAAAAAAAAAAACGCTGATGAGGAATTTTAAAAATAAGTTTTCTCCAAAACTTGTGTGGTAATAATGATACCCTTTTATATTTAACCGTTAAAATATAGATAAAATATACAGAAGAAGATTGAATTTTTTTGTTCGTTCGTTTTAATTTTGAGGATTTTTAAGATGGGTGGTTGTTTTTTTTTTTTTTTTTTTTTTTTTTTTTTTTTTTTTTTTTTGTATAGACATCTTGAGGTTAATTTTTTCTTGTATCGCTTTCTGAGATCGAGAATAAAATATTTATTAACTGAGCTAGTAAGAATAAATTTTTAACTTAAAGGACTTTGTATGATATTGTGAAATATTCCCCCATTCGTTAAATCGTTGAAATCCCTTTTATCGTGATGTTTTTTTTTTTCATCCTTAAATAGAGGTTGCTAAAGGCGTATACATAGGTTAGAGGTTGGTATTTTTGCCACGTGGCATGTGTCCTTGTTTTCCCTTTATTGTTGTTGTTGTTCCCTTTAATTTATTTTCGTCCTGAGGCTTAACAAAAGATAGTAATCAAATTGCATATGCATAAAATATAATTGTTGGTTGCAATTTTACTCTTTGTATCCCTACATAGGTAATCATAAAAAAAAGAACACACACTTCTTGTTATCTACATAATGTAGGTAAATTGCAGCAGCTGTCATTTGCCAGGTGCTGATAAATTAACAATGCGGATTTGACCCTAGTATAGGTACCTATAGTCCTATACTCTGCCTACTTATTTCTGTTTTTTTTTTTTATTTATTTATTTTATAAGGATATTTTTGTGGCATGTATATTTAATGAATATATCTGTATCAAATTCAGGATATATGAACCTATAAACATCAGGATATTGTGATGACCAAAATGTAAACGTTGCGTTGGGTTGGTTGGCATATACACTATCATTACCTCTCTACTGTGTTTGGTTTGTATTAAAAGGGATGTATTTTTATCAGGGAGAGTTGGGATAAATTGCCTTTGCCGTCAGGATATTTCCTTGATAAAACAAAAAAAAAATATTTTCTGTTGTCATTGGAGAATTGCGAACAGTTATGTAGTGTGCGGTTTAGGCATGTTTTGTTTTGGTGACGGACAAAATTCTATACTATACGCGTATACGTACATAAATAATCTGGATCAGATCCCTTGGGGTTGTGTTTGCTTGTGCTGTGCTGGGGCAGATTTGGTTTCCTCTACTGACGTCATAATTAAGCTAACGTCAGTCATGCGAATAAGATTGAGATTCATTGGAACCATTTTCCATCCTCTCTTCTCATCTCCTTAAGGAATTTGACTTTACTTTGGGTAGGTAAAGAAGGGTATAGAGAGGTATAATTGTATATACATACCTTTCTATACTAGATCTGTTGAGTAATTATATTTAATGTTTTGTCAACTGACATTAACGTCATGAATATTTTGTGAAGAGGTTGTCCCTTTGAATTATCTATGAGGTGAGGAATGTTTTTTTTTTTTTTAAGTGGTAGGTTGTCTAATTTGTATAATCTATGTGGTTTTATCACCTTAATGCTAATAAGTATAGTGCCTATAGGTTTGAGTATTAATATACATATATTTTTTTACATTCCAATTTTTTTGTACTCCTTCAAGAAGAGATATATTTTGTAAAAAAAAAATAATAAGAGTTGTTTACATGTTGCAACAAAAGTGACTGTGATTCCCTCCATTCCTTCCTTTTGCAATAAAAAAAATATTTTAATCAAAGATATTTACTTGGCTCTAAAAGAATCTTTTTTATAAATAAATCTTTTAAATGAATGGCGCCCAATGTGAAGACTTCTATGTTATTATGTTTTAGGCCCGACTAAAATCTTGCGTCTAAGAAGGATACGACAACATCTAGCTGATGAGCCCAACTGTCGAACCTGTGCGAAACGCATATGAACTAAGGGCCGCATTAAAACTTTCAATTGTACATACACATATTAAGATAGTTGTGTAATGTTTTTTTTTGAAAAGTCTAAAGATATTTAAAAACAAAAATTTAAATGGTCTCTGGAACCATAGATGATGTTTAAAAATAACGGCTACACAACATTTCACTAACCAGACTCACAGATATTAAAAAAAAAAAATCTATTAAATCAATGGCGCCCAACATGGAGACCATTTGCTTTTCCATTTTCTTTTTCAAAATACAAGTTTTAATGTTTGTTATTTTTGAAATTACTGAACAGTCTATATCTAAGAGCTTGCACCATATATTCGCAGTAAAAGGAAACCATTTTACCTATTACTGATGAAAGATTTAGCAAATAGTGCCAAAAGTTTTGAAAAAAAAAAATAGCGCATTAGAAGTCCAACTTTTCTTAGATTAAAACTTGTGAGGGTAACCACAAAGATTCGAAGAACCTCGATTCGGAAAGTAAAGTCATTTTAGACGTTTAATAAGCTGGTACCTCCAGTCAAAATGCATTTTTTTGGGATATTGGGAACGAAAGGTTTAAGCTCCCTGATGGCGAATATGCAGGTGAAGATCGTTTAAGTGTCTACCAAATCACTGAAGACTGCGTTGAAAGTCACGAAATAGGTAATTGAAAAGATAATTTTTTGCCAATAGCTTTTAAAAATGAGAACGGGCAAAATATATTCAGCTCAGGCCATCAACTACAACATTTGGGTTCCATTCTAATCTTCTGAAGTAGTTCTATATATAAATTCTATATAAATAATAAAATCTTCAATCAAATCAATGTTTTCTCCGGTAATGTTCCTCAAGGAAGCCACCTAGGTCCTCTCTTATTTTTAATTCACATATCACTCCATATTTGGGTTTCTAGTAAACTTTTGTTGATGATCAAAGTGTGATTTTATCCCCAGTATCTTGAGTTGTCTATAAAAGTCTGTAGTTTACTATTATCTGGACACTTTTTTGGATCCATGCTTCAAACAAAATTATTGTTATTTTTCTCTAAATCATGTTAATGGAGAGATTGCCAAATCAAAAACTTGTTCTGCTTCAGTCGCTGTTTTTAAAAACTCGTTTTAACCAATAGGTATCTCGAAAACGGCTTAAACTAAACATTATTTTCAAGAATATTTTGTATAGAAGATTTTACTAAATTTCTTTTAACTTATATTATTTTTTGAAGGATTCTTACTTTGAGAATTTGAGTACCAAAATTACTAGTTTTTGCCCCGCAAGTCTCAACTAGCAGCCCAGTATCACAGTGCCCACTTACCGGAATAAGTGGAACTTAAGGGCCAGTTTCACAGTCGACACTTACCGGAATAAGTGGAACTTAAGATTCGCATATTAGGACTTTAGGCTAAGTTTCATAGCCAGCGTAAGTGGAATTTAAGTCACCAACATCGAAGACTCAAGTCCCACTTATTCAGGTAAGTGAGCACTGTGATATTGCGCCTTTAATGTTTCACATTGCCCACTTAAGTGCCACTTTCCTGACTGTGAAACTGGCCCTAAGTCTTCCATGTTGGTCACTTAAGTGCAATTTATTCAGGCTATCAAAACTGAGCCTAATGTGCAAATATGAGAAAGCCACTTATTCTGGTAAGTATGGTGCACTGTGGAACTGGCCTTAGTTTCGTAGCTTGAGTAATTGGCACTTAAGTGACCAACATGGAACACTTAAGTACCACTTATTCAAGTAAGTGTGCACTATGATATTGCGCCCTAATCTCCCATATTGTCCACTTAAGTGCCACGTTCTCTGACTGTGAAATTTTATACTCTTATATTGAAAAATCAAGTCAAATAAGTTCACATGTGTGTTGCAGATTCAGGCTAAATAATTTCCTTGCTTTTAAAATTTTATTAAAATACACCATGTTTTTATATACATACGCTTCACCAACAACCGAATTCGGATCAATTCAAATTAAATCAGTTTTCCATTTCGTTTGATTGGGCTTGACAGAATCGACATTTCTCTTTGATCGAATCAAATCGAATTGTATTGAGTGGAGGCATTCAAATCAAGGATCAGATTCACATTGAATTGCATTGAATTAAATTGATTAAAATCAATTTACTGTCAATTTGACTTTTAGGTCATGATGATATTTATTTAAGAATCTGAGAAATTTCACATTTAAATCATTTCCATTTAGGTATGCATATTATCGACTGTGGTTATTTTGATGATGTCCTCTTGATTAAGGATATATATATATATATGTCTATTCAACAAACGACTCAAATAAAAAAGTGTCAACTTAAAATATTTTAAGATAACAAAGAACAAAGAAAAAAGAGAAAGAGACTTGATTATATTTTCAATTGCTTTGTGGCTTTTATTTGTTCAAACCTTTAGGTACTTTTAACCAACAATTTGGCTTCTATACCCCAATAACGAACGTTATCTTCAACCTAACATCATGGCAATAGATTGAAAGCTCGCCCCCCTCCCTTCCCCCCTGTATATCCTTTGGGTTCCTTTATTCTTTTGTAAAATATTCAGAATTCTGAGAAAAAAAAAATTAAAATTCACTCACACATAAAGTTTACACATATCCATTAGCATCTGTGCCAATATTTGCATTCTCACTTTTCTCATTTCTGTCGGTTATTCAAAATTGTTCGTATATGCTCGTCATCGTCAGTATGATGATGCTCACAGCTTCTGAGCTTAAAATCCAATCTATTATCCTTTCAATTAAATTTTAGGTGTAGATATGGCATCACACATCCTGCTCCTGCATTTTTCTCTCCATTTAATCCTTGGCCGAAATTTGTGTGTATAATTGTGTGATTCTTTTGATCGGCGATAAGGGTTTGCTAAAAGCAAGGGCGAGTGAGCGTTGCCACTTTAAGGATAATTTTTTTTTCACAGTAGATTCTCTTTTTTTCACTCATTTCAATAAAAAGGGATATTTGGTTCAACCGAGTGTGTCATATAGAGATTCACAAATTTGGTTAAAGTCAAATCTTAAAGTTCTGGAAAAAATTAATGGTTTTGTCTCTTATTTTGAGATTTCAGCTCTTTAACTCCATTTTCAAAACAAAAAAAAATTACCTCATTTCCTATTTAAATGAATTTCTCAAATCTCAGCACCCCCTAGGTGAACATAAGAGCCATTAAAGCTGTAACGTGCGACGCAGTCGTGCATTTAATTTCGTTTGTATCGGCATTTTGTGTCTCTGTGTGTGTACCTACATTTATTCAGTGAGTTTATTACAGGCGGGGGGGGGGGGGATTATTTTGGGGTGGTTGTGCTATTATGTATGAGTAGCTATGTATCTTTGGGAATCTACCTATATACCTATACCTACATACATCTGCCATTATCTCACGCACAATAAAATACAAAGATTAACCACACTTAAGTGATTACAATTGGTTACTTGGATGAATGAATCACAAAATGTGATGGTGGACATCACAGAACAATAAGGAATGTAGAAATGTAGATTTTCCAACAATAGATTGATTTGGATCTTTTATCCGCTTGGCTTTGATGTGGGTTTTCCAGTCCTATACTGTCTCTATATGTACTAAAAATTTATGGAAGTTATATACAGATAGAAACTATACAAATCAATCTCTATAATACTATCACACGTACAAATAAACACCCTTGATGCATCTTATTCCTATACCGAAGAGTAGGTATAGCACGTTGGGGCTTGAGATCTAATATATAAATCGGAAAAATTTAAGAAATTTTCACAGATTCGTTTACAAAACTATCAAATTTCAAGCCTTTGGCTTAAATCAAAATGTAGAAAACAATGAAAATAATCAATGTTTTTTTATACCAAACAATTAATATGTAACTACAATTCGTTATGTGTGATTGGCTGGTATAAACCGGTACCTAACTTATATACAATACAATTACTGGCAAATTTCAAAAATAAATACTAGTTTACATTTCAAGCAGCTTCCTCTAATAAGGGTTAACTGGCTGATTGGTATAAATTAGTCTAGAACATATTAAGTCACTATATTCACCAAAGATTTCAAGTTTTATTTAATTGTTATAAAATGTCTAACGCAACCAGCTTGTGATCAGTATTAGCAGCATAAGGGAACGTTGTTTTCCATTTATTGGCTGATTCGTATAAACTGGTCTAAAACAAATTTATTAATCAGTCGTTAAGACTTTCAAGTTTTGTTTTATTGATGTAAAATATGTTACGCAACTACCTTGGGATCATTATTATCAGTTTAAGAGAACGTCACATACATTGTTCTTCATTCTTTGGCTGATTGGTATAAACTGGTTTAAAACAAATTAATTTAACAGTCATTAAAGCTATCAAGTTTTAAAATGTCAAACGGATATGCCTTTTGATCAGTATAATGGAACCTCATACATATTTTTTTCTTTCTTTTGGATGATTGGTATTAAATGGTATAAAGTTGTAAATAAAATATTGATATTCTTAATCATTAAATATTCCGCGTATTTTCTGATTTATTGTATTCAATTGTGAAGCGGAAATATCTTGTGAATAGAGAACCCTAGTATAACATTTTTTTTTTATTTATGGGCTGATTGGTATAAACTTTAGCTTTAGTAAAACTAAAATTCTTTATCAGTAGGGCCTGTTCGTATAAATTATTTTCATATAGCAAAAGTGGTGATGTCGTGTAAAATACACGCAAACACAGGATATTTTTGTTATTTATAGTCTTGTTTAAGCTATTGGTATAAACTCGTTTAACATATAACTAAAATTCTAAACCATTGAAGCTTGCACTTAATACCTATTTGTTTATTTAAAAAAAATTGTCACTTCGATTTCTTTGTGAATAGAAGAATTCAAAATTTAACATATTTGTTTGTTATACTTGAGTTGATTGGTATAAAGACTGGTCTAACAATATTTAAACAGCTGAGAATAATCGCATAAATTGATTATTTTTAAATGTCAGGTACAGCTGACAAAAATACAATGCATATGTTTTTATTTGTCGGCTGATTGGTTAGAGTTTATACCAATCAGCTGACAAAACACATTAAATTCTTAATCTCTTATGATTAAAAGGCTTTTTTCTTAAATTTAAAGTTTGAAAAAAATCTTTAAAAGAAAAGGAAATAATAAATAATTTAATAAATATTAAGTTTGAATTGGCGGTGTCGTCTAAGGTCCTTGTAATAAATAATTATTGTTTAAATTTAAAATTCGATAGTATGAACGAGTGATTCTTACTATCAATATTTCTGAACTTCTATTTTCCACCCGAGAGAAGAAGAAAAAAAAAGAAGCAACATTTTATCGATCAAACTTTAATTCCTCCTGTAAATATTTTTATTATACATTTGCATACACTCTCATGTAATGTAACGACCATTTTTACACCACCAATATATACCTATACCTTCACTACCTCTAACTTAGTGCTGTGCTAAAAATGTTGATGTTTTTTTTTTTTTTTTTTTTTTTTTGGGACTGAAAATAATGAATATTAAATTTATACACCAGATATTATATATTTGCCTCACGTCATATGGCTTTCGTGTTCTTGTGCTGATGTTGCTGGTAGGAATTCTATACTACATCATGCTTCATTCGTCGTGTTCGTTTCGGTTTTGTCCGTTTTTCATTTTCACTACGCTATGGCTTTTCGTCCAGTTATAAAATATGCATTCATAAATTATAAAACTCTCCAAGAATTATGTTTTTTTTTTTCATTCTCCAAAAAAAATCCATAAAAAAAAGTGAGAAACTTGAGAGGATAATTCTGACAGTTTTTTTGTGTTTAAGAATGGAAGAGTAAAAAAATAAACAAATGAAACCTAAATAGGAAAGAGATTTAATGAATAAACACTCTGCGTCACCCGATATGGTCCCATTTTTTTTGTTTAATAAATTTTTTTAAATTCATTTTACGTAACTTTACGAAAATATATTTTTAAGTTGTTGTTCAAAAATTCAATGAAATTGACGGAATAAAGAATTGTCAAGTCTAATAAAAACTGACATTCCAGTATAATAATAGTACAATAAATAATAATAAAAATATATTTTAGCTCATAACTTCAGCTATAATGATTAGATCTTCAATATTAAGGTGTACAAATTTAGGGGAAATAATAGGCTGAATTTAAGTGTACATTTGCTTGGGGATATAAATATTTTTAACACTAAAAGAGGGTTGAAAAAGTAGGAAAACAGGGGAGCCAAGTAGAGGTGCTTTTTGCTATTAAACGATTTTAATTAAAAAAGTTCAATTAATTCATTTGTAACTTGAAATTATAACTTGACAAATTTTGCTCTCTACGATTTTCCATTTCCAACGGCAGGAAATCGCATGGCAAATCTCTCAACTGAACTCTATCAAATGATGCGGAGTGTTTGTTGCTTTGAATTTTTTTTTTTTTTAGATTAGATACACCTATTTAAATATTCAAGGAGATATTATTTATTATACATGTATTAATTTTTAGCCAGTGGAATGGAATAATAATTTACTGTGCATTTTGGTGGAAAATTTATAATTTTTCACAAGTTAAGAGAGAAGGGACGGACGTAGGTTCATATAACAAAAAAAAAAACAAAAAAACAACTTGTCTGTTGCCGCACGTGCCACAAATTGTGGGTGGATTTTTCTTACACATACATATACCTACATATATATTATAGCTTTTTAATTTTTTTTTGTATTTGTTTCTTTCAAAAAAAAGCAAAAATAAATTACGCGGAAAACTGACAAGTAGCACATTTCGCTGAAATCCTGGGGGTGGATTCTACGATGATTGTTTTTTTTTTTTTTTATAAAAGTGTGTGGGTAAGAGGATTATGCTACACTTCACTCATGGAAAATTAAAAAGTCTTTCACAATTTTGAAATGAATGACGTTCTTATCCACATTGATTTATTTATTTTCTCTTCTTCTTCTTCTTCTTCTTCTTCTTCTCCTTCTTCCACTGTTTGCAAAAGGACCTAATTAGATGTGTTTGAGTCATATAGTCGTCCTGTAATAGTTTTAATAGTCAAACACTTTTAAAAACATTCATTAAATTTTTCAAGTGAAATCCTTAAGAAATCATTACTCGGCACAAGGTACCTATACCTAGATATATCCTCAAAAAAAGGAAAGTTCAAAGTGACGTTAAATGCTTGTTATTCGACTTGAGCTTAAGCTGTTTCATTAAATACTTGAAAAGTGTTTCTTAGTAGGTATAAGTATAGGTACCTCTACCTTACCTAGCGCCTGCATGTTGTTAAGGACAAACTCTTAAAACTGAGATCCAGTTAAATTTCATGTAAAGCACAGTATTAAGGGATACTTTTTAAATAAATTTACTGCAACTGGTGTTTAGTACTTAATGAAATACCCATCAACTATATAAACAACTTTAAAGTGTTTTTTGTTTTTTTAACAGGAAGAAATAGATTTTTTAAGAAATAACTGGTTTAGTTTGTTTTTTTGGTTTAAAGACGAAGATTAGGTTTGCCCAGTTGTCGAAATTGAAGCATATGACGGTGTTGAAATTTGAGAACTCTGCTCTGACTTTTATTTGACGTGGAACCAACTTACATATATGGTTCAGGTAGAAACTATTGTGAACACAACCGACTCACTCTAAAGTTCAGGAGTCGTTGAAAAAAAACTAAAATTTGTGAAATTTTTCGCTAACAAAATTTAAATTTTATTAAATAAATTTGTTTCCAATTGAAAATAATTGGATCTTGTAGGATTTAAGTGCCAAAAATAAAGTACAGAGAGAGAGAACAGATGTCACAAAAGAAAATGTCAAACAAAATCCACAAGTTAAAAAAAAATCCGGCCATTTCGTTCTCATAGTGAAGTAGAGAGAAAAAAGTTGGAGGAGACAGTCCAATGTAAATAACGTCTATAGAATCACAATAATAAATTCAGACAACCCTTACCTGTCATAACATCACATTATACACAAATGCTTTTTTTTTCATAGCTGTTGGATAATATCAATATATAATTTGTATCCCTCTGCTTGCCTAAAAATAGGGGCCGACATTTTGTTTCTTCGTTTCGGAATTTATATAATGATGATAATGATAAATAATTTGTTGAATTCAGTTTCTTCGGGGGGAGGGAAGGTGCTTCTATTAGAGACATCAAAAATTGTTTTAGGTAAATAAACAAATATTTTCTTCCTTTAATATAAGTAGGTATGGCTTTAAATTGGCAACACTGTTTCTAGTGTAAGTTAATTTGACAGTTGATAGGTTTGCTCATTAGGATCAGAATGTACTGTCGCGTCGATCGGTCTAAACGTAAAACTCACTAAAGTACCAAAACAAATTTTGAAGATAATAAGATTAAAATATATTGTTTTAAATCGGATTGGGCAAGATATTGACGCACTTATTGAAAGGTATGCCTAGACACTTTGTCTCAAAATTTAAAACAAAACGACTCTTTTCAGTTTAAAAAGTATGTTTCAATCTCATTTCGTTCAATATAGTGTATTCTGTTCGTTAAAGTGAGTTTTAATCTTATACTAATGATACATGTATGTACAAATCTGATAAATCAATTATTCTGTGCATCAAAGACTATCGAAAAAGTATACAGTGGTAACCATGTTTGCTTGTATACTTATTGTTGTTTTTCTTCTCTTATTTGTATGAATTTACGTCATTAATCTCGAATGAAATTGATTATAAAAAAAAACTCAATTACGTTTTTAGTAGAAATTGTTGCCCCTGTTGCCAATAATTAGAATGCAAAACTGTAGCTTAACATTTGACGTCTAATTAGAGACCTGAATATTGATAATCCAATAATTATAACCAATGTTATTGGCTTTTAAGTGCACTCATATCGACTGTTTTTTTTCACGAATTTCTACAAAACGAACCTTTATCCACTGAAGATCGTCACGTTGCCGTCGTTTGAAGATGATACAATTCAGATAATAGAATCCACAAATCGGATGATTTCTGTGTATCCTCCACACGCCTTACCCTCTTTGAAAATAGTGATTGAATATAATTAAAATTTGATTTTTGTCAAAAATTGCAATGTAAGTAAAATTGAATATAATAAAAGTGTGCGTATTGACAAGGCCCTTACTATTTAAACTAAAGGTGTTTTTTTTAGAGGTATAGAACTTTGAAATGGAATAAAACAAAGTTGATTTTTTTAAATTGACATGAAATTAACTTTATTCGAAATATAATCTTCTGGCATTATAATTAAAATATGATTTCTGGCATATGACCGCCTCGGCTGGCTCGGACGTAGTCTAATCTGGAGGTCCAATTTTCGATGACTTTTTCCAGCATTTGTGGCCGTATATCGGCAGTAACGCTGCGAATGTTGTCCTCCAAGCGGTCAATCGTTTCGGGCTTATCGGCGTAGACTAGCGACTTCACATATCCCAACTGAAAATAGTCAAGCAGCGGCATTAAATCGCACGATCTTGGTGGCCAATTCACGATTAACGTAACGTGTAACTATGCGGTTCCCAAACGTTTCCTTCAATAAATCAACTGTGGCACGAGCTGTGTGACGTGTTGCGCCGTCTTGTTGAAACCGCAGCTCCTGCACATCATGATTATTCAATTGATGAACGAAAAAATTCAGTAATCATGGCTCTATAGCGTTCACCATTGACTGTAACGTTCTGGCCAGCATCGTTTTTAAAGAAGTGCGGACCAATTATTCCACCAAACCATAAAGCACACCAAACAGTAAGTTTTTGTGGATGTAACGGTGTCTAAACATACACTTGAGTAGTATCAGTACTCCAAATACGGCAGTTTTGTTTACTGTCGTATCCATTCAACCAAAAGTGGCAACTTTGGCAATCTTGTTTTGGGCCCATTTGGGCACAATTTGGAGGCGTTGTTCAGGCGTTAATCTATTCATATTGAAATGCAAAACCAAATTTAAAAAAAATCACTTGACAGCTGACAAAATGGCCGCCAGTTAAAATAGTGTTGCCAACTTATAGTTCTATACCTCTAAAAAATAACACCCTTTACAACGGGCCCTAAGTGAATCATGGTGGCAATGGTATAGTGGATTTAGTGCTTGACTGCTTGCTGCTGACTGGGGTTCGAGTCCCACTCTAGGCAGTATTTTTTTCTATATTCCCCTAGGGATTCCATGTGATATTCAATACCTTATTTCTCAGTCCACTTTGGCAGCAAAAAATCTTTCCTTACTTAATTTTTAATAAATAAAAAGTTTATAAATTGTAACAGATCGTATATTTGCTTGATTTAATTTAAAAATTATTTGCGTGATATTTTGTGTTTTACGATTTTATTTACTTTTTATAATTTTATATTATTATTAATTTTTTTAAAATAACCATAACCTTTTGTGTGTTGGGTATTGAGTAATGAAAATGTTGAACTCTCTTAATTTACTAAGTTTTTCAATTAAAATTAAAAAGATAAGTGTTTACAACCCAATTACCTTAACACTTTGCAATTATCTACACCTTTTTCAATCATGTGCCTTATCGAGATAAAAGATTCCAATCAATTAATGAACCAAGAACACAAAAAAAAACACGTGTGAAATATGTTTTAATCTAATTAATTACTGCACTTCGATTTTTGCTGACAACAATTAAAAAAAAAAAAAAACCTTCATAATTATGAAGGACTTTCAGTGTACGAATCAGTTTTGATATACATAACATATGTACATATTTTGTACTTTAATCCTGATTATACGACTGCATTACTTTCTAGGAAACGAAAGGAAACAATATATCATACTCGTTAACTCGACCTACATACAATTATGTGCATACAGATATGTATGTAAGGTCTTTGTTGGTAAAGCCATGTGGGTGGTTAAATACCCAGAAGTTACTTATTTGAGTAGAATTATAGGAAGTGGGATTATTCCCTGCACAAAGTTGTGCAACATTTGATAATTGTTTGTAATTGAAATATTTAACACGAATCATTTATACTTGATACCATCACAGATTACATTTACCTGCATTTTTGGAAATTTGTTATTTGTTATTACTTCCCAGAAAAAAATTCGAAATTTCTGTGGAACGCATTTCCTATGTATGTACTAGAACAGATACAATCCTAATTGCGAGCAGGAGATCCATTATTGAATTTAAAACTTATTTAAGATTGGATTTATAAAGGGTCCGCCAAATAATTTTTTTTTTTGAAAATGGCGCAAAACATCGAGTGTAGCTTCGGCTGTGTGGCACGTAGCGCCGTCCTGTTCAGATCAAATGTTGCCAATATCCTCCTCATCAATTTTCGTGAACAAAAATTCGTTCAACATGGCCCGATAACGATTGCCATTGACTGTATACGGCTCACTCCTTGCTCATTTTCGAAAAATGGCCCTATTATGCCTCTGGACCAAAATCCGCACCAAACAGTGACTCGTTTTGGGTGTATCGGCTTTTCAATGTATGCGTGCGGGTTTTCTGTGCCCCAAATGCGACCATTTTGCTTGTTTACTACTCGCCAAGATCAAAATGAGCTTCATCTGAAAAGATGATTTTTTTGGCAAAATCGGCATCTTCTCTAAGTCGATCGCAGGCCCACTTAGCGAAGCGTATACACAACCATATTCGTTTAGCGGAAGGATAAAACTAATTATCTGTCAAATCAGACATGAGCTAAGTGTTACCATTCACGAAATAAGCACTACTTGAAAAAAAAACGTTAGATGGCGGACCCTTTACATAGATATGCATTCCTTCCTCAGTTAAGTGTTTAAAGTACCTAATTAATTTAAGAAGCAAGCTTCAACTTAACTCGGGTTATGAAACGGATAATAAACAAATTAATTTGTGTATGAGTTAAGTCGTTTTGTAAATCTTTATTTAAAAAAAAAAATACTCAACATATAACATTTTTAGGTGATAATTTCCATTTTCAAAAAAAAGTTATTGGAGGTAGATTTTTGATATTTTGGACATTGTTATTGGAAAAACTCAATTTCGTCATAATTCAAGCTAAGGGGTTATAGTTTGCGGTCACAGAAATTCACATCTACTGGCGAAGTTAAGTTTTCTGTTGTCTTTATAAAACGGTCGAGTTTCAAAATGCTCAAAACAAATTCGCCCAAAGTTTAAAAATGTCACATTTTGGACGAATTGACATAACGAAAGAACACCTCCAAGTTCAAAAATATCAAATCACACCAACAAATTGGCTTTTTTTCCTAAAAATTTCCCTTAACCGCAAATCGCTCAAATGCCCAAAATGCCAAAATTGAGAAAATTTGCAAGGCGATTTAACATTTTTTGTTCTTGGATGATTTGGTTGGATGGCATGGTTGGTTAAATACATTGCAGTAAAATCGAATGGTTAAAGACTATAATATCAATCCAATCCATTTCTACACGGACGGATCAAAAACTGATCCGACGGGGTTGGTGGAGGTGTGTATTTAGACAGGATGAATTTGAATCTCACCTTTCGCCTTCTCAATCACTGTAGCGTGTTCCAGGTGTAACTTTTGGCGATAAAAAAAGTACTGTCTTGGCTTTAAGAAAACGTGATATCTAACACAGATATCCGCATCTTCTCGGATAGCTCCATTCTCCATAAAATCCCTGGAATCTGTCTCTACCAACTCTATGACAGCCCTTAACTGTCGATCAGTGAGATGGCGTATCAGTTTAACATTCACCTCTGCTGAGTGCCGGGCCATAGGGATATTTCAGGAAATTGCAAGGCTGGCAAACTTGCCAGAAGTGGAACAATACTCCTTTTTTGCCAAAGAGGACAAATTGCACATGCAGACTAATGCTGAAGTAAGATTTTTTTGGGAGGATTTAAATTTTTTTTAAATACAAAATTCAAAATATACAAAATCGCCCAAAACCATTTTTGTATGCATTTTAACTTAAAGTCAAATCATCCAAAAATATAAAAGTATCAAATCAATCAAACATGTTTTGAGAGATTTGACAAATTTTCTTTCATAATTGTCAAAACTTTGAATTTTTGGGCGATTTATTTTTGCGCAATTTGACAATGAGCCATATACAAACAGTTGACTTGGCTCAGCTCCTCGTAGGTTAGACCCTCTTGTGGGAGTATCGTGTTGTCTATATTAAAAAACTAAAACCTTTAGAACAGTAGGTTCTCTCGCTCTCCAGCTCGATATTAATTCAAATAACTTTGTAACTGTATCTACTTGTACCACGCTGACAGGTGCTGTCGATTTTTTTGTCAGAAAAAATGAGTTTCGTCATACTATCCGTCGGCGGCGGCGTCGTTCTGTGCGTCCATTTGTAATTTGAACTTGACCCTAAACAGGTGGGCCGATTCGCTACAAATTTGTAACAGATCATCTGTATATGTAATTCCCTAAAGGTAAAATTTTAAATTTTATTTTAGGTCATCTGACATTTAAAACAATTTTGTTTTTTTTTTTTTCTGATGTTCTCATAAACGGCTCTAACGATTTTAATTAAACTTTGTATCTGTAATGACCAAAGTGATTGGTAAGAAAACCGTCTTTCAGGTTCTTAGCAAAAAATTCACATAACGAAAATAGATAATCCACGGTTTCTTGTGAAAATGGTCTTATTGTTGAGGTATTAGCGTGTACATCTTTTTGACGGCTTAACCGATTTTAATATAATTTTGCAATCTGGTGATTCTCAAAAGTTTAAGAAATCAAACAAAAATTCAATTTTTTTGTACCTACTTTTGATTTGTCTAAGATTTTCTCGTTCAAGATATCATTTCATTGTTCAACCATTAACTTGTATAGTTTCAATGTGTGGCTACGTTACCAGTTTGTTGTAAGCCCAAGTAGCAAATTCGTGCGATCCAGTCGTGGATATTTTTGTATACGAAAACATTACGTAAAGTTTATGTTTTTGAAAATTAAATATCTTATTTTCTCTGTGCATTAATTTAAAAAAAAAAAAAATTGCAAGTTTATATTTAAGTCTCTGATGGTTAAGCTGTCTGATTTTGTTGTTTATTTCTTCTCTTTAAAAAATATATAAAGCTCCTTGTCTCTACCCGTATACCTATATCAATGCTAGATAAAAAAACTAATTCTCTGAAGGCAATTAAATATTTTCTTACCTCGTTGAAGTGACTTCACGTTTCTTTTTTTTTTATAATATTTTGCGGGAAAATCTTTTCTTGTGGTGGCTTGTGAAAGGATCTTCTGTCTCTCGAGTGTTTTTATCCTACCTCATTTGCGGTTGAATACCCATTTATCTCAAGGAGTAAATTATTTTTTGTTTTTTTTTTTGTTTTCTTAACATTTTCGCAGCCAAACTAGCGCCACCATCAGAGTAAAGTAAACTCTTCCAATCAATAAAACAATTTTAGACTTTTATAGTTTTTTCTTTCTAGTGCCGCCACTCTCTCTCTCTCTCTCTCTCTCTGCCTATCTGCCTCTCTGCCACTGCCTTCTGTCAAAGCAAAGTAAGCAATTTATTTTTCACAGACACCAGTCTATGTGTATAAAAGATATAATATCTATCTATTCATTAAAAACTTTCATAGAAAATGAAAGAACAAAAAAAAAAATCCCCAAAAGAAAATGTATAAATCTGTGCAAACTAGAAATTCTGTCCAGCCAATATTTACTCATGCCACTCTCTCTCTCTGTTAGGGAAATCCTACTATGCCATCTCTATATCGAAGACGACAACCCTTATTTCTGAATTCTGTGACCCATACGCCTCGTTCAGAAAAAAAAAGTATTTATCTATGAAGATTGAGGAATAAAAATAGAAATAAAAAAAAAATTTAAATGTATACCCGGAGAATAAAAATTCACTTGTCTAAGTCAAAGAGCGTCCTTTCGCATTGAATTGTGTCACCTAACAACAGCACAAACAAAATAATAAAAAAAAATCCTTCACAATTTAAATAAAAAAAAAAACATGTATTCATATATGAAGGTATAAATATGTGTGTAAAGAAATAAAAAGGGCTTTTGCTATGCCAAGCCAACAACAAAAAAAACTTAACCGATGAGAGAAAAATATCAAAAACAAAAGTTATATCCAGTTTGGCGTATCCTTATAGTGCTTAGTGTATAGTGTCCTGCTCCTGCTTCTGCTATTCCTGCTCGCTGCTGCACAAGCACATGTATATCTTTGACGAAGTGATGATGTTGTGCCTTGTGTGTGCGCCATCAGGACAAGCAAGGAGCGCTTTTATACTCAGGAAATGGTGTGTGCATTTAGGAGTAGGTTAACCTTGAAATTTGTTCTTCTATATTATGTGGATTTCTCTTTTCTGCTGCTGCTCTCATTTGGAGTTGTTTTTGGCGCTTCGCTATAGCTGTCGCTCTCATTCTATTGTTGTGATGGTTCGGCTCCACCGGTTAAGGCGCGGAGCTCTCTCTCTCTCTCTCTTTCTCTCTGAAATGTACTATGGATACTCTACTTTTTCTCATTTGGGTGTTTCTGAATTGATATCCCTGAGAATATTCTGGTGAAATTATTTTTTAACATGTGTTAGTGATGGGGGGCTGTTTCAATATTATTGTTTTTAGCCTTTTTGCGTCGTCGTCGTTGATAGTGTTGTTTCATAATTGCCTATCTGTGTTGGGATTTGAACTTGAAAAAGTGTTGCCATTGGTTACAATGAGTATTTAATTTTGCCAGGTTCACGAATATTTGAGAGAAAGAGGCTCAATTCACTTGAAATATCAAACTTCCTGTCATATACTTACATAAAGTTTAGTATTTACACAAGCTATACGTTTTACACAGAATTCAACAAAGAAGAAACTTTTTTTTTTTGTCAAAGCAAAGTTAACAAAAGTATTTTTTTTTAAATTAATCTTTATTTGATTGTGTTTCCAGGGAAAAAGAGTAAAAGAGTTTTTTTTTGTACACATGCCTTCCCTGAAAACTTTGGAACATTAAAGGACAGTGTGGCTGATGGTTATTTCTACTTCCAAATTCAAAACTCAATTTTTCTATATATAACGGGTGATTTTTTAGCTGGTTTGGTTTTGGCAACACTGGTTTTGACAGCTGACGTGTGTTTAGTACCTTGTGTCACTGTCAAACAGCTTCAGTTTGGTTTGCAATTTAACCATGGATCGTCTTACAAATGAACAACGCTTGCAAATTATTGAATTTTACTATCAAAATTCGTGCTCGGTTCGAAATGTTCATCGCGCGCTGCTTGTGTTCAGCGATGAGGCTCATTTTTGGTTGAATGGGTACGTAAATAAGCAAAATTGCCGCATTTGGAGTGAAGATCAGCCAGAAGCATTGCAACAGCTACCAATGCATCCCGAAAAAGCCACTGTTTGGTGCGGTTTATGGGCCGGCGGCATTATTGGGCCATATCGGGCGAATCGCAGCGTTACTGTCAATGGTGAACGCTACCGAGCGATGATAACAAACTTTTTTTTGCCCGAAATGGAAGTTCTTGACTTGCATGATATGTGGTTTCAACAAGACGGTGCCACATGCCACACAGCACGCGAAACAATTGCGCAATTGCGAGGCGAGTTTGGTGAACAGTTAATTTCACGTTTCGGGCTGGTCAATTGGTCGCCTAGATCGTGCGATTTGACACCATTAGATTATTTTTTGTGGGGGTATGTCAAGGCTAATGTCTATAGAGACAAGCCCGCTTCGATTGACGCACTGGAAGCCAACATCCATGCATTCATTCGTGAGATACCGGCCGATATGTGTGAAAGAGTATGCCAAAATTGGACTCAGTGGATGGGCTACCTGAGACGCAGCCGCGGTCAACATTTGCATGAAATTATCTTTAAACATTAAATTGCAAGGTTCAAACTATCGATTCAAATAAATATTTCATTCATTTTTTCGAATTTTTTGTGTTTTTTTTTTAAAAAAAGTTCTAAACCTCTTAAAAAATCACCCATTATTTACGAAATATTTATTATATTTTATTTAGGGAGCTTTATCGTCCCAGGTCTTCGGTGATAATTCTAGAAAAGCGTCATTGATGTTCAAAAGCTGATAGCGTTGTTCTCTGATGCAAAATTTTCTATCGTGGCAATTGTAGATAGTTTCTTAGAGTCACCTCATACAAGTCGATGACCACCTTCTTCTTCAATGTTTAGTAGATACAATTGCGGTTTTTTCCTCACATGACAGCTTGTCAGAAAACAAGGAAAAGGCCACCAACTTATCTGATAAGTACAATAAATGTCGCTCTAATACACCTCTCATTGCTACTCCGATTTCGGAATCAATTGTTTTATAAGATTTGGATCTTGGTGAAGACGAGAGGTGGTCTGTTAAGAATTATCATTGTAAGCTCCATAAGTTCGTTGTAATCATCCCGAAGATGTTATCCAGCTGCTTAAGAAGTTGTTAGGCTTCGAAGAGTTCTTTCAACTAAATGTTCCGTGTTAGAATTTAAATCAATGCAGTCGTATAGTGGTCTTGAGAAAATGTATTCCAATCATCCCTGAATCTCTTTAATAAAAGAGTTTCAAAACAGCTTGTGTAAATATTTTTGAAAGCATTATTTCAAACACATGATGTCGACAAGTAAGCCATAACAGACCTCGACCTGCCTTTGCTTCCAAAAGAACACATGCGCCTTTCCTTGCACCAGTGTTAGAGGCAGTTGGAACCATTTCCATGAGACAAGAATGGGCAGGCGTTTTCCCTTAATAATTCCTTTCCTTTTATATCAGGTAATATTTTTCCATCCCAATGTATTACAAGTGTATAATTTGGCTCGAAAGTTTTTTTTTTTAATTCTCACTCCTTTCTGGCTCGTCGGATTGAACTCCGTGAAATAAAGAATCAGGATTGCAACCAATTGCAGCAGAAAAGGGAAAAAGTAATCGCACAGCTTCTCTGTCGGTTTATTGATTGTGCTTGAAAGTTGTTGTACATCGTTCCGAAAAAAACATCTGTCGGTCAAACTAATGGAGGCTATCGTGAATAAAAATTCCTCTGGAAATTTTTAGAAAATTGGATACCTAGAAATCGCTTCTGAGCTTCTTTTATGTCGTTTTCGTTTGGATTTCGGAACTGTTCCATTCCTATCGAAAATGGAAAATTTGGAGTAAAAGGAGTGAAAAAGGAGTAGCTCCGAACGTCCACTTGAAAACGACATTACTATAATTTAGCATAAGAAATCAACTTTCCAGATGATTTTATTTAAAATGTTATTAATTTTTTGTTCCGGGATAAATTAACTTTGGCTAAAAACGTTCGAAGAAAAAACAATATTCCGAGGGAAATCAATTTCGTCTACAGCTCAAACAGCGGTTCGTCGAGGTAGGACGCATATTTTTTTAAGTTGCACTCCTTGACGCCACTCTGGTGCCTTATAAATTATTGCTAATATTTTGTTCGAAGAGTATGTTAATTAATATTTAAGATGAAAGACAATTAAGACTTAACACAAAATATTTACACTTCAAAAAAAGCTGAAACAAAAAATCAAGATTACATATTTTTCCCAAAAACCCAAAATTTTGAAATGTAAATTGCACCCCCTTGCGCTTGAGATAGTGACTTAAAATTTCACAGTGTTATTATTATAGATAAGTGGAACAAACTAAGGGGGTGACCCGACTGAAAATAAAAAAAAATGTTTTTTGGACCACCCTACCCCCCAGTCAATATAGAACTCTAGATAAACTGACTTCTGAGCCTCTAAAGACAAACAAAATAACATCACTATTTCACTAATAACGCTTGCTATAGGCCCTTGTAAAAATGCATGCTAAACTTTCTAGGGCCTCACTAAGAAACTAGATTTTTATTCCAGACAGTAGGTATTGTCAAACATTAAACAACATGTTGCCTATTTCTCGTCTTGGTCTCGTTCAAATTGAAAAATTTTAGTATCGTCAAATTGAAAAATTTTAGTATCGTCTCGGGGTACCAATCTCATTTAACTAATTCTCATCTCGGTATCGTATTGATACTATCTTGGTATTGTCTCATAATCATCTCGGTCTCGTCGCCTTATTTTGAGTTTTTTGTGGAAGAATTATCGAGTTCAAGAGCCATTCAAAAAATAAACATGACGACTTTCGAAAAAGTAACATTTTGCCAGATCCTGGCAATTACCAGCCTAAAATTTGTGGGCCGGCATCCGATATCAAAGGGAACGAAACTGCAGACCTTGCTGCTAAAGACGATAGTTGTTACCCATTGATTTTCGAATCACCAAACTTTTACTATCAGCTGATACGAAGAATTTTCTTCAACAAACAGAAAGAGAAGGTTGCAGATAATTGGAAAAATTGCCAAACATTTATTCAGTCCCACAAAATTCAATACTCCAATACCCCATTCCATGATCTGTTTACAAGAGAAGATTACATTAAACTTCTGCGACTCAGGATTGGGAAAACGATATTTAGCACTATATATCCTTTTTCGTGACGTCTCCAAAAAAAGGCCTTCATAATTATAATACAAATTTAAAACAATTCAATCACATGACTTTAGAGCATTGAAAAAAATATCGCTCATACGCCACCGTGTACATCTTCCATAATCTTCACAAAACTATGCCGTTTTTTTTTTGTAACGGCATATTTACGGCAATTTCTAGGCTAATCAAAAGTTAGTTTTTCGAAAGTTATCATGCTAACTTACAGTGAATTTATTAAGGGTGTTACATTGATACTTAAAAATTATTATTTAGTTGGGCTTAGCATATGTTTTAAATTCAATTAAATTTGTTCTGCTTATTTTAAATTAAAGTGTGAAAATTTACCAATTAGTTAAAGGCTTTCAAGTCGAGAGAATGAAGAAAACTAAGAAATCCAGGGTTTCTAACTTATGCTAAAAAAACATGACTTCTTGAGAAACATACTGCTAAGTAGTTCCTAAGCTGATAAACAGCTTTGTTCGGGATTTATTATAGGTGGGCCACATCTTTCTAGATATAACACAGTTGCTTAGACTGCTCCACCAATGATTGGATTCAGTGAGAAAAAGTGAAAGTAAGTTGCTCCGAGAGGAATGTTAACTCTTTCCGCAAGAGAGCCTTGAAGGGCTGATCCTTGCCTAGCTAGATCATCTGCCCGCTCATATTCCTAAATGCCACAGGGGCGACCCGGAACCCAGAAGGGTGGCACTAAGATTGACGTTGAAGCTTGGAAGCTCATCCCGGCATTTCTGGACCAATTTGAAGGATGATGTAGTCGCAGCAACGGCCTGACTGTCTGTCAGAATTGCAGTATTTCGATTTTCGTTTGGGTCTTGTTTGAGTATTCTGCCTACACAAAAGGGTGTTTTTTAAACGTGTGGTTTTCAAGAAGAAATAAAACGCATATGATTTAATGTTATGGCCAAGAATTTAGCTTTATTATAAAGATAAGGGTTTGCCATTATATTTTAAAAATGATTTCGGGCAAGTGGCCGCAGCGGCTGGCTCGAATAAACTCCAGCCGAGAGGCCCAATTTTCGACAGCTCCAATTGTTGCGCGCGATGGCGGATGGACTCGCATTCGGGTCTTCATCGATACTCTCCTCCACAGCAGCAATAGTGTCGTCAGTGCGCACTGTACGGCGTCTCTGAGGATGCACATTATCCACTAGAGTAAACATGGTGCGAAACCGATCCATGATTGTTCGAATTTATGCGATTTTGCGTATATGTCGACCGAATATTAGACGTAAATGCGTCGCGCAATGCGTCGCGCGAACCGAACTATTATTTTGGTAATAAATTTGCACGATTTGCAAACGTTGTTCCGAAGTAAGTCTAATAATTATGAAATGGCAAACCAAACTGAGCATAAATCTAGTGACAGCTATCAAAAATATCAACTCCGAAAAAAGTATTGCCAGATTGAAAACCACACGTCTAAAAAAAACTCCTTATCCTAATTTTTTTTTCAATATGTAAACCTCTTTGAGTTAGGGGCGTAATATAGAACTTATAATGGTAGTCAGGTTTTTTATTAATAAGGAATGAACTAATTGATATAAATCAAAGTCTGAATAATGAATAAAAGACAAGTACATTCTTAAAACAATGCTTCTACTCAAGCATAATCTCTCATCATTTGATTCCATCTACAAAGGTAGGTAACTGCTCAATAGAATAATGGTTCTATTTAAAAAAAAAAAATCAAACAAAAGAACACAAAATTGTATAGATAGGTAGATGCGGTAGATTGCACATAGAACTTAAGCACTATCAAAATTAAGTAATTACTCATTTTATTTTTATACAAAGATAAATTTCCATAGAAAATAGTAAAATCCTCCCTAAAAAAAAAAAACATTTTTATTTAACTCTCTTCATAAACATCTTCAACACTGATGCGATGACTGGTTTCACGCGTATCGTATAGGTACCTCATCAAGGCTTCACCCGTATCTAAATAGGTAGTTATGGATATATAGGAGTAAAAAGCTTCTTCAATACCGGATACAAATTCCACGTTTAACCCTGTATGGCAGGTACCTACTACCTATATGTGTGCGACGAGAGAGTAACGCACCTTTCTCTCTCTGATGTACCTACCTACATATATTTTAAGGACAAAGGACCAGAGACGACCAGACCAGTCCGTATGTGAATACGAAGGGTGAATCAATTTGAATAGCTTTATTGAGTAAGTTGTTCTATAGCCCTGTAAATTGCATCCTTTACCCATACCGCAACCGCTCTACCATATCATATATATATATAACATAATATGCAACTACGCTCTACCCCCAGTCAGTGATGCTCTGATGTGCTGCACATGTATACATCTTTATATATATATTTATTCTTATCAATCAATTCACTTTAAATTGAAATAAATTTTTTTCACTCAGGATATCTCGTGCATCCTTTTTTATTTCTGGTGGTGGTTGTTGTTGTTTTTTTTCTTGTTGTTTTTGTTGCTGGTTAGTTGGTTAGGTTATTCTCGTTGCTGGGTGTTGTTTTTTTCATTCTTTATTGAATCACTTTACTTTACCTGAAGCCAACATCTTTTTCTGGTCCGCAACCGTAGCAGCGTATGGGTACGTTTAACCAAAAGACCAAAACCAGGATTTTCGATTGATTTTTTTCAAAATAAAATACAAGAAAAATGAACAAAAAAAAGGAAATCAATTTCTGACAGACAGAGAATTTTATTTTGCTGATGTGGCAAGAACCAAAAACACTAATGGCAACTTTAAAAGGACACGCATTTTATCTTGAATTTGTGTCATAGAAAATACAATCTCTGATGATGATGCTCCTGCTCCTGCTTCTGCTGCTGTTGTTGGTGATGATGGTGCTGGTGTTATATGGCAGGATATGCGACAGGAAAAAAAAAAAAAGATGAAAAGCTTCTTTTTCTTCTTCAAAGAATACAAAAAAAAAAAAAAAAAAAATAATAAAATGTAGAACGGTGGAACCTCCTTTTTGTGTCTGTTATCAATGTTCCTTGTCCGAAATGCGGTAAGGTCAAGTTTGAATCAAGACCAACTTGTATAATTTTTGTTGTGTTTTTTTGTTTTTGTTATCCAGAGGAGGCGTATTTCCACGCTGCATTGAAGAAAAAGTTTTGAGAAAAAGAAGGACGAACCCTCCTTTCAAAAGCCATCCTATCATCCTTCCATCGCATCGTCTTGCTTGATGTGCTCTTCTTGATCCTGTTTGATTATTTTGATTTTATTTTTTGTGCTTTCTTTGCTGTTTGGCAATTTTTGAAAGGATAACAATTTTGTTTTTAGTTTCTTTTTTGTATGTCTTTCATTTTTTCGTATATAGCCATTTTCAAAATATTTATCTGTTTTTTTTTTTTGTCAAGTGTCATGTGGGTAAATGGATACAGACATGTGAGTGAAATGAAGGACTTTTTGAAAAAAAAAAAATATAAATACAAAATATACATAATATACGAATTGAAGAAGTCGCTTAAGTTCTTGAGGCGCAGAACGTATAGAAAAAAAAAAAATCTGTAAAAAAATTCACAACACACAGCAGCAGTAGTAGCAGCAGCAGCAGAACCAGGAGCAATAAGTAGTACAAAACACAAGGAATATATACTTTCTACTTTCAAGGACCTTTTTTTTTCTTTTTTTTTTTTTTTTTTTTTTTTTTTGCAATAAATGAAACAGTATAGAAATATTGCAGAAAATCAATTTCAATGGAAACAAAACTAAGAGCTCGACTGACTCTCTCCTCCCTCTTTTGCGCTGATATTGATGCTAGAGCTAAAGGAGTTGATATGGTTAAAATGTCTGTTGGTGTTTATTTGAGGATTTGCTCCATTAAATTTCATTCAGTGTTGATATTTGCGAAGGGTTAAATAATATTTACTTTTAGTTTTTTTTTTTTTTTTTTTTTTAATTTTTATTTTGGAAAATTATGGCGCCGCGTGGTTTGTTGGTTTGTGGAATTTTGCTTCAATGATTTTTTGATGCGGGTTTGCGTTTGGGTTTGGTTATTTGTTGTTTATTTTTATTTCAAGTACCAAAGAGTGGTTGAAAGTTTTTTTTTGTTCTTCTCTAGATTTGTATAGAATCAACCCTTCAAATTGAAAGAGTTTAAATTAGGTTAGATTACAAGGCCACTGATGTGCTTAAGGGCTTCGGGTTAATTTTGGAGGATATCTGTACCATCAGTTCTAATGGCTACTGGGAAGATAATGGTTTATCTTATCAAATGTATGGCGCTTTGGGTATTGTCTTTATACCTTCTGAATTTTTGACGATGAAAATTGACTCAAAATTTATCTCTTCTAAGTTTCAACACTCAAAAATACACACATCTTAATTTAGTAAACTTTTCTATTTCTGAATCATCTATAGATGACAATATTTTAAAACTTGATGAATGTTGTAGCCATGGCCCGGATGGTGTACCATCATTTATGTCAAAAAAATGTGTGTCTTATCCGTTAGATTTCTTCTTTTCAATGAATCGCTGAAATTTAAAAAAAATTCCTGGTCTTTGGAAATATTCATATTTAACACCAAATTCATAAAAAAGGTCCTGAGAATCTAATAACAAATTATCGTCCTATTGCTTAACTAAACTCTGCAATTCCTAAACTTTTCGAGTCTCTTGCCTGTGATATACGTTCATTTAATTGTTCTTCTGTTATAATTATGTGAAAATCAACATGGATTTGTAAAGAAATAATCAACCGTCACTAATTTATTATAATTCTCCACATTTTTTTTTAGATTCTTTTGAAAACCACTCACAAGTAGATTGCATCTTTACGGACTTTAGTAAAGCTTTTGACAAATTAAGTCACGAAATACTTTTTGTTTTGTGGATATCTTCATACCTTAAATATAGATTTTATAGTGTTTTATTCAGAAACAATCGTTCATGTCAATTTAAAGTAAATTCTGGAGTACCTCAGGGGAGCCATCTTGGTCCTTTGCTGTTTATTTTATGTATAAATGATCTTCCTTCTATAAATTACAAAATTTCATGGCATTAATTTATGCAGATGAAGTTAAAATATTTACAACAATTAACTCCATCAAGGATTGTGAACAACTGCAAGACGATCTTCAGAGATTTTGGACATGGTGCAGTATAATAACCGTTTATTTCTAAACATTGACAAGTGTTAAGTGTAAGACAATGTGTTTTTATTTATGACTATCTGTTGAATTCGTCACATTTATGTAGAGATTCTACATAGTTTCTCTGATCGTGGAGTCTTATTAGAAACGAAATTATCATTCACTGATCACTATAATTGTATTGTTAAAAAAGCAAACAAAATACTTGGTTTCGTCAAAAGATTTTCCCGTGAGTTCCGTGATCCATATATTATTAAAATTCTTTATGTTTCATTTATCAGGCCAATACTTGAATACGGACGCGTTGTCTAGGTACCATACTACTCTATTCACATAAATATAGAATAGAAAATATTCAACAAAGATTTTTAAGATATTCTCTTGTTTTTTTTTCCTTGTCAGATAGTGTTCTAAGGGGTGTTTTTTTTTAGACGTGTGGTTTTTGAATCTGGCAATACTTTTTTTCGGAGTTGATCTTTTTTACAGCTGTCACTTGATTTATGCTCAGTTTGGTTTGCCATTTCATAATGAATAGAAGAAGACCCGAATGTGAGTCCATCCGCCATCGCACGCAACAATTGGAGCTGTCGGAGATGGGGCCTCTCGGCTGGAATTTATTCGAATTTACACTTGCCCGAAATCATTTTTAAAACAGCTAAATTCTTTTCCATAACATTAAATTATATGCGTTTTATTTCTTCTTGAAAACCACACGTCTAAAAAAACGATGAAAATTCACTCAATATTTATAAAGATGATGATTAGAGTTGCCAGATCTTCATAGTTTTGAAAAAAAAAAAAAACAACAATAAGAGAGAACAGTTTTCTTATATTTATTTATTCAAAATTTCACATATCTACATCCTACATAAATAGCATAACCCAAGGCACTTACCCTGGGGCCATACCAGCGAGTACTCGCTACCGTGTTCCAATACAATCAAATTTGTATACTAATACACAGAAATTTGCTAGCTGCTCGCTAGTGTGGCCTCGGCCTCAGGGTTACCTAGAACAAACATATATTTACGATGAAATTTATTTTATTTTTTTTAAACTCAATTGCTGGGTTAATATTGTAATATTAATTGATATCTCACTTTGATTATGTTCTCACATTGCATTAATTTATAACCTACGATTAATGTGCAATTATTTACTGAGGAAAAAGCAGATTCAAATTATTTTTATGGATCTCTATTATTTATGTACAATTTTACTATCCATATATATATATATTTGTTGTTGATAAAATCGTTGCAAACTTTGTAAGCGTAGGTTTAAATAAATTTAACTATAAATTTAACATAAGTTATGATTTCAATTCAATTTACAAATAAAAAAAATTAAAAAAAAAACTTTTCAATGTGCAAAACAAATTGCAAATTGATAAGCTTAAAAATGCTTTCTATAGTTTACATTATTCATAATTGTTTTGTTATTTATTTTATGACTCGATATTCATTCAAATGAAAAAAGCAATATTAATATTTAAAACGAAAAAAAAAAATAATAATAAAACCATGATGATTGTTTAGCCATTAAAATAATTGCTGTCATTGGTATAGGGCTTTTCATATCTATGATATCTGTAACTATGAGGTTATTTAAAATCCATTAAGATAAAATAAAACTGAACATACCTATTAACTTTTTATAGAATTTTAATGGGTTTGTGTTTATTATACAAATACATTATTTTTGTAACATATATCTATATCACTAAATCAAATAAAATTCAAAACTAACCATTTGATTATTTTTTTTTTGCAGATTTTGCAAGCAGCTAAAAGAGGTAAGAGTAAACAAATGTTTTGAACCAAAATAATCCTTATTTCTAATTAAAAATAATTTTGGGAAAGAAATTAAGGTTATATATTTTAAATACTTTTTTTCATTGATTAACAAGACACCAGCCGAAAGAGACTTATAGAGACAAAAGTTTTCTGCATATATTAAAGCTTCTTATTTCTCCATTTAAAGCAGGATCTCCCATTAAGCAGGAACCACTACAGTAAACTGAATCTACATAAAATTTTCTTTGGAATGTAAATTTCTGAATAACTCCCAAAATGTGGCCTCAAAAATATTAGTTATTCAGTTATTTAAAGCTGCATTTTTTCTTTGTAGTACTAAAAATAATCCAGTCAAACACAAACCGTGTGTCTCGTCATGAAAAGGAGCCTGACTGAGCTAAGAGGCACTCTGCGGTTGATAACTGGGCCGTATTCTACGGAAAAGAAAACATGGGTTTTTGATACAAATTTTTAGTTTTTTTTAATTGATTCATAAAGTGTACAGTAAAGGGTTTTGCATGGAATACAACATCGGGTTGATAACCTCCACGGATTTGCTGGTATAAGCGCACTCTTTTGTTGAAATTTTCCATGTCCGTTTCGCATAAATGTCGCTAAATATCGTCCATGATGCATAGAGTCCAAAATCCGCACCAAAAAAACGACACAGTGTGGGTGCATTTCTTTCCCAATAATCACTTGTGGAAGTTCTGAATTTCAAATTCAACAATTTTTTGACGATTAACAAGGCCATCATCTTGATGAAAATTATCAAAAAATCACTGCCAAAAACCTGCATTATTTTTTAACTGTTGATTAACAATTCTTAGCAATATTTTAATAAACCTCAATCTGTTTTTGTTTTTTTTCGTTGGCAACACTTAACCACACAAAGGCGCGAAATTCAAATCATGCGTAGATTTCGAAACATCGTCTAGATAGACCCCTGGTTTATTTGAAAAGAGTAAAGCCCAATTTGCACCGCCTCGCAAATTTTTTATCAAATGTTTTCTTAAAAATCCATTTTTTGCTTGTGAATATCTCGGCTCCCGTCTATATCGCACATTGAAAAAAATTGAAATTGTTTGTCTTAATATAGGTACGGTAGCATTTTAATTTTAATGCAAGTTCTAAATTCAACGCAACAGTTGGTTAAAGTGGTCTAAGACTTTTGTAACAATTAAATTAAATTGAATATTTAACTCCAATAAAGACTCAAAAGATTGTGGCAAAATCTTTAATTATTCCTCTGCTTCCATATGGTTGTGAAATTTACTGCAATTGTGATGCAGAGAGTGGAAGAAAACCTTCAACAACACATTCAGATACATTTACTGTTAAACACAAAATATGACCATATCATTGGCTTTGTTGCTACTTTATACAATATGCAATTTAAGCATTTTATACAGTAGGAACCCAACACTTAAAGATGCATCAAACTTAAAATAAAAGTGTGAAAAAACCAATTTGATGTTTTTCGATATATTTAATATTTAAACAAATTTAAATAAAGGGTCCGCCAAATAACTTCTTTTTTTTTTGAAAATGGCGCAAAACATCGAGTGTAGCTTCGGCTGTGTGGCACGTAGCGCCGCCGTCCTGTTGAAACCAAATGTTGCCAATATCCTCCTCTTCAATTTTTGTGAACAAAAATTCGTTCAACATGGCCCGATAACGATCGCCATTGACTGTAACGGCCACTCCTTGCTCATTTTCGAAAAATAGCCCAATTATGCCTCTGGACCAAAATCCGCACCAAACAGTTACTCGTTTTGGGTGTATCGGCTTTTCAATGTATGCGTGCGGGTTTTCTGTGCCCCAAATGCGACAATTTTGCTTGTTTACTACCCGCCAAGATCAAAATGAGCTTCATCTGAAAAGATGATTTTTTTGGCAAAATCGGCATCTTCTCTAAGTCGATCCCAGGCCCACTTAGCGAAGCGTATACACAATCATATTCATTCAGCGGAAAGATAAAACTAGTTATCTGTCACATCAGACATGAGCTAAGTGTTACCATTCACGAAATAAGCACTAGTTGAAAAAAAAAACGTTAGATGGCGGACCCTTTAGAAAAAACTGCTTAAAATGGGTTTAAATTGAAAAATTTTGTATTTTAGTATTTTCTACGTGAATAATCATTTATTTTCTGTGAAATTTCAAACGTTAATTCGCAATCCACAACATCAGAATGCATTCCACAAACTGCTCACTCATTTAACTTGGGTTTGTTTTATGATAATTCGCAGATGTCAGCGACCACTCATGTGAATTAAATGTCAACATTTTTTGCGATTCGCAATACACTCTGTGTATGTGCTGTCTCATGTGCAAGACACTTTACTGGTGGTGTCTCTTTATTGCAATTCTTCTGAATCTTATTTTTAATGCCTTTTAGTTTTTTTTTTTTTTTGTTAAACATCGGCCTTGTTATTTTTCCCCTTAGCTGATGTTTTTTATCAATTCTTCTTTTGAAATCTGGATAAACCGTATTCTGCTGAGAATTAAGAATGCAGCCATTTTTCGTTCAACTTATTCTTGGAACGTGATTCTTTGTGAAAACCAACAACAAATTTCAATTTAGGATAAACAATCCTTTTCGTCTATGATGACATCCCTGCTCTCTTCCGTTATAAGTGTCACTTTTAAAGTTAACGAAAGTGTTATACCTACTCATGAACGTGCTACTTGTAAAACGTTACGAATTAGACATTACCATAAGTAAAGTGTAACGTATTCAATTTATTCCAGTCCCGGAAGAAATGTTAGCACATTAAAAAACGATTTTGTAACTGTTTTAAAAAAAAAAATGTTGTTTACTAAAAGTTAGACCATTCGTCAGTAGTAAAACCCAGTTGGACAATTTTTTAGATCATTATTGTTCGTTAAATGTAAAACATACAAGTCAGGTCCGCATCCAAGGGTTTATTGGAGAGGAGTTGCTACATAATCATAAAAGTATTTCTGCAAACAAAAAAAGATAATTTTTTGGATTTGCGGATTGAAAGCAGTTTCAAACCAACATTTGACATTTTAAGCTTTTTATTTACATTGATTCCAAGTTGGACAATTCAAACCATATCACTTTTTATTAAAAAAAAACAAAACCTTTAAATCGATGTCCTCCGTTAATTTAAAATAATTCTTCATTGATCGACGTAAAGTATTATTTTAATGAGAAAATGAAAAAAATTGATTTTAATTTTTAATATGAAGAGCTGCTGTCAAGAAAGTTTCCTATCTATCTACTTATGTACGTGTGTGAAATTGCATCACGTAAAAAACTATCCGCTAGGTATATAAAATTTTTGTTTTTTTTTTTTTTAATTAATTTTTAACAATTCAGGGGTAGATTAAGCTTTTTTTTAAATGAGATAGCAGAAATGCACTCAAAATTTAATATAATTAGGGAGAGGGGGAACTTATTTCTGTCCCACTATAAACTAAGCCAGGATTTAAACTTTCAGATTTTTTTTTAATTTGAAAATCAAGCAAAGCAACGCAAAAATGGGTCTACTAGTGCTTAATACAAATTTAATGTGATCAGGATCAGGTAGTATGAGATATGGATTATATACATTATACAAATGATGGAGAAATAAAAAAAAAAATGGGTTCCGCAACTCTCTCTTCATGCAAAATTCTACTTAAAATTGATATACTTCACTTTTTTTAGTTCATTCCAGAATCCAGCCTGTTTTTTTGAAATTTATTTTAAGACTTGAATATAGCTGTGGTTCTATCTTATGCCTTTTTGGTTTTTATATCAAGAAAAGTAAGTGTCCCAGCTTTAATAATTATGCATGTTGCATGTATCACCTCTTAAAGCTTAGAGAGCAGACAATTTTTAGCCATTCAGCATTTAGAAAAAACTCAGAGAAATCCCCAATAGATATTTAATTTATTTCAATTAATCAAATGCTTTCTTCTTAAGTTCTAATTGTAATGCTTTCTGAAAACCGCATAACATAAGTTCAAGGCTTGCATGTCTCTTCTCCTTCCTTTCTCTTTTTTTTTTTACTAAGAAAAGCAGCCATTCATGACCAACATCCATCATGAGCTTATTTCATTTTATGCTTAAAATACTGGTATATTCATCTGCTATATTATGATAAATAACTCGGTGATGGTAAAACATAAACCGAAACCCCTGAAATTTATTAAATGCAAGTTTTTGAACAGATCTCTTTGACTATGGTCGTTGTTAAACTTTCTGTTTTTGACTTCTTCAATGAAGCCACACTAACGTTTAACCATACACATCAGAACTTTTTTCTTCTTCTAAAATATTCACACTCAAGACTTTCTCCTTCGAATCTAATTCGTATATATTTTGAGGTGAATAGAAGATAACTTTTGAGCTTGTCTGACACTGACTACACCACTCCATGAATTTAACTCTGGCAAAGAACTTAAAAGAAGATGTGAAGTGTGCACGTCGAGTACTGCGATGGGGCTCACCCACTCCCCCACTCTTTCCATCCATCGACTTCTATTTAACCCTAAAGCATAAACCATGTGGCCCCTATTTTCCATTTAGTACCGCAGCAGTTTTGAATTCCTTTTGCTGATGATGGTGTATAGTCGTATCCGTATGAACATAGGTGGATGGTATAAGTTCATGTTTGAAAAGTGGGAACATAAGGTCTTGTCTGGGGTATACCAGGACCAAAGTTCCAAGCAACATACTCTAGCCACCACCATCAGACCTCGTCAGCAGCTCACATCAGAGTGTGTTGTGTGTGTTGTGCTTTTTAATTAAATTTTATTTCTGTGATCCTGATCTGGGATACCTTTAGTTAAGCTGCAGGTGATGGCATATCTCTTACATGCTACTGCACACTCACTCATTCACCCAATCGTGGCGGGCATTGCGGAGCCTTGAAATATACAGCATCCAAGCCTTATCTATGGGGAGTCATGATTTTTTTTGTTTGTCTCTATGTTCATCTTGTTTTATTTCCAGGGTAAAAGTTGGGTCAAAAAAGGAGAAAACCCAAAGGAAGAAAAAAAAAAAACCCAAAAGCATACTGCAGCTATAAAATGCATGCATCCGTGAGATAAATATATTCCAATTTTGGAAAATTCTCCATGAGAACGGACAGACACGACAGACACTCTAAACGGGGCTCAACAATGATGATGGTATTGGTGATGCTTATACGAGTACGAGTAGGTATATATGGGAAAGATGTCGGTCCATTTGGTCTTCCAAACGATGCTATGCCGATGGATGCAGCATCTATCGCAGGCTTTGTAAAGAATGTTTTTATTTTTTTTTTTATATTTTTTTGTTTATTTTTTGCTGTTTTTTTTTTATAATTGTAAGGACGGAAGTAGGTGTTGTGGTTTCAATAGATAGTTTTTTTTTTTTTTGTGGTGTTGATATAAATTTTCTATTTGCAACTTGCTCTTTGAAAGGACAAGTATTACAATATGACTATGATGGACATTATTAGCCTAGACATTTTGATGAATAGATATGTGTGGTGCAAACTTCGGGTGAACAAAAACGACGTTGGATAGCCGCAAACGAATTTGGGGTTTTTGTCATTTTTTTTTCGGCCAATTTGGCCGTTTCCGGGGTTTGAACCTGACATATACCCTTAATATGATTAGAAGCAAAATTTAGGGTTATGCTTCTATTTAAGAGTTGTGTTGCAAAATTTGGGGTCTACGCAGGCCTTCTTAACCCATTCGTGGATTTGTTGGGAACTAAATCGAGATCCCATAATCTCTCCATTTTGCTGAGGGCATTGATGGAATCTATGCAATTTCCCTGAGTCCAAATCCATATCAATACATAAGCAATCATCCTCTTTAGCAGGTAATTTATTCCTAATTAAAAACCTTTACACCGTCAAATGTTATATTAAATTTTAATTTTTTTTATCGACAAAAAAAAAAAACTAAAATAAATCGTGTGGAAAATTGCTTTGCGATAAATAATTTTTGTTTTAAGTAATAATTAGCTATATGGCAGGTAACTGATAAAACAAAGCTTAATTTTAATGACCTCTCATAGGTGTTTGTCGAACAATTAAATATTTATGATTACCTCAAGTCCACAGGATTCGCAGAGTATAGCCATTAGACCTTCAGCCATAGGCTAAAAGCCCAGTTGCAGTTCCACCGGCCCATTATGTTTATTTTATTAAATTTTATTAAACCAGAAATTTATATATAAAATGTGAATTGTGTAAACACAAATGTAAAAATAATTTTATTTTCAAACAATAAATATAACAACCACCCCACCACAGCAAAAACACCGTGAAAGGTTTGTTTTTATATGCGGGCCATAGCTATATACATAGCTCTGAAGGTATAATGGTTCATGGCTTTTTGTGGCACATTCAGATTAGTGCTTCTGATTTAAGAGATATAGAGGAATGGGCCAGTGTATGTTTACATATGTATAAAGGAGGAATTTCGAAGCTGGAAAGCAAACGAGATACAAATCCAATCTAAGCTATATACCTTATCTTGTTCCTGTGATGTGCCTCAGAGGGATGGCGAATACCTTATAGTTGAAGGAGTTATGTCTAAATTGATGTCCTTCAAAATACACCAGAAAAGGTATAAAATAATGATTCTGTTTTTGCTTTGCTGTGGGTTGGATGTTTTGTTTATATAACTATATACCTATGTTTTATCTCATACCTTTAGGGGCAGTCTTAAGGTTAGTTTTTATGGAATGTAGGTTTAAGCCTCTTATAAATGATAAATCATCATAAGATTTTTGGAATGGGAATCAAAGTTTGTAGTTGTACTGATTTATTCACAAACTGCTTACATTTTTCATTAAGTAATTCATTAATCATTAAAGAGAGTATTTTGACAACAACAACAAAAACAAAAAAAAAAACGATTAAATCCAAAAGTTTCATTAGTAAATTTAATAATTTTTTTTAGCGAGAAATATGAGATATTTTCAGTTCAAACAAATTGTTTCAAAAAAAACTTTGTAACAGACAGGGGTCATTAGAGTTGACTATATTCTGTCCAACAAAAATTAGCAGTATAAGCAAGATAGGACGTTTGCCTCTCATCTGGCTACAGTGGATTGCATAAATCTGTCCTTCATTAAAGCTTTCACAGGGTTGTCGTTGTGTACACGATAACACTTTTCATTAAAAGCTTTTTCTTTAAGCTCGAAAATCAAAAGCACCTTAACAGAAACTCAAGGAAAAAAAAGCTGAACGAATTACCAAATGGACACGGGTAACTCTGAATGTACATCAAGCAACAGCCAATCGCTACACTCAGGTGTGCCTTGAATAGGACGTTGGGTCTGTGTCAGATGCTATTGGAAATGCACGGGCGGGCAACAACTTTTTGTGGAGGAGTTATTTCAATTTAATATGGTGCAAAAATATGGCACGCTACTGATTTTGAAAAAGCTTTCCCATAAGACGTGTACTGCCTATTTTTGTTGGACAGAGTAAAGTAAGGAACTTTGTTTACATAAATGCCACTTTTTGCCTTTTCAATTCAAGTTTCATTGATTTTTTGACAAAAACTTTAAATTAATTGGATTCAATTGAATTGAAATTTTGAATCATTGTGTTTCTATACAAAAATCTGTTCATGTCGAAGAACAATTTAAAACAAAAGGCACACAGCATACCTAAAAAGTTATTGGCTGCCTCTGGTTTATACAAAAAAATAACCTAAGCTTCGCATAGAAATTACAAAAGAAAATATTTATAAATAAATATTTAAGCTACATTTTGTAACTGAATATCTACTACTCTCTAGGTTTTAATCCACTTCACGTTATGAATTTATTTATTTTAGCTTAATAAATACAAGCGAAATTATTGTTTTTAAAACTTAACTTATTCTATAGTGTTTTTTTTTTTTCTTTTTTTTTTATTTTTTTATTTTCTTTTTTTTTTAATTTTTTATTTTTTATTTTAATTGGTCTGGGCCTGAGTTCCACCCACCAGTCTTCAACGGAAAAACTTAAAAATAAATCTTAAACTAATAAGTAAGGAAAAGACAGGGGGTAGAAACAGCTTTTTAGTGAGGAAGCATGGATATGGAAGTGAATTTTTTAGGAGTTGTAGAGAGAGTTTCTGAGAGAGGATATACTGATGTGAAAGTCAAGGGTATATTGTTAAGTATTTGTCAAACGCAACATTCTTGAATTCGCTTTAAAGAAGGCGTAGTTTGTACGATTGTGAGGTGGGCGGAAGAGTGGAGCGGATCTGAGGTTTCGTGGGTTAGTATGGATCGGGATCATTTCCAACAGATAAGGTGAATCGATTGTCCCCATTAAGAGTTGGTGCACGAAGTTTATATAAGCGATTTTAAGAGTTTGCAAGTTTATCAATTTTAATCAGTCTTCATAGGTTGGCAAGATGATATTATCGGACTACGGATGGGCGCGGAGGGCGAACCGAAGAAATCTTCGTTGCACAGCTTCAATTCTTCGGGAGTGAGAGAACTGATATGGAACTTAGTAAGAGTATTCGAGGTGGGGCCTAACGAAAGTAATGTAAAAGAGACTTCGTGACGTAAGGTTTCGAGAATTCTTTAGACCAAGGTTTTATGAAGCCGAGAAAGGAATCGACCTTGTTAATTATTTGATCGAAATGAGAGCGGAAGTTAAGCTCACTGTCCCAAATAATCCCAAGGTCTCGAATGAAACAAACAATGGGAATGGCTTCATTACAAAAGTAGTAAATTCTGGGGGGTTAGGGTAACAGTTTACGGGAGAAGGTTTTAGATTGACATTTAGCAACGTTGAGTTCTAAAAAATTCTTATCGCATCAAGTTTGGAATAAGTTTAGGTCGTTTTGGAGCAAGCGAATGTCAGCGGGGGTGGAAATGACATCAATGATTTTCATATCATCTGCGTAAATAGACAGATATGAGTCACTAATTATACTTTCAACATCGTTTATTGTTAGGACAAAGATAAGAGGGCCCAAGTGACTGCCTTGAGGGACCCCTGAAGTGGCGTTAATGGGATCAGAGATTGAGAACCTGAAGAAAACCCTGTATTGACGTTGTTCTAGGTACGATCTCAACCATGAAATGATAAAGGGAGGGAATCCAAGTGCATTGAGTTTAAGATATATAGTTTGATGACAGATTTTGTCAAAATCTTTACTAAAATCTGTGGTTATGACATCAACTTCTTTACCTTTCTCTTATGCATTAAGTTTCCTAGAGACAAATTCAGTTAAATTAGTAATGGCTGTGGTCTACCCTTAAGGAAAACATGCTGCAGGGGAGAGAATATAGACTTGCAGTGAAAGTAAAAAGAGTCATAAACAATTCTTTCGAAGAGCCTTTATTACTTTCCCAAGACCGAAAGATTTTTTGTAATCAAAAATCACTTTTTTGGGTTTAACCCATTTCACTCTCAATTTAAAAAAAAAATAACCTAACAGAATTTTTAAGATCATTTTATCCCTTTTTTTGTTTTTACCCCACTTTGCCCTATAAAAACATATCAAATATTAAAAAATATTTCTAAAGCCTTCCTCTAGAAAAAACCTTTGATACAAATAAAGAATTTTTAAAATCAAAAATACTTTCTTTGTTTTTTACTCCATTTCACCCTACAAATAGCTAATTTAAACAAAAATATCTCTTAATCCATCCCCTAGAAATGACCTTTCAAACACAAAAAGATTTTGTTAAATAAAATAAAAAATACTATTTTTGGGTTTTTACGCCATTTCCCCCTATAATTTTGTCTTATATCAATTTTACCCAAATTCTCCCTATAAATAACAATTGATTGAAAAAATATCTTTTATGGCCTCTCTTCGAAAAAATAAGCTTTCAACCAGAAAAAATTTTTGAAACTGGGTAGACATCCCATTTTTGCATTTACCCCACCTCACCCTATAAATACCATTTTTTTAAATATCCCTAAAGTCATTTACTAAGAATTTTTTTCAATCGGACAAGTATTTTTCATTTTACTCCTTTTCTCCCTACAAAAATAGCTAAGTTTAAAAAAAAAAATATATCTCTAAGGCCATCCCCTAAAAACAACCTTTCGAACACAAAAGAATTTTTGAATAGGGTATGTGGTTTCTGAGATTAGCCCGAACAATCAAACATACAAACAGAGATCGATAGATTAAGGTATTCATTTTTTTTTCTCCTTATTTTAATACAAACAAACATGCCTACATAAATATTTCAATTCGAATGAAACACCGATAGTTTACAATATTTTATATCCTGGAAATCAGATATTTAATACCACATACAATTTAAACTAACTTTTTCACAACGACAAACTCTTTGACCACAAATATAGAACAACTACAGTTAAACCAATGACAATAATCCCCGAATGGGAGAAAAACCAAGCAAAAATATTTGAATATGGTAGAGTCAAATTACAAAAGTTAAATAAAATAAAAATTAAAATGACAAACCACAAAAATAAAAATTTGTGCCCATCAAATTTCTATAAAACACATCTTAAAGGCTCCGTGCACGAACAAACAATTCAGGCAAAATTCGAAATTCAGTTCAGTTTTACAATTTAACAAAAGTATCTTATCAATTGGAAATTGTTCAAAAAAGAGCCGAACTTAAGAAACTTAACGCACTCAGAGACTATTGTCAATTTGTCATCATTTAATGAAATGTATCAATTGACTGTAAAATACAAAAAATATGCACGACTTGATCGAACGAACTTGCTCTTGTGGTTAAATACTGTATGTAACCCAAATTGAAGATGCATGATGTATATATTTTACAACCAAATATTAAAAGAGTCAAAAGCACTAAAAAATTGATTTTTTGTTTGATATTTTTTTTTTTTATAAAAATATGTTTTTAAAATTTTTTAAATGCATTAATGTTTAAACTATACAGAAGCATCAGATTGCAGAATTATAACAAAATCGGTCTAACCATGGCAAAGATATACGCGAATAACTCAAAAATAAGACCATTTTCTCAAAAAAACGTGGAATACCTAATTCCGTTATGTGAATTTTTTGAGAAAAACCTGAAATGCAGTTTTCATAAAATTGACTTGGTTATTACAGGTGAGAAGTTTAATCAAAATCGTTAGGGTCGTTTTCGAGAAAATTTGAAGAAACCAAAATATTTGTATGGCAGCTACCCGTTTTAGATGAGCTAAAACAATCCTCTAGGGAATCACATAAAAATGCTCTGTACCAAATTTAAAGCAAATCGGTTCATCCGTTTAGGTTCTAGCTCAAATAACAGTGGACGAACAGACGCACAGACCGACCGACGGCATGACGAAACTCACTTTTTTGGTCTTCTCGATTATCGTAGTGTTAGTTTTGATAACAATTTCAATTTGGATAAATTATCAAAAATTAAAAAGGGTGATGATGTAAGGAGTCTTAAATATAGTTTTCAGGATCTTAGCCCATTTTGATTGATGGCTACCATTTTGAATTTTAGGTAAATACATTTTTCTTGAATAAGTTAGTCATTTTCATCTTTAGACTGAAATCGCTCATTAAAATTTGTCGACTCAAGTCATCCAAATTGCACTGTGTGATTGGGTTCGGTCGAGCCCCCAAAATAACGACTTATTTCCTACGAGCTAACTTCCACATTATTTTAAGGAATTAAACAATAGTAATAGTAATCCAAGAACGAAATAAATCCCAAAATAAAAATGAATTAAGCCCCAAGAGTGTGAAATTGTTTTTTTTTTTTTGTATTCACTTCATCCCAAATTAACTATTAGCCCTGCAACTTCCTTTTTAATAAATGTGCGTGAAGCTAAAATTGTCATTTTTGATTTTCGTAAATAAAATTCTTGTGCTGCAATGTTTGCAACTTGTGCTGCCATGTGTCGTTTCTAAAATCCTATAAAGCCTTTTCTATTTAGAGGAAAATTGGAATTTTTATGGAAGAATTTTTTTTTCGCAAAGTTACTATTTGCTTTAAAATCGAATTTGTGCTTAGAGCCGAAGAATTACAAAAATTCGCATATTTGCAACTTTTACGTCCGAAACAAAATTTTGCGAAGCGCCATATTGTGAAATTAGCATCACCATCATTTTCGATTGAAAAAAAAACAAAATTACGCTGTGATTTTCTCAGCTTTCCTGAGTTTGCAAATTGTACGGATAAATTTTTGCATATTTGCAATTTATACGGCCATTTTCGATTTTCAATGTGCCAGAATTTTTTTTTTAAATCGCAAATTTCCAAATACGGATGCATTTTTTTTATCAAAATCATACTCGCTGTTTTCTGCTCTTTGGGCTTAGCAGCAAAAACATTTTGAATTTTAAAGAAAATCGTAATTTTTGATAAACATTTCATCAAATTTGTGAATTTTTTACAATATTTGCGGCACAATTCGGGCACATTGCAACAACCATCCTTAAACAGCTTAATTGAATGTAATTTTTTTTTCTGTTGAAAATTTCTTTAAGTTATTATTTTTTTTCAAAATTGCAAAATGATAATTAATTTTGTTTTTGGAAAAAAAATTAAATTTTTTTCACTTCACGTCTCCCATAAGCAGGGATTTAATTTTGATAAATTCGCCTTTTTTGTCTATATTAGGAGTATTTTTTTTTAACAAAAAACTTAAATTAAAGTTAAATCGGGCTTTTTTGGTCACTTCCTTTCATATGCAAATAAAACTTTATTTCATACTTTTCCCTACGTTTCGTCGTAATTTCTCGACTTCATCAGGGGTAGTTTATTAAATCTGTATATAGAAACTTACGATTAACAATTTGGGTACACTTTTAAATTTGTTTATACTTATTAGGTATATTGTTCATGTCCATATCAGATGAACAATTGTACATTCCAGCTGGGCTATAGAGCAATTTGATCATAGGCCTTGCAATTGCTTATAAAGTACTAAGTATCAAGGCCTTTTAACAGCACATTTCAATTTAGATGCTTCATTTTCAACCATATTGTCTAACCAGGTTATGTTAGGTATACTTCACTCCAACTGTACCATCAAAATTGTAGTGCAAATTATTTGATCGTCTATGGGGTCCTTTAAATTATCCCCTAGAGTGTGGTGCAATCATAACTATGACCCCTTTCACTTTAACGTCCACATTTTGTTTCCCATTCATTTTCAAGCCACACAGACAGAATTCTTTTTTCTTTTTTTTTTGAAAACAAATTGGTGCCAAAAATGCAACACTTTCACCTTCACCCTCGCTAGAGGGGGCTTAACCATAACCATATATTTATATATAAACACACACCTACTCAATTTGTAAAGCCAAAGCCAAAGCTACTCTTATCGCATTTTGCAAATTCACATCCTTTTTTTTTTTTTGTCCCAGTGGCACAACAGTGGCTTTTTAAACAGGAATACGACTTTCATAATCTCCCAAAATATTATCGTAATCATAAAATGAAAATCACTTGGGTATAAGTACAAATACAAAAATATATATATTTAAATACAAATGGACTTCCAACACACAATAAATACATATACGGACGGAGACCGACGACGACGAGGATGGTAGCGGCGCGGTTGGCGGCGCGGCGGCGGAGGATGAGAAAATTCAGGAGCCAGTTGAACCGGAAAGTATTTTGGAAAATTCACGAGAAATTTCTATTGTTTAAAAGTGAAACAATTCTCATGCATGTATACAAATTTACGGACTGGCAGTGAGTTTAGCTGTTGGTGAATAGATTTATAGTCTGAGAGGAAAAGTTACAAATGAAAAAAATTGCTTTTTCACTGTCAATGAGAGATGGCGGCCATTTTGAATTTCAGATTTTTAAAATTATCTCAGCTCCTATAAGTTTTATGAAAAAAGTTTGTAAGCAAAATATGTAAGAATTCAAATTTTGGTTATTTCATGGGTTAACACTTTTCTTGATTTTTTCGATATTAGAAAAGATACAGGACTAAAAAATCCAAACAATTTGATGTTTTTTTATTATATTTTTAAATCTTGTATCAATGAAGTTAGTAAAATTAGGAGGAAATAATAGTTTAGGCATTTTTCATTCAGAAACCTTCTATCCTCAGACTATAAGATTGCCACAATCACCCTCTTCTTCAAGTTTCACATTTTTAATCTATATTGAGGCGCCTTGCCGTGCCACTACAATATATGTACCTACTATAAAAAGTCATTGAATTTGAATGTAGAGCGATACGGTGAAGGACTCATTCATATTGTTGGTGCTGCCCTCTGCATGTTGTACACACACATACACACACCCTCCTCCCGATTTGCATAGCTTTCAAATTGAAACCATTCAGCTGCGATGACTGACGTTGCGCTTGAATAGACTTACTTATAGAAATATTGTGTTTTTGTACCTTCTACATCATATTATTTGTAGCAAGCTCTGCATACGTGAAAAATAAAGGGTGGCAAGTTTTTATGTTAAACCTGCACCACCTGCACCTGCACGACCGACACTGAGACTGAGACCGACACCAACACCAACACGGCATCTAACGTGCAAAAAACTTGACTATAAATGTTTGGCAATATACACTTTTAGAAAACATCAAGAACAAAAAAAATATATGTACATGGTGTGATCCAGTAAACAGGAGAATTCTTGTGAGTTAAGTATAAGCAAACAGTGGCGTTAACAAGATTGCTTTGATGTCGCCTGGTAATAAATTGAGATTAGTCTTGATTGAGATTGATGTCAATCAATCTGTTTTGGGAAATTCTGTTTTGTTTGTGGGGATTGTAATTGGTCATCAAACATCATTTGTTGGTCAGGGATAAAATTAAACTATATTTTATACCTACCTATCTGCTTTTGAAGAAGGTTTGAACGCCCACACAAAGATACTTATGGCCAGTTTTTCAATGCTCTGAGTTGAATCAGAGGAAAGTTATCCTGCAAAAACGCTTAGCCCAAGTTAACTCATGAAACGATTTTTCAGCATTTGTAAAAGAGAGTTTTTCAATAAAGGCGGGTAGATGTTAAAATGGAATAAAAGAAGCAGTGTGTGAGGTATTAAAAACATTCTTTTTTTGTTTGAAAGGCCCAAGTATGTGCCATTACATTATGTATTTAATATGACACCGTTCAAATGCCCCCTTCGGCTTCTTACGGTGGCACAGATCCGAGTGTTTCAATTTTCAATGACTCTTTCGCATAGATCCGGCTGAATATGAGTGATGACCTGTAGTATATTCACCTTAAGGGCATCGGTGGATTTTGGTTTATTCGCATAGACTTGCGACTTCAGGAAATCACACAAGAAAAAGTCTAACGGGGTCAAATCGGACGATCTTGGTGGCCAATTAACGTCATCTCCGCGAAAATTAGCCTTACCCTCAAATCGTTCATGCTGTTCAATCGTGTAACTTGCAATGGTGATTTGGCATCAGTAACTGAATAATAAACAACCGATTTGACAGATGTCACCAAAACAACATGGTTGCCACAGGTCGCCAAAATCTACCCGCGCCAATTGAAAAACCCTTTAGATTATAGCACACAATAATTTGTTACTGGTTGGACTTTGAATTTAATTGTTGCTTAAAAACAGAGCATCAAAAAAATATGAGCTCTGTACCAAATGCGAAGCAAATCCGTTCATCCGTTTAGATCTTACTCAGCTCGATGTACATCTGGGCGCAGAAAAAACTCAAGCGACGCAACCAACTTTTTGGACGTCTCCATCATAATAATAATAGATTTGATAAAAAAAACATTTGAATTTTTGTTCAAGTATACATACCCTTGGCAGATCGCCTTGTGTCACCTACCGATCATGGATTACGTGAGGCTAATGCTTTTGTGCCGGATTTCGACTTATATCCTTGCTCTCCTTTGGCGGCATGACGCTGTTTCACAATTTCAAAGGGCTGCTGCTTTGAACATTTTCAGAAATATGTTTAAGGTTATGAGAGCCTTTTTAAGCTTTTTCAATTGAGATATCAATTAAGTGCTTTGCTTGGAACTTGTATATTCGGAGTAATGGCATGATAAAGATTTAATTGCTGCAAACTCTGCTGAAATTTCCCTTAAACGTCAAGCAATAAGGCAAAAGTTAAATAAATATGGTCGTAACCGGTCTGTTTGGTAAAATAAATAAATGAAATGGTTAATAAAATGAATTACAAATATTCACATTTTTTCACAATTTGCAATTTCAAATACCATAGAAAAAAAACCAGTTTTCCGAAACTTGGTGAAAATTCAGGGTAAAAAACAGACAGTACTCTCGGCAGCGCGCTCTTTATTGACTATAACGGTTCTTCAATCTTCATCTTATAGAAGAAAAATGAAGTTCTCGAGTTTAGGCGTGCACGAACTTCCTTCGCGAACTTGCGTACAGCAGCAGCATTTCGTGAATTATATCGACTGAAATTTCTATTCAAAATTCGTATAACACAATAGCCACTTTGGAAGTAACTTGGCTTAAATCGATCTTTTTTTTTAACCGCGGAAATATAGAACTGAATGTTTGTCAATTTTTTAAGCGCATAGGAGCTGTCAGTGTAAAAATAATATAAATATGATTCAAAAAGAACCCAACAAACAAAATCTTTTATAATGGGTATTTGATTTATTGCCAATTCACGAATTTCAGTAGTGTAAGTGCCGTTACTCTTAAGCCATAGTATACGTTGCTGATGCGAAACGAAATTTTTCGGTGGTCTCCAACACCACAGCGAAAAAATGAAAATTGAAAGGAGAACGAAATTTGTCGGTTATATATCGTTGTGTCATTTTTTTATGGAATTTTTCGTTTCGCATCAGCAGCGTGGCTATATCAAAAAAGTTGATAAGATTACAATAATTGCACTACAAATTGGGAAATTTCATGATTTTGCAAAACAATATTCTAAGAATACATAGTGGCCCTAACCCTCCTGTACAAAAATATTAGTGGTGATAATTAATGTGGCACTGCTGCCAGCAATTCGCCTTTTCAGTTTGAGTCCTAAACATGCTCTTAAGTTCTTATGATCCGATCCGATCTTCTTTAAATGAATGAAAAGTATCAATCTACATTTTGTCAATTAGTGCGGGGTATTTAGATTTCATATCTACTATAGTCTGTCAAAGCTCTTCAAATCCAGAAATCTCACCATAACTTCAAAACTGCTGCTGTACAGGACCATGGTCCTGCCAGTACTCACATATGGATCCGAGACTTGGGTGCTTAGCAAAAGGCACTCCGACTTCTTAGCCGCGTTCGAGAGAAAAGTCTTAAGGAGAATTGTTGGCACCATATGTGAGGAAGGACGATTCCGGAGACGGTACAATCATGAATTGTACGCAATCTACCTTGAAGCAGATATCGTGACAAAAATTAAGCTCGGTAGACTCCGGTGGGCAGGGCACCTAGCTCGCATGAGCGAAGAGGAACCTCCTCGGAAAGTTCTTTTTGGTACATTCTATGGTAGACGACAGCGTGGTAGACCATGCTTGCGCTGGAGAGATGGCGTAGACCAGGACGCCCGGAGCCATGGGGTGCGCAACTGGATGGCGGCGGCTCGAGACCGGGATGGGTGGAGAGACTTGTTGAAGGAGGCGAGCCGACGATGATGATGATGTGATTTAGATTTCATTATATGGTGCATTTTGACTTCGATATTCAAAAGGGTATCAGTACACGAGCCCAAAGCCGCATTTTTCACCTGTACCTGCAATGTAACTTTTTAACGTGATTGAATTTTGAAAAAGTTATTTTATATATTTTGTTGGAAATTAAATTTGCTACAAGTTTGTTGTAGAAGGATCAAAAATACGCAAGTTATGTGCGAACATCAATATCACCGTTAAAAAAAAAACAAAATGGCGGCCAAACGAAACTAGGTGCAATTGTAAAAAATGCCGTTTTCGTCTCGTGTTCTGAAATCCTTTTGAATATCGAAGTCAAAATGCGTCTCGGAATTATTTCTCAGTAAAATCTAAATGCCCCATACTATACCTTTATACAACTTATTTGGGTGACGAAAATATACTCAAAATAAATATATCTACGAATAAAATGCAGCATCTACTCAACGCTGAAAGAGTTCTCCATTTGATTTGAATAAAATTCTTAGTTTCACTACCATCTAATCGGCTTCTCATACTAAGCACTTCCTTGGAGTAATTGCTCAGTTTATATTCAAACCAACTCATGTCTTTTTATTATTGTATTTTGTAAAGTCTTATGACAATTACTATAGATTCTAGTTTTTAATGCTTGTCTGTATTAGAGAGGGAGAGAATCAAAAATGTTGGATTGATGTTACAGGAGACGGAAAGGGAAACTAAATTTATAAAAAACAAAAGTGAAATCAGCGCCCTTAAACTTTATGTGTTTTATTGGTAGAAAAAGGAGAAAGTACCTAAAATGGAGTTTAAAATACCTTGTGAAGAAACTTGAAACCAAAAATAGAAGAAACAATATATAAAGGGTCCGCCATCTAACGTTTTTTTCAACTAGTGCTTATTTCGTGAATGGTAACACTTAGCTCATGTCTGATTTGACAGATAATTAGTTTTATCCTTCCGCTGAACGAATATGGTTGTGTATACGCTTCGCTAAGTGGGCCTGCGATCGACTTAGAGAAGATGCCGATTTTGCCAAAAAAATCATCTTTTCAGATGAAGCTCATTTTGATCTTGGCGGGTAGTAAACAAGCAAAATTGTCGCATTTGGGGCACAGAAAACCCGCACGCATACATTGAAAAGCCGATACACCCAAAACGAGTCACTGTTTGGTGCGGATTTTGGTCCAGAGGCATATTTGGGCCATTTTTCGAAAATGAGCAAGGAGTGCCCGATACAGTCAATGGCGATCGTTATCGGGCCGTGTTGAACGAATTTTTGTTCACAAAAATTGAAAAGGAGGATATTGGCAACATTTGGTTTCAACAAGACGGCGCTACGTGCCACAGCCGAAGCTACACTCGATGTTTTGCGCCATTTTCAAAAAAAAAAAAGTTATTTGGCGGACCCTTTATTTAAAAGCTTCGACATGTTTTTATTTTATCAACCAAATTCAAGTCATTTTCAATGCCCCGCCCCACATCGTATCTCTATGAATCAGTAAAAAAAAAAATTCCTTAATTTTAAGAAACACAAACACCTACCTATATAAAAATATATTAATAAACTTGATTTAAGAACTTTTAATTTAGAATAAAATAAATCAAAATATACTTCTGTCGTAACAGACTGTAAAGTTACCAAGCATATTTCTTATAGTCGTAAAAAAATACATTAAAAAAAAAAAAAACAAGTGAAAAAGGAGTATTAGTGAGCACACATTAAATTGCAATTTTTTTGTTGTGTGCTTTTTGCCTCTTTGAACATTTTTTTGGCAAAATGTCAGAATTTTGTGTGCACGTAAATTAATGTAGGACGTAGGAGTCGAGTCTGTGGATGGAGGTGGGCATGGGCAGTGTGCAGAGGTGGATGGGAATACCTTTACGATCTATCTATACATTCTATACATACGAGTATGTGTATTAGTATAGTTATGTGCTTTTCCATTATAGTTCCTGACTTAACACACAGGTTATAAGCGTTATGATTCACAATGGCAGCAATGTCACCTAAAATAATGATAAAAATAAACTAAAAAAGAAAAATGAAAAAGGAAAAGAAAAGCCATTTTCCTCATCATCTCTGTTGTTCCATTGATTTCATTAAAAAAAAAAAGAAGAAAAAGAACACCCTGTATGAATGAGTATGTTCATAATAACAGTCATGGCTCTACATTGTTAATCAGCAAAGCATTCATTTCCCGCTCCTCCGGCCACCGTGTCGCCCGACGCCGACGCCGCTGCCGCCCCGCTCCATCAAGCCGCTTATGCCGGGTAGTCGCCGGAAGCCAGAAAACGGATTCATCTTGTGTGTCCTGATGGTACCTGACTCTGGAGACATAGAGCGATGGTAATGCACATTGTGTCATAATATTAGTCCGCTGTCCTGGGCTCAGGTCTCAGGTGGATGGATGAATGAATGAGTCAGGAAAGTGGAGAGTGTGACGGAAAAAGGTCCTTGTGACTTTTATATGTGGTTTAACGCGAATAGGTGCATGTGGACTTAACATAAATATAGTGGTCCATGTATAAATGTTGCCAGCGCGATGGTGATGTGCGGTTTCCTTTCCCTGATGCTTGGCTTGTCAAGTTACCAACCAGCAAGCTCTGCTGGTCCTGAAAGGTTTCTGTAATGCTCTGTTGTGATGGTGATGGTGCTGGAGCTGGAGTGTGTCAGCTGTCATGAAATTTGTTCTCTGTGGGAAATTAATTGTAAAGCGTCATCCTCGTCGTCCGTAGTTGACAGTTGGATGTTATGGTGTTGGAGTGCCTAAGTAAGTGCCATAGCGAATAGTTTCGGTGATAAATGCTGCAATTTTTATTCAATTTTCATTTTATAATCAGAATCACATACATAAGTATGTAGCTGTAGCTGGACTTACACCACTGGTGTACAAAATGGACCAAAGGAAGCTATACCAAGGTCGATATATCCCTTGGAAACCTTGATGTTATAATATATACAAAGTATTTATGCATACACTCATACCTCCATAGACTTTAATATTTATTTACAAACAAGGGCTCCGCTGATGGAACTGGAGCTGAAGAGTATAATTTTTTTTTATTTTTTAATGAAAATGTATGTAGGGTAGGTTGGGTTTTTATGTCTCACATAAAATGCCAAAAACAGTGATGCGAGGAAAAATATCAGACATAGTTATTCTTTTTTTTTTAAATGAGGATATCCATTGTAATTATGATGATGATGATGATTAAAATTGGTTCAGTAAGTGAAAGTCATTTCTCTGATTACAAAAAAAAAAAAAAAATGTAAATTTATGGACTTGCGAAACTACTGGTTCGGAGTTATGGGTTTCATGAAAGTTGTTTGATTAATCATTATACTTTTGAGGGTTAATTATAAGAATCCACAAAGGTCTCTTGAAGTATTTGCTCCAATAAATGTTGTTTTCATTAATTGTATGTTTATTTTGGCTCAAATCAATGCATTGGGTATGATTTTGTTTTACCGGTTTTCTTCTGATTTTTTTTTTAACTGAACGGCTATTTGAGGTGTGAGGCACTCTAGCTGTGGGTTGGACCTGAGTCTAAACTAACAAGCTTCTCTAGCGAATTCGATCTTTATGTTAAGCTCCCTACAGCTGCGCACGCTTTGTTGGTTGCAAAATTTATAAATATAAGTAATTTAAATTGATAGAATAATAGAAATACAACCAAACTGGGTCAATTTATTTTCCACATATTCATCAATATTAACTCCTTCGAAAAACTATATAAGGGGTGTTTTTTTTAGACGTGTAGTTTTCAATCTGGCAATACTTTTTTCGGAGTTGATCTTTTTGACAGCTGTCGCTTGATTTAAGCTCAGTTTGGTTTGCCATTTCATAATTAATAGACTTATTGCTGAACAACGTTTGCAAATCGTGCAAATTTATTACCAAAATAATGGTTCGGTTCGTGCGACGCATCGTACGCTGCGTCCAATATTCGCTCGACATAATCGCAAAATTGCATAAATTCGAGCAACCATGGATAAGTTTCGCACCACTTTTACTCTTGTGGATAATGCGCATCCTCAGAGACGCCGGCCGTACCGTGCGCACCGTGACGCTATTGCAGCTGTGGAGCAGAAGAGTATCGATGAAGACCCGATGAATCCATCCGCCATCGAGGGCCTCTCGGCTGGAATTTATTCGAGCCAGCCGCGGAGCCCACTTGCTCGAAATCATTTTTAAAACATAATGGCAAACCCTTATCTTTATAACAAAGCTAAATCCTTGGTCATAACAATAGATTATATGCGTTTTATTTCTTCTTGAAAACCACACGTCTTAAAAAAAAAACACCATTTATATACAAATTAATCCCTATTTCCCTTGGTCACGCCATAACTTGAGAACGACTTTACCGATTTCGTTCATCATTTTTTTTTAAGATTTTTAATAATTTGTAGAGGGTTCGTTCGAAAATAAAAATTGAGAAAATTGTATAATTTCAGAAAACTTAACGACTATTTTAACTTATGATTTTTTTTAATGAAAAGTGTTTGTTTCTGATGCTTAAAACTTGATAACGACTGGTCCAAATTGAATACTTCCTTCTGCGGGTTTGTTCGTAATTGCTACGCAAAGGTTTATCAACAAATGGTGCTGCAAGCGGACATTTCGTTTTCCAATGAAAAAAATTGTCCGATTTAAGAATTTTTTTTGAAAGGATTTTCTTTGTAAATCGCTTTTGGGATATTCTTTTTCAAAATTTAAATTTTTGTAGGGTAAAATAGGGTAAAAATAAGAACAAATTGGCCGATTTATGAAATTCTTCTTTTTTTTAAAGAAGTTTTTCTCAGGAAATGACTGCAGGGTTATTTTTTTTAGTGTTTTGTTATTTGTATTGTGAAATGAAAAGTTGTATTCGATTTTAAAAATTCATTTTGTATATCAAAGATTTTTTTTAGGCGAAGGCTTTCAAAGAATTGATATTTATAGTGTGAAGTGGGGTAAAAAAGGGACATCAGGTTTTAAAAATTCTGTTTGTGTTTGAAAGATTATTTTTAAAAACTTGAAATTTATAGAGTGAAATGGGATAAACACAAAAAGTGGTTTTTGATTACAAAAATTCTTTCTTTGTTGGGAAAGTATAAAAAAGTTTGGACTTCTGATGATGAAATTCGTACCAATTTTGCCAATCTTAACGTGAATTGAATTAAAACCCAGAAAGTAGTAAGTATTCAATTACAAAAAGTAAAATATGTTGTCTATATTTTCTTTTGTAATTTTTATACGAAGCTTAGGTTTGTCTACCCGTGCGAAGCCGGTCGGGCCAGCTAGTTCCTAGTAAAATAAATAAAAAACAAACTCATATGAAAAAAAAAAAATACCTGTCTAAGCAAAAGACTAAACTAATTGCCATTATTTGCATTTCAAATTCTTATCTAGTAAAATAATGAATAATAAAGTCTTGAGAATATATTCCATTATATCCTTTGCGCAGAGTTATATACCTATACATGCATAGCTACCTACCTACATAAATTTTATAGTTTATCCACCTTGGAATTTATTTATTATAGTCTCATTGCAATTTCCCACACCGTGATATATGTACAACTACTTTCAACGACCAGCAACGAAGACACACACATCCTTTTCCGAAGCCCATAAAACACCCACATTAAGACATGAATTTGTGAAAAGTGGTGCCCCCGCTAAGGGTTATTCCTTATTCCGCATATACATTTATATCTCTTGATTTTCACTCTTGCAAACTTTTGGCCTAGGCTAGGCTATCGTATAGGTTTTCATTTTCTGGTTCTGCTTCTGGTTTTCTGTCTCTGATGATGGTGTGACCAACCGTTGTGATCTGTTAAACGCCCACTTAAGTTCTTAAAACGAATCCCTCGTTATCGGTATCAATAGCCATTTTGCACTATACCTATACTATATTACCATATATAAATATATGCGTTGTGTATGTATAGGTGTGTATGGTAAGATTTTGTTACATTTAAATCAGAATTCTATCTATTTTTCCTCGGAAAAGAGGAAAAGTATCTACAAATGTTGGATATGATGGTATAGCATAGATAAACCAATATCGACCGACACAGCGAGGATTCCGATATACATACGATGACGACAAGGAAGTCATTTTTTTTTCACGCCATTATTTGAGGATGTGTCGTTGCCGTTGCCGTTGTCGTTTTCGTCGTCATTGGAATTTGTCCTTTGCGTCAATCGAATTCCTAATGGTATATTGGCAAACTTGTATGTGTGTGTATGCGAATGTTTTTTTTTTTGAGTTAAAATATGTGCAAATTCGTTCAAAAAGTTAACCTAAAGTGTATAAAAAAATAAATTGAAAAGAGTTCTGAGAAGCATTCGAAATGGGATAGGGCAACCTCTATAGTGTCGGTTATGAGTATTTTCGAGTTGATATATTGGCACATTAAATTCTTGTGTATATGACCTAAGGATTGATGGACCACTTCCTATTTTCACTTTAATTTAGATGGTGCTAATAGTCCAAGACAACCAATAAGCCCCTCAAGCCAGCCAGGTGCCTATAGCTATAGCTGCCTTCAGTAACGCACACAAGAACACCAACTTGGTTCAGATCTTTGTTAATTTAAAATTGTGTGAGTGCCGGGACTCACGGTTAATATGTGTAAACGTCAACGTGCGCGGATCCAAAACGGACTTGTTTTTGCTTGAAGGGGATCTTAAGATTTTTTTCACTGAACGCACCCATACTAGTATGCAGATCGTAACGTTGCACACCGTAACGTTGCACGACGTAACGTTGCACACGAACGTTCACGTTATTTTTTTCACTCTACCGCCAGCATAGATGTTTACACATCAAAAAAATGATTTTAAGTGATGGAAATCCTTATTTGGACCTTTGCAATATTTTCTGTTCCCTTTTAATCGCATTTTCCATGACTTTACGCAAGATTTCGGGTGATAACTATTAGCATTCCTGTCGAATAGTCTCCTTAAGGGCTGCGATTGTCTGAAGCTTGTTGGCATAAACCCATAGCCCAAAACAAAGAAGTCTGGGTAGGTTAAATCGGGCGATTTTGCTGGCTATGCCAAATCACCAAAATGGAAGCTAACGCGAGCAGGAAACGCTTCCCTCACAATATCCATTGTAACTCGTGCTGTGTGTGCGGTTGCCTTGGTCTTGTTGAAACCACATGTTCACAAAGCCCCGCTCCTCCCCCCCTCCCCCCCAAGCAGTAAGAAGTCATTTATCATGCCCCCCTGTAGCGTTCGCCAGTAACAGTAACCGTATTGTCGTCCTCAAAAAAATAAGGCCCAATCACTCCTCCCGCGTCAAACCGCACCACACAGTGGTTTTGAGTGATTGTAATGGCTCTTCGTGCATCACATGCGGATTTCCGTGCCCCAGAAACGAAGATTTTGCTTATTGACGTAACGGCTTAAGTGGAAATGCCCCTCGTCGCTCAGGAGCTGTTTACTATCCTTAAAGCGGAACCTATCCCCCATGCCGCTATCCATGAGTGGCACTTGTATCGAGAAAACCGAGCATAATTTTCATTCTCGGTATGTGCGTTACAAACCACCTCTTGAGGAACGCACACATATTCGATGTTGCAAAAAATGCTGCGAATTGCTTAGGTTTCCTCCGGAGATGCAAGAAATTTGTCTCCCAAGCTCGAGTACATTTCTCACATCTGGGCAGGTGCTCTTATAACCTATTTGAGTTTTTTGGACATAATATAAAATCGAGCTTTAAAAATGATAGGTGATAACAGATAGATTGATAACAGTAACGATCACGCCCCTCTTGAGCACCGACGTAATGTTTCGTGTCTCTCCTTGTTCTATCGCTATTTTTACAAACAATGTTCTGATGAAATAGCTAGCTGCATTCCTCCCCTTAAACAATTCCACCGTAAAAATCGCGCTTCTAGGAATGCTCATCAGTTTACTCTTGAGCCCAACTTCGGACGTACCGTCAAATACAGAGATTCTTTCTTTAGCCGCACCACACGGATGTAAAACGCATTGCCCGCCTCGCCTCTGTTTTTCCTTGTCATTTTAATATCCAAAACTTCAAAACCAATGTACATCGCTATCTCCTTTCAAATACCTTCCTATTTTCCTAACGCTCTTACTGTGTTCCACATATTAAGGGTAGTCTAACGCCCTTTGTACGCGTGCATTATAAAAAAAAAAAACAAAAAAAAAAAATGATGATTTTCGATACAAAATCGTCCTCTTCGTTGTTTGAGATCGAGGATATGGCTTGACAGCGGAGTATAGCGCTCCATTGGTTATCTGTTTGTATACTGCAGCTGTCCAGTTCACAAATATCAAATATGATTGACGTACGACGCCATTTTTAAAAATTATAACATCTTCCGATAGGGTGATTAGTTTTGATATCCCAAGCCCATATATTATACACAAAAGGAGCAGTCAGGTCTGCGTCTACCCATGGAAAAGTTCGTGCTGTATAAGTTATTTGAGGACTTGTCTTTCAAATTGAAACCCTTATCTTTCAAAGAGACTTGCTACTTTGAATGCCATTTCCGGAAATCCCTGCCTAATGGGTCTATTTTCTTAATTTTTGCTTTTTTTAAATGTTGAGCTCTTGTTTTTTTTTGTATTCTCTTCTTTTACGTTTGTTTTCTTTTTATTGAATCATTTCTTTTGTAAGCAGTCTAATTTCCTTCCACCCCATACCCCCCCACATTGTAACTGTAGGTATAATAAATCGGCCTTTATGGAAAATCTCCCATTTGCCTGGAGCTCTATAATAGTCTATAATAAAACACACAACCAATAACCTTCAACGACAGAAGTTGGATCTTAAAAGCATTGCCTTGCCATAGTAGGTATAGTCGGTCGTCTTGTGTGTATGTGTGTGTGGTTAAGAATAAGGAGTACGTATACCTATGTACCTACCTAAGATCTTTCTCATATATATTTTAGGTCTGAATTGGCAGAATTAAGCAAGAGATTTTCTTCCATTTTATATAACGTATATTCTCGGTATTTATCCTTTTGCTTCCTGATGTGATGATGCCATATATGTATATCTATCTAGCTATATAAGTTGGCCCTTTTGGTATAGGTATAGAGAAAAAAAAGGAAGGCCAGAAGCTTGGCATAATACTTAATGCATCAGAGGTGCAATTAGATTAGTTGTTATGGTAATTAGGAAAGCTCTATAAATTATGACATTCCAGGCACCTATAGTGTCCTATAATACCTATATACTGTGTGTGGTATGGTAATGAGGACCCGGCCAGCGTTCTTATATAGATTTTGTAGCAATTTTGCATTCACAATGCCAACAATGCTGTAATATATACGAAACATAAGTCAGTATAAGGACATTCCCCGAGCAGCAAAAATCGTCAGAGAAGGAAGGGGAAATGATAGCATAATAGCATTTTGTACCTAGCTATATCCTGAAGGGTGAGATAGTGTGTTGTCATTGTAATAAACACATTTATAAATTTTAAGTTAAAATGTTCTTCATGTAGACATGCATATTTCTTTATGGAACAGCCATTTTTAATGTACCTACTTCTTTGTCGACCCCGTGCTTTGCACCCGCACCCAAATCACGTGTAGCCCATGTACATAATGTCAAGGACATCGAACAGGGATGAACATTTATAACAAGCCGAAGTATAGAAGAAAAAGAAGGAGCATCACATCAATACCAGGGTCACATTTGAATGAAGAAAGTAACGGCATGCACTTTGCATGTCGCTCGCAATCCAAAGTGTGGGTTACTGATTGTGTATCTTTCAAGATATCTACCGCACATATTCACATCCTTATAGGTGGATCTTCCTTATTATTTTTTTTTCGTTTTTTTTCTTTGACTGGGTGTGTGGTTGGTTGGAGTTTTGCAAAAGTACATTTCATTTAACGATGCCAATACGGTAAGGATGTTGGATGGTGGCGACAACAAATTGGTTTGAAGGATATTTGCGCGGGGGAGAAGAGTATATAGGGTGGAGGTGATTTTCCCATGTCGAAGGATTATTATTTATTATTATGATTGGGTGCAGTGAGCCGAACATGAATAATATTAAATAACATATGCAAATAAATTGCCATCTGCGCCTGCAGAGGACGATGGCGATGTAGGAATAGGTATACAAATCATTTTCATTTCGATATAGAAATGTATGGATACACTCTTCCTTGTGGAACCGCAAACAACCGACGAACCAAGATCCTTTAAGAGCCAGTGCCAGAGGGACTTAGAAGTAGAGGCATCTAGTTTTATTGGGTGAAATAAAAATATGAATTCTGAAGGCTCTTAGACAACTTTCAGAAGAAGGCTCCTTACATTGCCGAAGACATCCACAGTACCGTCACCCGCGTCGCCATTGTTATATGTGTACCTCTTTCTCTGTGTTTGGGTTAAAAGGATGCCAAAAAATGGATTATTTATGTTGCATTCAGCAAAGAGATGAATGAATGAACCAAATTGAATATCTAATGTAGGAATAGGTACATACATAGATTTATTTGTTTGGACAAACACAAACAAAACTGACTCAAACATTTGGCCAGCTCTGTTGTCTCGTGCGCGGAGGAGCCTTCTTTCTTCAATTATTTTGAATTGAACAGGAAGAAGATTAATTCGATTCTTTTTGTTCGCACGCAAAAATGCTAAAGAACATTTTTCACTCTCTTTACCTCTCTCTCTCTGTTTTGTTTGTTTATACAGTCGACTCCGCCTATATGAATTCCGTTTAAATGAAACTTTCGGTTATATGCAACAAGAAATTTATCATGGTTTTTTTTTCAGGAATTTTTCACACAAATTAGTACAGATAACTGTACTTCGCAATATTTGAAAACTCCCTTTAGTTGAAACAGTTTTCTTTCCCTCAAATAATTATTTTGTTCTGAAACAACTCGGCTTAAGTGAAACACATGATTTTTTTTTGTTTGATCACACCTAAAAAAATGACATTCTAAGTTTCATTCCATTCTCATCGCGTTTCAATCCTTTCAACTGTCGCAATTATTAAAAGTTGTTTTCTTTGATGTTCGAGGTTATTTTTGTTTTATTTTTTCTATTTTTTGGAAATAATTCACTTCACATTGTTTAAAGGGGAAATAAAGTTGCAGTTATACGAAGTTTGGTTAAGTGCAACAAAATTGCAAACATCCGAAGTTCGTTTTAAATGAATACTCCGCTTAATTGCAACAAATTGTCTGCATTTTGTGTGTTGCAAATAAGCGGAATGGATTGTATTGTATATCTTGCTTGTGCAGTTGTATAGAGACGACGACTTTTTCTATTTAGAAAAGGAAATATACAAAAAAAAAAGTTAGAGATCCTTTGCTATCTGAGATTGATTTTTAAATAAAAAAAAAATAATTAAAGTTGTGATATTTGCAAAACTCAAAGAAAGTTCAAGGTTATATATCTCATAATTAGTATATATCTAGGTACGTACTTATGAACTTTTTTCCTAGTGCGTAGGTTGGATACAATTTAATAATAATCCATCCAATGACGAGTATGACTGACGTCTTTCGGTAGGTAACTGAAAAGCACGCAGGTTTTGGTTGTTTTTGTTTAACTTTTTTCTATGAGGAAAAAACTTGTGCTTGATGATGATGATGATGATGATTATTTATTATTAATTTGGTCTCACCAAAATTTTGATTTTTTTGATTTAATTTTTATTTATGTTCGAAGGCCTCTGTTTGTCGTATACCAAGCTCGACTGTATGCGGAGTGATTTACCTATTCGAACATGTTAGTTTAGAAAAAAAATAATACGGAATATATACAAAAATATTTGTTGTCAAATTTACGAGTCAATTTGAAAGTGACAATGACATATCTTTCGAAGAATAAATAAGATCGATTACTGTGGTCTCAGTGGAGTTTATTCGAACCAAGTTTACTCGCACCATCTGTTCGACTGTTTACAGAGCCCTTTACTATTATGGTATTTAACTTTAATTTGTTTTTAATAAAAATGTTAATAAATTATGTAATAAAAATAGTAAAAGAAAGAATTTTTGGAAACTCTGCCGCACAGCACAGACTATGACTGCAGAGAGTTTGAACGAACAATGACAAGAAATGTCAAGCTGACCATTTTGTTCACCTTTTTCTTTAACCCAGTTAACTAAAATAAAAGAATTTATGGCAACTGTCACTGGGTATTTGTCTCTTAAGGAGATGCCAAGTTTTTTAATAATTTTTGCGGTGATCACCTTATAAAGGGTGTTTTTTTAGACGTGTGTTTTTTTAAGAGGAAATGTTTATGTTATGGCCAAGAATTTAGCTTTTTTTAAAAAGATTAGGGCTTGCCATTATGTTTTAAAAATGATTTCGGGCAAGTGGCCACCGCGGCTAGCTCGAATAAATTCCAGCCGAGAGGCCCAATTTTCGACAGCTCCAATTGTTGCGCGCGATGGCGGATGGACTCATTCGGGTCTTCTTCGATACTCTGTTCCACAGCAGCAATAGCGTCTTCGGTGCGCACTGTACGGCGTCTCTGAGGATGTGCATTATCCACTAGAGTAAACGTGGTGCGAAACTGATCCATCATTGCTCTTATTTATGCGATTTTGTGATTATGTCGACCGAAAATTGAACGCAGCACGCGATGCGTCGCGCGAACCGAACCATTATTTTGGTAATAAATTTGCACGATTTGCAAACGTTGTTCAGGAGTATGTCTATTAATTATGAAATGGCAAACCAAACAGAGCATATATCAAGTGACAGCTGTCAAAAAGACAAACTCCGAAAAAAGTATTGCCAGATTGAAAACTACACGTCTAAAAAAAACACCCTTTAATAACTCCTTAAAATGCTGAAAATAATGATGATGCCAATGATTTTTTTTTTCTGAAAATTAAAATCTTTAATTAATTTTAAAAATACGTATTATGTAGATATATATACCTACTAATTTATTTTATATATAAAAAATGTATTCAAATTTTGGTCCGTTCACTTTTTTTCTAAAAATAAAAAAAAATATAGTTTTAATACTTGCTTAAAACATAAAAAATTGGTTCGTTAATCTTATGCAATTCACTGTTGTGAACAATTTTATTTTAAAACACCCTGTGAATAATTAAATAGCCTCAGAATTTTTACTTGCGATATAGGTACTATATGGGAAGTTATGGATTCGTACAAAAAATCGAACTCGAGATTTTGATCAAACTTTACATTACGATGATGGAGAAGTCAAAAAAAGTGGGTCTCGCAAAAACGTCCGTCTGTCTGTCTGTCTGTCTGTCTGTCTGTCGGTTCGACTACAGCCTAAACGGATGGGTCGATTTTCTTTAAACTTGGTACCTAGCGTTTTTTGGACATTCCCCCCACCCGTTTTTTTCTCTTTTTTTTTAGGACCAAAATTAACAGTAGCAGTCATACAAAATTTTTTGGCCAAAAAGGAAAAACTTATTTTTCTCAAATCCAGCGCTACCGAATTTGTTTTTAAGAACTCAATAAATTTAAATAGTTATAAGTTGCCGTTTAATAAAAAAAATGGTTCCGAAAAATGGTTATTAATGGTACCTCCCAAAGAACCATTTTTTTGATTTTCGCTTTTCTCGAAAACGGTTAAACTGATTCTGATCAATTTTTTTATGAAGAAGTATTGACACATTCTAAATAATATTGTGTACCAAAATTTTCAAAAAAATAGTTTTTAGATTTTTAAAAAAAGTTTTAATATTTTTTTTTGAAAACTCAATATTTCAAAAACGACCTGGTCGATTTTTATTAAACTTGGTAAATAGCAGTTTTTTAACTTTATCTAGAAGATTTTTGACAAAAATTATTCTAATACCCAAAAATAACGGTGCCTCCCATACAAATGTTAAAAAACCGTTAAGAAAAATATTTTGTTTCTCAAAAACGACTCCTACGATTTTCATAAAAGTTTTTTTGTGTGTTAAAATTAGTACGATCTATCATTTAAAATTTTTAAAGTTTATATTTTAGGTTTATTAACAGTACCTCTCATAGAACGGTTTCTTTGATTTTCGACTATCTCAACATTTGATCAGCTTGTAACAAATATAAATAAAAGTGCGTATCAAAATTTTCTAAAAAATGATTTTTGGATTTTTTAAAAAAAAAATCAAAATTATTTTTTGAAAATTCGATATTTTGAAAACTGGTAGCAGATTTTTTTGTGAAGTTCAATTTTTAACGCAACATTAATAAATGCTTTAAATTGGCGTACCAATTATTTTTCTCAAAAATGTTAACAAAATTTTGTGTATAAAAAATTAATTATTTTTAAAACCGCTCCTACGATTTTCAAAATTTTTTTCTCATAAATAAAGATTTATATAAGAATTCAGATGGTGTACATCGCGTTGGGTTAAAACGGATTCAAAGTATTTTAATCAATTTCTTTCTAATTTTGTTGATTTAAGCAATTTACCAGTTTAAATAGTATAATTTCCTTATATGCATATTGCATATGTGCAACACTAAGCTATATTGTTAATTTTTGTATACTCACATAATACCACCTGAAACTAAACTAAGATTTGGCAAATGGATAAAATATATGCTCCTATAGCTAATTTATTTCAGACTATAGAACCACAATGTGGTCGCGCATAAGAGCAAGTTCGTGCGACCCAGTCGTGCATATTTTTTTTTCACAAAATTCGCAAAATTTGAACTGTTATAAAAGTTTTGCTTTAATTCCTTTTTCTAAGAAAATTTTACTTCAGTCTCTCATTTAGAAACACCCTGTAAAGCAATTTTCTTAAAACTCACTATTTTTATAGCATTGGAAATTTCCTCTCAGAAGAAGAAAAAATTGTAGCGTTCAAAAATTATGATTTTCGCAACGAAAAAAGTCATTTTGGGCGACAGTACGGCATGAAGAAATCCACTTTTTCGGACTTGTCGATCTTCAGAGTGTTCATTTTTATTACAACCTCGTAGTATTATTTTCGATTTCGATTTTTTTTAAAACAAAACCCATAATTGCCCTACAGAGCAAGTAAAAATGGTGGTTGTTCTGATGGGCAGGCCAAACATATCTCCTCCAGAATCCGATGAGCTAAGCAATACTCTAATTCCGCAAGCATGAGCTTCCTCTGTGTATACAAAAATCCGTGTACACATCAAATTTTGCAAATCCGCAAGACTACACGAACACATTATTTACACTTGCTGAATTGGCCACCTATATAGCCTTCGTCTACTTTACACCTTTCCAACCATGAACATCTATAGAGCCTGTGTTCTAAAGGGTCTTCCAAACTTTGACAGTTAATAGCGGCCGTATTGTTGAAGCTACATCTGTCAAATTGGCTGTCATTTATTCAGTTTGTTTTGCCAAGTCACCATGGAGGGATATACCGTTCAACAACTCGTGCAAATGATAAAATTGTTTTATTAAAATTGGTGTCATCTTCAGCGATGAATGGGTCCAAGGCATCCCGAAAAAGTCACAGTTTGGTGTGGATTTTAGGCTCCATATTTCTTTGAAAACGACGTTATCAACGGCGAGTGCTATAATATGTCGGTGATAACCATCTTTTCTTTTGGCCTGCATTGGATGATATGGACACCAACGACATGTGGTTTCAACAGGACGACCGGCGCTACGTGCCACACAGCTCACGACACATTGGAGATTTTTTGGTTGTTTTCAACTCATAAGGGTGTGCCTGGGGTAGTGATGTGAAAACTGAAAGTAATATCTTTTAATGTTTTCCATTCTTACTATAAAAAACCTCTTTTCACTCCAATATAGTAATGGGTGATTTTTTAAGAGGTTTAGAACTTTAAAAAAAAAAAAACACAAAAAATTCGAAAAAATGAATGAAATATTTATTTGAATCGATAGTTTGAACCTTGCAATTTAATGTTTAAAGATAATTTCATGCAAATGTTGACCGCGGCTGCGTCTCAGGTAGCCCATCCGCTGAGTCCAATTTTGGCATATTCTTTCACACATATCGGCCGGTATCTCACGAATGAATGCATGGATGTTGGCTTCCAGTGCGTCAATCGAAGCGGGCTTGTCCCTATAGACATTAGCTTTGACATACCCCCACAAAAAATAATCTAATGGTGTCAAATCGCACGATCTAGGCGGCCAATTGACCGGCCCGAAACGTGAAATTAACTGTTCACCAAACTCGCCTCGCAACTGCGCCATTGTTTCGCGTGCTGTGTGGCATGTGGCACCGTCTTGTTGAAACCACATATCATGCAAGTCAAGAACTTCCATTTCGGGCAAAAAAAAGTTTGTTATCATCGCTCGGTAGCGTTCACCATTGACAGTAACGCTGCGATTCGCATCATCTTTGAAGAAATAGGCCCAATAATACCGCCGGCCCATAAACCGCACCAAACAGTGGCTTTTTCGGGATGCATTGGTAGCTGTTGCAATGCTTCTGGCTGATCTTCACTCCAAATGCGGCAATTTTGCTTATTTACATACCCATTCAACCAAAAATGAGCCTCATCGCTGAACACAATTTTTCGATAAAAAAGCGGATCCTCGGCCAGCTTTCCAAGAGCCCATTCACCAAAAATTCGGCGTTGTGGTAGGTCGGGTGGCTTTAGTTCTTGCACCAGCTGTATCTTAAAAGGCTTTACGCCCAAATCCTTCCGCAAAATTTTCCACGTAGTGCTGTAACAAAGGCCTAACTGCTGGGAACGGCGCCGAATCGACATTTCGCGGTCTTCTGTCACACTAGCTGATACGGCCGCAATATTTTCTTCACTACGCACAGTACGTAAACGTGTTGGTGGTTTAATGTCCAACAAAGTAAATTTGGTGCGAAATTTGATCACAATCTTCCGAATAGACTGCTCAGAAGGTCGAGAATGCCGATCATAAAATGGAAGCAGCGCGCGATGATTATTTCGAACCCAGCACGAATTTTGATAGTAAAATTCAATAATTTGCAAGCGTTGTTCATTTGATCCATGGTTAAATTGCAAACCAAACTGAAGCTGTTTGACAGTGACACAAGGTACTAAACACACGACAGCTGTCAAAACCAGTGTTGCCAAAACCAAACCAGCTAAAAAATCACCCTTTATTTGTCTATTGTCAAAAAGAGGAAAGAATTTTTTTTTTCTAAATGAACGAGCTCTAAAAGAAACTTGATTTGAAACTTTATTTATTTTACATTTTATGATGCTATTTTTAAGGGGCTACACTTGTTTCAACTATTTTATCGATCCTTTCATTCACTGTAGGTACAATGTACCCACACAAGAAAAAAACAAAACTTTAATACTCCCTCTATATATTTTGCCAATAAAGTGTAAAATAAAACATGAACAAAAGTCTCAATTGTTTGTCCTATAACCTTTTTTTATTATTCGAGGTCTATTTGTCTAGCTATACCTACTATTTTATATCAACTCTTGTTGTATTGTTTTCTCAAGTGTGTGGCAAACAAAAAAAAAACAAATTTATAGCATTCCAAACTACTACCGTCTCTGAGCCCCAATGTTGTTTTTCAGTCTTTCTGACCATTTTTAAAAACCTCCCTTCCTTCGTCGTCGGTTCTTCTAGCACTTAATAGTATTTGCACACAGCTAAACTAGAAAATACTGCCAAAATCCAAACTCACAGTCCAGACCCCATCTATCCGAACAAAAATGTCTCTGTATGGTATTGTAGAAAAACAGGGCTGTAATAACTGATTCAAGGGCCTGTGACTCAGGGCCTACTGGGAAACTATTAATGAACTATATACTTATTGGTGCTTACCTATATTTAAAAGAATCTTTTTGTCAAACACCCTTGCCCCCCCCCCCCCCCCCCTACTACTCTTTGTGCATATAAGCTGCTTGGAAAAATCACTTCGTCTTATCTTAAAGGATTTTTGGTAAACTGTGTTAACTACAAAGGAACTGACCTTAAAGTTCTGAATTATATTTTTACAACCTTTTAACTTTTAACAGTTATTCACAGCAAATTCGACCCTGATTCCGTTCCATTACAAGAGTCAGAAGTGGGAAAACCGCGAGAGAGCTAATTAAAAGGGCAAAAAAGAAGGGTTATCATCGAACTTAGGTATAGGTGCGCTGTAGGTTGTATGTATAATGTATACCACAGGACTTGTCTAACTAATAGATTATTGCCACCTTTTAGTATACTCCTAGGGAATGTAAATCAACCATTTTGCACCCCATTAACGCGGCTTTTCAAATGAATTTAATGCGAAAAACTAGTTTTCGTTTAAATGAAAAGCTACAATGCCAAAGGACTTGGCTGTTGCAGAATGCCCTATTTTGGCACATTCTGTCTGGGATAATGAATAGAGGTAGTATAGGTATTATTGTTTAGTGCATAGCACACAACAAACCACACACACACACACTCCGAGAAGGCCAAAAGTCCAAAACCCTCGTTTTCTAACAACTTCTATATACATATATGGCATTGAGTCCTTTTAGGGTTCGTTAAAGCGAAAATTAGAGTAGTTGTGTACTGTATATGTATATGTACTGTAACCTATCAGTTAGCAACCACACATTTGTAACAAGGAAGCGTAAATATTGTTAGCAAACACAGTGGAGCGCGGATCGCGTATACATACATGTTTGGAATGGCGGCAGGATTTAAAATGGTCTTGCATTTTGTGTACATATTTGCGATAGCTATGGATACTCTCGTATACCTATTTATACGAATAAAGAGGGATATTATGCGCTGCGGCCCTAAAGTGACAAGATTTATAATGGTACTTAATTTATGGTGACAATTTGATGGCCGTGCGGAGGACATTTTCGTTTTGGCAGACTAATGAAGTGTTAAGTGATTTTATTTCGAAGAAATTAATAAGAGAAGATAGAAATATAGATAGAGAGATATACCATCAAATTTTGACTCTCGTATTACAGGCAAATCAGGTTTGGGAGAGAGACGATGGATGGATGAATGGATAGATGGATGGTCGGTGTAGATAAAACAGATTGATGAAGCTTTTAAAATTCAATGAAATTTCATTAAGGCAACGAGAAATCCTGATGATAAGTGAAAGTGATGTTTATAGTGATGAAAAAAAACAAGATAGAGTGGAATGAAGGCGCATACCTATCGGACAATGGACACCCCAAAAGATGAACGAATTTGTTTTGCAATTCATATTTTAAATGGAAAGGGAGACGTTGGAACTTAAATGGTGGCAATTTAATTTAATTCAATTTAAATATTCTTCAATGATGAGGATGTCTATTAAAGATAACCAGTTCAGTCAGTTTGTTATTTCAAACGTTGGTGTTGTATTTTTATCAACAGCAAAAAATTGCCAATATAAAGGGTGTATTTTTTAGAAGTGTGGTTTTCAATCTGGCAATACTTTTTTCGGAGTTGGTCTTTTTGACAGCTGTCACTTGATTTATGCTCAGTTTGGTTTGCCATTTCATAATTAATAGACTTACTATCGTCCAGCTCTCGAACAAATCTATTTCCAAAATATCGGAGGCGATTTGTTTGAAGGTTTGGACAATCGTAATGGTTTCAATTTCTTCGAAATCCTGACAGCTCCTACAGAAATCGGGTGCCAATACACTCAATCTAGTGGCCATTGTGCCAAGACCTTGGGTCTTACAGACAACAATTGTAAAAACTATTACTGAACAAAAATTTCAACATGATTTACTTGAACCTTTTAAAAATGTTATCACTTTGTTTTGAGCTTGAATTGCTGCAATTAAGAAGAAGTCATGTTCACGAATGCACACTTTAAAGACCATTTTCTTAAGAATTCTGGTACGGAATTTCAAAGAACTTGCAGATGAATCAAGCAATTACTTTAGTTAAAATATAATAGTTAAATCAAATTAACTATGCTTTTCAAATATATGCACTCACAAGTGCTTTTCTCCAATTGAATAACGATTTTAATAGAGAATTCTCTCTGAAACTGTTTCTTGTAATTCTTGTAATTATTTCGATATGTACAGCTTTACAATAACAACTTTTCCTCATAACACAAACTTCTGTTACCGCATATTACTTAGAAAGCATATAGAATTATTAAAGAGGACTTAATGAAGAATTAATTTTCTCCATGAAATCCCAATTAAATTGTCGTCTCCCACACAACAAAAACTGTTCCGAAGAAAACTCAGCACTTTAGATTTCTGGTTCGGGAAATTGTTCACCAACACCAAACAAAATTAATAATCATTTTCTATCAGACCATATAGGTATAGGTACCTACCTTACCTAACCTGCATATATTTATTATACAAAACATACCTTATGCGTATTTTATGAACGCACAGTTAATTTCACCAGAGTTCATCATATTTTCAACTTCAATGAACCCTACAACAAACTTATTTCACCCAAGAGAAAAATAACACCTCCTCTCTCAAAAAAAGGGACGAAACCAAAAAAAAAAAAAAAAATTGAAAGCTGAATTTATCCCAGAGCTTAATTCTGCTCGTTGTAACAGTTTTACGCAAAAAACACCCACCTAATGGCTACGAACAGAAAAAAAAAACAAAAAAAAATATTTCATCTCTAAGGACATTAGAGTCCCTGGCAATAATATATTCTAACACACGTTTTCCCTACAAAAATGTAAACGAAACAAAAAAAAAAATCTGACAACACAAAAAAAAACAAGAACAGCAAAAGTGTTGAGTTCTCTTCTAAAGCTATGATACAGTGATGCTTCTTATGGAGAGAAAAAGGTAAATTTTGTTAGCATATCCTTGAGATTACAAATATCCTTATCAGGAAACAAGAGTAATTTTTTATTTCCTTTCATTCTTGTGCTTTCAGGCAAAAAATGACATTGATCCTTGTGAGAGGGGGCTGGGTGGTGTGTCTGTGTATGTTTCCTTTGAAAATAATACACCCTCTCGTTCTCTTCCATCACTCTCTCTCGCCCACAAAAGAATTAAAAGGGGGGAAATTTGAAGAAAGAAAAAAATGATAAGGAAATTGCATCAAATTGATTGAGTTTCCAGATAAACGATATACGAAGAAGAATAAAATAGAATATGAAAAAAAAAAAATACCTCCAAAAAGTATTTCATGCATTTACCCTTGAAACGTTTAGATACTCGAAAAAATATCCTTGAAGTAGGTACTTCTATATAGTATGTAACTCTCTAACGAAAAAAGCATTGATGGGAGTGTTGCATTGTTGAATGGAAAATATTTTTGTGAAAGGCACATTTGACATATAAGCAACACAAATAAACAGAAATCTACGAGTAGGTATATAGGTATACGAGTATGGCCTTATTTTGATGCTTTTTGTGATTTTTTTGTACCTTATTTCGTTGAAAGGATATGATTTAATGCTTTTGTTGTCATTATTGTGCTGAGGGAAATTGAATTTTCAAGGGAAGTAAGCTTCAGAATAAGAAAATTCATAATTTTCCCAGGAATATTTGCATTTAAACATCATCCACTTGAGATAGATAAGAGTTTGCAGAATTCTGAAGAATAAAGGTCATGCAATACTTGACCTTATCAGCATCAGAAGATTCAATAATGCTTTTTTTCTTTTTCAAGTGTGGCAAAAAAAATGTTGAAAATTTGTTCTAACTTTCTTTCTTTGAAATGGCAAACTTATGTTTTACATGAAATGTTCTACAATTTTTAATTTTTTACAAAAGCAAATTCTTTGATCTCTTTATAAAGTTGAAATTAAAGTGATAAATGATTGCTTAAGTAGTCTTTACAAGAGTTCCTTTGAGTGGAGAAAAAAAATTCCTGCTGAGATTGTGGTCGCGAAAGGAAAAAAATATGCACAACTTGTTCGTACGAACTTGATATTATATAGTCGAAAGGTTTATAATGTGGCTTGGAATAGAAGATACAAAACGTAGGTATACATATAAAGGGTTTTCCAATAAGAGGTGTTATTTTGAATAGCCCGCTATTTCGGTAGCTGTCACTTTTGAAGCTGTCATTTTTTGACATTTGGCAAGTAGAAACTACGCCATTAATAAAAATGGAACGATACACGCTTCAACAACGCATTGAAATTATTAAAATTCACTATAAAAATGGTGAAAAATTGGCAGAGACGGTTCGTAAAACTAAAACATTTTTGGGTCGTCGTGAAGCACCTTGTCGGACCGCAATACAGAAATTGGTGGACAAATTCGAACTGTTGGGACAAGTTAGTGATGTGAAGAATAAAACCCGTGCACGTCGCTCAAGAACAACTGAGAATATTGCTGTTGTAGCCCAAAGTGTTGAAGAAAACCCAGGTTTGTCCATTCCTCGTCGTTCTTTGGAATTAGGCATTCCACAAACGTCATTACACCGTATTTTGCATAAAGACTTGGGTCTTAAGGCTTATAAAGTTCAGTCAACACAAGAACTCAAGCCGGCTGATCATCAACAACTTCGTGTCTTTGCTGATTGGGTCCTTGAAATGCATGAAAATGATCCGGAATTTCATCGAAAAATCATCTTGACTGATGAGGCCCATTTCCACCTCGGAGGCTACGTCAACAAGCAAAACTGTCGCATCTGGGGCTCGGAAAACCAAAGAGTTATTGTTGAAAAGCCTCTCCATCCTCAACGCGTGACTGTTTGGTGCGGTTTATAGTCCGGCGGGGTCATTGGACCTTACTTTTTCGAAAATGAGGCTGGAGCAACAGTTACGGTCAATGGATTGCGCTATCGAGAGATGATTAATGATTTTTTATGGCCGAAATTGGATGGTATTGATCTGGACAACGTTTACTTTCAACAAGACGGCGCTACGTGCCACACAAGCAATGAAACCATCGATCTTTTACGGGAAAAGTTTCCGGACCGTGTTATCTCTCGAAGAGGTGATCACAATTGGCCACCGAGATCTTGTGATTTAACACCTTGCGACTTCTTCCTTTGGGGCCACGTGAAAGATAAGGTCTACGCCAACAGCCCAGCGTCGATTCAAGACCTCAAAGATGGAATTCGTGAGGCTATTGAGAACATAGGGCAGCCACTTTGCGATTTGGTTATGGAAAATTTCATGAAAAGGATATGGTCCTGTAAGCGTGGTCGTGGCGGCCATTTGGCTGATGTTGTGTTCCATTATTAACGGCATACCTTCCTCTTTATAATTAAATAAACATCCGATCATTTATCTCAAAAAATGCCATTTTTCTTTGAATATCAAAATAACACCTCTTATTGGAAAACCCTTTAGAAAGTGACTCTAGACAAGACAAGTTATAGCAACTTTGGACTATTTATTCGGAGCATACTTCGGGCAGACAGAGGTTTTTTTTTTTAAATTCGCGCAAGGCGCATTGATACCTTCTTTTAATGCTTAATAACTGTTATAAATTGGCATTTCTGAAGTCTCGTTCATCAATTAAACGGAAAAGTCTAAAAAAGTAGGTACTGAACAAAATTATTTCTCAAAACAGCTTTTAACTGCCAATAGTCCATACAAATTGTAGTTTCGTCCAACCGATCTCACTTGGACTTGCCGTCATCACTACTTGACTACTGAGGATCGAAGGCGAAAAAGCCTGTTAATTTTCTATACGAAACTGAAAATTGCAACCTCCTACTAGGCTTGGTTACGGAAATATCGAATCATTAAGCTGGAAATTTTGTTCTCTCTAATTTTTTTTTAAATAACTAGCTGGCCCCATTTCACCCTATTTCACCCTATAAATAACAAAATTTAAAAAAAAATATCCTTACAGCCATTTCCTGAGAAAAATCTTTCAAACAGACAACGAATTGCATAAATCGAACAAATCGCCCCAAATCACCCTATAAATAACAAAAATTGAACCATTATTTTGTTTTTGTCCCATTTCATCCTACAAGAAACGGAAAAAATATCTTTAAAGCCATTTCCTAAGAAAAACCTTTCAAACAAACAAACCAAATTCTTAAATCGAACAATTATTTCATTTTGACCCCATTTTACCCTACAAATAACAAAAGTTGAAAAAGAATATCCCAAAAGCTATTTCCTAACCACCTAAAGTGCCACCCGTTTAACTGTAATTGAATTGAACTGAAAAAAAAACGAAATGTGCGCCTACAGCGCCATCTGTTGTGAATTTTCCCAGATTTTGTCAAGTCGTGCTTAAGTTTTTAGCATCCGAACACACCACGATCCATTTTTATGTATATATATTTAAACTTTATTTTTTTTGTTAATATTGTTTGTACCTACTTTCTAGAAGTAGCTATACGGAAAATTAGAACACAATTTGTTGGGCCATTAACAAAATATACACGCAAATAACTCAAAACTAAGGCAATTTTCTCAAAAAGCCTCTTTTTTTATAATAAATATATGCTATTTCCACTACATGAATTTTTAACCAAAAACCTAAAATGCAATTTTATTTCAATCACTTTGGCCATTGCAGGTATGAAATTTAATCAAAATCGTTAAAGTCGTTTTTGAGAAAACTTGGAAAAAAAAACAAAACCGTTCTATGGTACCTAACCGTTCGAGATGAGCTAAAACAAAAATTCGAATTTACCCTCTAGGTTATTATTTTGTTCTGTTATGCATGTATATATGTAGCTCCCCCAAGAAGCTCAAGGACAACTGTAACAAGAAATACTTTTTGCAGTGCAACACAAGACGCGTATCAGCTAATTTGCGTCGCAAGATTTGTGAATGTGAAGTAGTTGCAGAAGCTGCCCGAAATTTGATCAACGACGACGGAAACAACCATTGTTGGCCTGATTTTCTGCAATTTCTGTACCAATGCCAAACTCTTCCGATGACCAACTCCAACAGTGTGCTCTCAGGAGTTTTGCTTCAGTGCCTGCTATATTCGGAAATCAGGAAACACAGTAGGTACTTGGTTTGGTGTTTGAAAAAAAGTTGCAAAGGCGTCTTGAGCCAACAGCCGATAATGAGGAGAGTTAGCGTTTCCAAGCGGTTCGCGCCATTGGAGCTTTCATTTATCACCACACCAAAGACACGGCTGTGCTTAAGCACTTCAATGATCTCCTACCCTGGTTGATTATGATTACGTTGAAAGTATCAAGCAGAAGGACGATCAGAGTTTGTTGAAACTTCTCACAGAATTGACTTAAAACTGTCCCAAGTTCTTACGACGCCTCAGTTGGAAGTTATTTTTGAGATGTGCTGTGCATGAAGGTATTCAGCATCCAGGATGTAGAAGATGCTTGGATTAATTTGGTGCAATTGGTAAAAATGCTGTGTACCATCATTTAGGCCCCAGCTCGAATTAAAATGAATGCACAGACGCACAGATGCACAGACGCACAGACTCACAGACACACAGGCCGACAGAATATGAAATCACCAATTCTTCGGACTTCTCGTTGATTTTATAGTGTAGGGAAGAACTTTCAAAAGATTTACAACGCCAAAATTGAAACAAAAGTCAACTCATAATTTGTGGTGTCTGAAATAAAGACAAAGCTGTCGACACTTTTCAAATCCACCTTTTCACAAACAAAATCACCAAAAATAAAAAAAAAAAAACAACAACATATTTCTTCATTCAAATCATTATTAAGCGTATTTATTTAATTTTATAACAATAAAGCCAAAATAAACAGCTAATAAAGTCCAGCTCGAAAAAATGTCCAATTGCTGATGCTGCAGTCGTCGTCGCCGCCGCCGTAGTTGTCGCCATCGTGTTGTCTTTAGTTTTGTGGCGCGTATTGTGGGTATGGGTATGGCAGGTACTGTGGAACCTGTTCGGAGTAAGCTCCAGCATATCCACCATGAGGAGCACATGGTACTGGGGCCAAGCTTGGTTGACAGCTAAACAGGTAGTTCTTGGGGCAAGGTGGAGCTGAGTATGATGCACCACCGCCATAGCTTGGAGCAGCACCACCATAGCTGGATGATACCATACCTTCCTTCTTGTCGGTCTTATCGGCCAAAGCAACGCAGGCAACAGCGGCGAAAGCAATCAAAGCAACCAAGAATTTCATGGTGAGTTTTGTTATTTGAGTAGTTAGTGTACAAAGCACGAAGAACTTGTGGTAACTGATGGTTTAGCTGTGTAATGTGATACCATTTTATACTTTTGTTTGTTTCTTCTACGTAGGTAAGGTATGTATACATATTTCTGTCTTTACACCCGGTGTAGGGCCAATTTGTCTCATAAGCAATTTTAATATGAACAGCACTACATAATTTTAGTTTTTTGCTTAAGAAAGAGTTTTGTGTCGTAATTCGTTTTGATTGTGTTTTTTTTTATTTGTATACTCGCATAAAACCCATGATATTACTCATTTCTTTTTACTTATTCAAAACACAGTTAAGCTCCCTGTAATGGCAACTTCTTTTTAAAAGTTTTTAACCCTGGAGATATTATTTTTTATTTGACGTTTCATACATAATGTCTATAAATTCTAAAAAAAAAAAAAAATAATTATCAATCATAGTCGGTTGATAGATAATTGGCTCTTATATGAACCTACACAACGATGTACATAGATACTTACTTAAGCAGTAATATGTTATGAATTTTTGTGAATTTCTTGAATTGTAGTAGGTATGACAGGAGGGTAGAAAAATGCTAAAATGTTCGTGCGGAAACTAGTTTTTTTAACATTCAGCTATTCATAGTGGTTAAAACTAAAATCTCGCTGACTGTTATGATGCTCTAAGAAATAAGTCGAAAGTCTCTGTAGTTAGGGACCAAAAAGAAAGGCCGGTGAATAATCCAAATATCAGTTTTTTTTATGCTTATAAAAATTATATCAAATATAATTCAAGTGTATTTAAGTTATAAACCTCAACAAAAAACAGCGATGAATTTCAGCTTAAAAAATTCTGCTTCCAAAATTTTACTTTTCAAAATTCTATTCTTCAAAATTCTATTGTAAAAAATTCTCACTTGTAAGGAAAATTGGAAGAGGGTCAAATTAAGAAAATAAAGGGTCCGCCAAATAACTTATTTTTTTTTTTTTGAAAATGGCGCAAAACATCGAGTGTAGATTCGGCTGTGTGGCACGTAGCAGCGTCCTGTTGAAACCAAATGTTGCCAATATCCTGCTCTTCAATTTTTGTGAACAAAAATTCGTTCAACATGGCCCGATAACGATCGACATTGACTGTAACGGCCACTCCTTGCTCATTTTCGAAAAATGGCCCAATTATGCCTCTGGACCAAAATCCGCACCAAACAGTGACTCGTTTTGGGTGTATCGGCTTTTCAATGTATGCGTGCGGGTTTTCTGTGCCCCAAATGCGACAATTTTGCTTGTTTACTACCCGCCAAGATCAAAATGAGCTTCATCTGAAAAGATGATTTTTTTTGGCAAAATCGGCATCTTCTCTAAGTCGATCGCAGGCCCACTTAGCGAAGCGTATACACAACTATATTCGTACAGCAGAAGGATGAAACTAATTATCTGTGAAATCAGACATGAGCTAAGTGTTACCATTCACGAAATAAGCACTAGTTGAAGAAAAAGTTAGATGGCGGACCCTTTATTTTAAACCATAAGCAAATAAGGAGAGTCTTATCAAAAAAGAGAACAGATCTTCGCCACATTAGTAACCTTAGTTTACTTTTTCATTCTGTTTAACTACTATTTTTCGAAAGTTAGAAAAAAGTATTTTTTTTTGAGTTAATAAAACAATTTTGTGTGAGCGCCGGCACTCACGCTTAATATGTGTAAACATCAACGCCGTTTTGAGGTTCCGTATGCGAAGTCGTCCATACGTTTGCTTGAAAGGGATATTCGAGTTTTGTTATTTATATCTTTTAATGTTGTGGTTTTGAAAAACTGCAAATCATTTACATAATATGTATAGGTGATGGATGCTATTAATTATATACAAGGTGATTCGCAAATTAAAAAAAAAAAAATTAAAAAAATTAATAATTTCGTTCAAAATTTTAGGCTTTTAAGTAATATATTTGTTTTTAATATTCAATGCTCTTATTAAACTAAAAACCAGATACTAAAATCTATTCTAGTTCTCTAGAAAACCGAAATTCAATTCTCTTAACTGACTCCAATTCGACGTTGCTCAAGTTGCTCTAAGGATATTTCACTTTTCTTAAAAACTACAAGACATTTTAAGCATCCAAATTTATAAGAGCATTGAATTTTGAAAACAAAATTGGTTCTTAAATACGTACAATTTTGAAAAAAATAAGTTTGAATTTTTTTTTCTTTTTTTTTTCAAAATTTTTAGTTTTAAAATTAATTTTTCAAGAACTGTTCACAAACACAACTTAAATTAAACAGATAATGAAATAAAAGATAAGATTTCTGGCTTTACAAAGAGGTTTAGCATGGCAATGTAACGTGTAACTGTAAACGTTGATTTTTTATGATTTTTCTTGTTTTAAGTCATTTTTTTTCCCTCACTTCAAAACGGTTTTTTTGGTCTTGACCCAACATTTTTGTCACACCTTATGCGAACACCTTGTACCTATAATGTGAAAATTTTATATTTTAAAAAGTCTATTGAGTGAAGATATTTACATATATGTAAATGTTGTTTGACTTATGACCTAATAACTCTTAAGCGGGTGCATCTATAGAATTTGTTTTTTTATCTTCTTAATATATAAAACAAAGTCGTTTTAGTTACAACACTTATAACTCAAGAACCGCTGGACCGATTTTAATGTTTCGTCTCCTCCCCGAATAGCAGAATAACTATAAAAATATTTGAAAAATTCACATTGTAGGGTGAAATAGGATAAAATGAAAAAGACGTATGCGATTAAAAAAACTCAACTTGCGTTTCAAAGGTTAATCTTCGGAAATGTCTTCAAGGGTATTATTTTTTTAGTTTTCAATTTGTAGGGTGAAGTGGAGTAAAAATTGAAAAAAAATAATCCGATTTAAGAAATTCTTTCTTTTATTTGAAAAAGGTTTTTTCAGAAAATGGATTTAGGGATATTATTTTTCAATTTTTTTATTTGTAGGGTAAAATGGGTTAAAAATGAAAAATTGTTATTTTAAAAAAATGCTATTTATAGAGTGAAATGGGGTAGCAATAAAATTGTTATTTTCGAATACAAAAATTGTTTCTGTGTTGGGAAAGCAATAAAGGTTGGACTTAATTACTTTGCAGGATAGAATATATTGACGGGACACTTGCGGGACAAATGTCGTTTTGCGGGACAGTCCCCCGCCTGGCGAAACGTCTGGCATCCTACTCCGCACCGAATATCAGAATAACTATTAAAATAAAAAAAATCACTGTAGGGTAAAATGGAAAAGAAGTATTCGATTAAAAAACTCTGCCTGCGTTGGAAAGGATATTCTTAGAAAATGGCTTCAAGTATTATTTTTAAATTGCAATTTGAAGGCTGAAATGGGGTTAAAATAAAAATATTGTCCGATTAAGGAATTCTTTTTGTGTGTTGAAAGGTTATTATTTTGAGTTGATGGCCTTAGGAATATTTTTCTCAAAAATTTGGTATTTATAGGGTGAAAGGGGGTACAAACGAAAAATGGTATCCGAAATCAAAAATTCTGTTTGTGTTGAAGAGGTTATTTTTAATAATTTGATATTTATAGAGTGAAATGGGGTTACACAAAAAATTGGTTTTTGATTACAAAAATTCTTTGTTCGTTAGAAAAGTAATAAAGGTTGTACTCAAATATTTTAACGAATTTTGACATTCATAGCGTGAAGTGGGTCAAAAATCAGTATGTAGTATTCAATTACAAAAAGGAGCTTAAATATTTATCTATATTTTCTCTTGTAATTTGTATGCCAAGCTTAGGTTTGTCTACCCGTGCAAAGCAGCTATCTTACATAAAACAACAAAGAAAAAAACTTTACTTTAAATATCATAAGTACTCTGTAAATCCTACCATCTTCGCAATAGTTGAATTTAATAAATTAAAAAAAAACACAAAATATTTAAGTTCAAGATCAAGATAATCGAAAACAATTGCGTAGTTTTCCTTCCTTCCAACCATAAGAATCTTCAGTGGGAATTTGTGTAAAATCCGAAACATAGTCGAAATGAGTGCACTGAGAGGCCTATAACTTTGGTTCTAATTTTCGGATTGTCAATATTAAGGTCTGGACTCTGGGGCCATATTATCGCTTCAGTGACTGAGTGAGTGAGTCTAATGAACGAGTAAAAATAAAATGAAAAAATAATTATAACAAAAGTTCTTCAATTTTTCCATTACACTAATAAATAAGTAATTCGCATCCATTACACACTGTCAGTCGGCTGTCCATCTATTGAATGAAATACCGTTCAATTACAGATGAGAAAATGTCAAATTTTGGTACTCTATTGCTCGATAACGTGAGCGGTAATCCCAAACTCACATAATTCAGTCGCGTATTATTCGAAAACTGATGCGGTGTATTCAATTAAAGCTTAAATGCCACACTACAATGGTATAGGTTCATCAAAATTATTGGTAAAGCAGCGCACATAATTTCCTTCTTAAAACTTAATTGCTTATTTTGAGAATTTATTTCATTCACGGTAAATACACAAAAAAAAAACAACCACAAGTACAAGAACACAAAAAGAAGGAAGAACTATAATGGAAGTGACTCTTGACATGCCAATTATAATAGTTTTGGTTTATAAAAGTAATGTTTATGCGGCCCCGCAGGGACACAGAGCCCTCAGCCGGTGGACATACTTCAGGCACCTAGAGTATTTTTTTCAAGTCGCGCGAAGCGCCTTAACGGACGCCCACTTTTAATGTCGAAAAACTGTTATAAATTGGCATGTGTCTAGTCTCGTCCTTTTAAAATACCCAACCGCGCTACCGGAAGGAATTCGCCGCGTTCCACTGGGCCTCTCTTCGCCATCCACCCTAAGCATGGATTCAAATTCTAAAAGTTACACGTTCAACTATTACTCCAGAATGTTGCTTCTGCCTGATATTTTTCCTACAATTTTTCCGTAGATTTTTATTTTTAATTGGATTTCGAATTAATTGACGGGAAAATATTGAGCAATTTTTTTTAATTTCATCTAAATTTTTTTCATTAACAGTTTTTTTTTTAATTGCAACTGAAGCCAAATTTACTCTCGGTTCTGATCTGGTTCCAAATTGTTCCATTGTGCAATTGAATATGAATAAATTTTCTACTTTAGAAAAAGCAAAAGTTGTTGAATTTACGAACGATTCAATTGAGCAGACATACATTGTTTGTAGATCTTTTGGCTTTTAAGTTCTTCTAATTAGAGTTCGCCCCCAAAGTAATTGAATCAATTCAAAATAACTCAGTTCAGTAACAGTTTCAGAATTCCTATAAAACATTTGAAAGAAAAGTAAACCCACAATATTTTTGATGATTGAATCTTCAGCTAAAAAGCTTACTATAGAGAAAGAAAAATGTACACCACACGAAAGAGAAAAACAGATTATTTTTTTTTCAATATAAAATCAACAAGCGTTTTTATTTTATAACAAAAAAGCCAAAACAAACAATTAACAAAGTCCAGCTCATAGTAATGTTTAATCCAGGATCACGTCATCGTCGTCGTATATTGTCTTCAGTTTTGTTGAGCGTATTGTGATGGGTATGGAAGGTATTGTGGAACATGTTGGGAGTATGCTCCAGCATATCCACCATGAGGAGCACATGGAACTGGGGCTACGCTTGGTTGACAGCTGAACAGGTAGTTCTTGGGGCATGGTGGAGGCGAGTATGATGCACCACCGCCATAACTTGGAGCAGCACCGCCATAGCTGGAGGATACCATACCTTCCTTCTTGTCCATTTTATCGGCCAACACAACGCAGACAACAGCGGCGAAAGCGATTAAAGCAGCGAAGAATTTCATGGTGAAATGTGTTTTTGAGTAGTTAGTGTACAAAGCACGAAGAACTTGTGATAACTGATGGTTCTGCTGCCCATTGGCTACACATTTTATAGTTATTTGCTCTTTTCTTTAGACTTCCTACTTCAAACCAACTTTTGGAGCATTATCATAAGCAATTTGAATTAACTGCACTCTGGTTTTTGCTTAGGAATCATTTTTGTTTTGCAACAGCTTTTTGTTGTGTAAACACAACACAAGCCGTGTGTTACTTAAAATTTGTGTCATACCCTGGTTCTCTATATGGACATTTTTTTTAGGCTTGAAGATTTTTTTTTGATTTAAGCTTGGTTATAGGGGTGCATCTGAGAAGGTGTGTACACAAAATGACTAATCGTGTCATTTTTGAAGTTATTTTTTTTTTTTTTTTGAAGAGAAGACGATTTAATTGTATTCTTATTTTTTGTTTTATTTAAAATAAATTAGGAGAAATGTCGATGTATTTATGTATAACTTCTTGTAAAAATGAGAATTCTACGCAAATACTGTTATATATTTTTTTTGTTGAAAATTTAAATTACAAACAAAACTCACTATTGGTTCTCTTTACTTCTGACATTAATTCTGATTTAGGTATAGTTTAGATTGTAACATTACGATTATACCGAAGACGAAAATGTGAATTTTGCAAATTCTTTCCTTCTGACTGTCTGTTAGACTACATGAGACTTAACAGTGGCGCAATTTTCTTTGAATTTCACCTCTTGGGCTTTACCTCGAAAAATGTTGTTGTTGACATTTTTAGGACTAAAATATAAGTAGGTGCCTATCTGCCGCACGTATCTTTTTATCCATTTAGGAGAATCTTATTTTTCTCAAAAATGTTTTGACATATTTATTTATAAAGTGACTCTAGAGATGCCAATTATAACAGTTTTGGTTTACAAAAGTACTGTTTATGCGGCCCCGCAGGGCCAGGGCCCTCCGCCGCCGGTGGGCTTACTTGAGGCACCATGAGTTTTTTTTTTCAAAGTATCAACAAGAATTTAAAAAAAAATATTTTTTTTTTTGGATAAAAAAAAAATATTAACAGTGTTAACTTTTCTGTAAGTTGATTTTTATAGCTGTTTTTAATCATTTCTATTGTTATATTTTTTGAAACAAAAATAACGGTACCTACCATGCATACAAATGTAAAAAAAAGTTAAGAAAAATTGAATTTTCATGGAAAATTTTTAAAATATTTTTTTTTCAATTTATTTAAGATTTTAAAATGTTTGATGACATCTCTGGATAATTTCCCGTCGTTCTTACGAATTAAGCTTATTATTGCGACCTTTGTTGAATCGTTTGGGCTTTATAAACTTAAAAATGACTCTTCAGGTAACACCAGAGAAAGAAGTCCGAAAACGTCAAATCGCAAGATCTTGGTGACCCATTGACTTCACTGTTTCGAGAAATTATTGCAGCTTCCTTGGACATTTTTATACAAGAAAGCTATTGTCAAATTCGCTCCGTGATCGAATGATGTGAATTTCTGAATATTTGTGAGATTTTCAGTAGAAAACGTTTCTGTACCGTACTCATAAAATAGTAGTAGTTTTTTTCACAAAAGTGAACTCTCACGAGAAATTAAGAATTTTATCTGTCCGAAATATTTCTGAAATAATTTTTGGGCACTAAAATTCTCGAGCTTAGTTTTGACAGTTTCTGTAATTCTAGAATTTTGTGTGAACTTTTGTTTTTTGAAAAAAAAAAAAAAATCGAAATAAAGAAATTTTTGGGAACAGATAATATTTACCTCAGCCGAAGAAAATAATCCATTTTATTTGATTAAATTCACTTGAAATAATGAAAACAATGGGCCTTACCAATAACAAATCGGTAAACACGTGTTTAGATAAACACCATGTTAAACTTCAAAGAGGAGTTAATTTATCTATGTGTTAGGCTGGCTATTAAATTGATTATTATTTTTATGGTTCATAATACAACATTTAAGTCATATCTTAATGATTATATAAAGGGTGTTTTTTTTAGACGTATGGTTTTCAATCTGGCAATACTTTTTTCGGAGTTAGTCTTTTTGACAGCTGTCACTTTGTTTATGCTCAGTTTAGTTTGCCATTTTGTAATTAATAGATTTACTTCTGAACAACGTTTGCAAAATGTGGAAATGCGCTGGTCGACATAATCGCAAAATCGCATAAATTCGAGCAATGATGGATCAGTTTCGCAGCACCACGTTTACTCTAGTGGATAATGCGCATCCTCACCGAAGACGCTATTGCTGCTGTGGAGCAGAGTATCGAAGAAGACCCGAATGAGTCCATCCGCCATTGGAGCTGTCGAAAATTGGGCCTCTCGGCTGAAATTTATTCGAGGCAGCCGCGGCGGCCACTTGCCCGAAATCATTTTTAAAACACAATGGCAAACCCTTATCTTTAAAATAAAGCCAAATTCTTGGCCATAATATTAAATTATATGCGTTTTATTTCTTCTTCAAAACTACACGTCTAAAAAAAACACCCTTTATATAATTTCCTTTCAGAGAATAGCTGTTTTGTGTGACATATTCTCCACAACGCTCTTATGTCAAAATTGAGCCATTTTTGCCGCTGTGGCACGATCGTTTTATTTTTTTTTGAAACTGCAATTTCCTCGTGGCGCGGTGTGGCACGAAAAAGGGCAATATGGCACGTTTTTCTTGTTTCCATTTTTCCGGCAAATCGGCATGAATTCGGATTATAATATCAGTTTCTATATTTTAAGTCTGTCCAATCCTTTCTTACTCTTTTTTAAGGAAGTAATAGAGCCAGACAGGAAATTTAAAACACTTTCTTCAAATCTAATCAAAAATTGTTAAAACGAGCAGCCTTAGAATTGCTCCATCACGTCAGAAGAACTGAATGCACGTCAGTCCCGAAGTCCTCATTTCTGTAGCTCCTAATTTCATTACAGCCCTTAGGTTTGACAGAAATCTTCATTTCATCAAATCATATAAGAAAAGCTAACAAGTTTCAGAAAAAGCAAACAAAGGTTATAGACAACCTTAAACCATAATACTCCATTTTTTAAACTTCAGAGAAAATCTGGAAAACCATAAGCAAAAAACTCGACCACAACAAAAAATGACAAAAATACAGATTTGTTTCCATTTAAAATCATTAAGCTTTTTTTATTTTGAAACAATGAAGCCGTAAACAAACAGCTGACAAAGTCCAGCTCGTATAGTAGTGTCAAAAAGTCCAAAATGATGCCGTCGAATTATCTTCAGTATTGTTGAGCGTATTGTGGGTATGGAAGATATTGTGGCACCTGCTCGGAGTAAGCTCCAGCATATCCACCATGAGGAGCACATGGAACTGGGGCCAAGCTTGGTTGACAGCTAAACAGGTAGTTCTTGGGGCATGGTGGAGCTGAGTATGATGCACCACCGCCATAGCTTGGAGCAGCACCGCCATAGCTGGATGATACGATACCTTCCTTCTTGTCCATGTTATCGGCCAATACAACGCAGACAACAGCGGCGAAAGCGATTAAAGCAGCGAAGAATTTCATGGTGAAATGTGTTTTTGAGTAGTTAGTGTACAAAGCACGAAGAACTTGTGGTAACTGTTGGTTATGCTGTGCATTGGATACACATTTTATAGTAAATTGTTTTTTTTTAAGCGTTGGCTGTTGTGTTTACCTATACAAACCACTTCAAATGAAGTGTGTCAAAGTGTCTCATAAGCAATTTTTGGGAGTGACACTTAATTTGTGTGTTTTTTACTTTTTTTTTTTGTTGGTTTGCTTTAGAATGAGGCTTTCTTTCCGCAATTATTGAATTGTGCGGTTGTAAGGGTTTATGTTTTTTGACATACTTTAATTTCGGATTAAATTAACTGGCATACTTCTTGTCAATTGAAAAATGAGTGGATAAACAATTTAATTACAATTTTCGTCAATTTACGAATTTTTTTATTTATTCCGATTGAAGTGAAGACATGTGTTACCTAATTTAGCTATGATTTATTTTTATTTAAATTTCTTAAATAGGTTGCACATTTGTATAAGTACAATAAACAGACACAAATATATTGCCACACTATATTAATTATTTATGTTAAACCTACTTACGAACGAAAGAAAACCAATAGGGAATAGTGGATCATCAGGGACTGGAGGGAGGTCTCTATGTTGCAAAATAAGGGTGAATATCTTCTTGTTCATGCATTATTTTGAAAGGGGGAGGCAGAAGGTGAAATGTTCTGCAAATGTTCTACAAGAGTCAAGAATTTTTACTATGAGCCACAATTGGTTTTCATACCTAAATGGGGAAATAAAAGTTATTTACAAATAATATAATTTGATGAAACAATAGGAAATGAAATATACGACTGGATCAAAAGCACCTTGTTCTCGTGATTCAAAACTATAGCTCAGAAATGTTATGATAATTTTGTTCTTAAAAAAATGTGAAAAAGTCTTAAGTTGAAAAAATTAAATTTTTATATTTATAAAAACAAAATGACATGAATGAACGGAAAAGAATACAAAGAATCAATGAATGAATTCTCAGAAGATTGTATTCAATTGATTGCTGTAAAATTAATGGGGAAAAAGTAATTTTAATATTTTTTTGATCTCATAAATGGGGTCTGTATAATTTGAAGTCGAAGTGACAAAGTGAAATCAATGAAAGCAATCTTTTGATTGAAGTCATTAAAGATTGCATTCCAAAAGATTGCATTCTTTTGTTTGACTTATTGCGTTGGTCTATTGTCAAGTTTTACCTTATCCTTAACTATACTTGATAGAGTTGTTCAGATTTTATCAAATACTTCCTCTCCATAGAAATAATAAATTTCTGACATAAGACCGCCACGGCTGGCTCGGACGTAATCTAATCCAATTTTTGATGACTTTTTTCAGCATTTGTGGCCGTATATCGTCAATAACGCGGCGAAAGATGTCCTCCGAGTAGTCAATTGTTTCGGACTTTTCGGCGTAGACTAGCGACTTCACATATCCCCACAGAAAATAGTCAAGCAGCGGCATTAAATCGCTCGATCTTGGAGGCCAATTCACGATTAACGTAACGTGAAACTATGCGGTTCCCAAACGTTTCCTTCAATAAATCAACTGTGGCACGAGCTGTGTGACATGTTGCGCCGTCTTGTTGAAACCGCAGCTCCTGCACATCATCATTATTCAATTGATGAACGAAAAAGTCAGTAATCATGGCTCTATAGCGGTCACCATTGACTGTAACGTTCTGGCCAGCATCGTTTTTAAAGAAGTACGGACCAATTATTTCACCAAACCATAAAGCACACCAAACAGTCAGTTTTTGTGGATGTAACGGTGTCTCAACATACACTTGAGGTAAGGATTATCATCACTCCAAATACGGCAGTTTTGTTTATTGACGTATCCAATCAACCAAAAGTGAGCTTCATCGCTAAACAAAATTCGCTTATGAAAATTGGGATCAACGGCAATCTTGTTTTAGGCCCTTTTGGGCATAATTTGGAAGCGTTTTTCAGGCGTCAGTCTATTCATATTGCAATGCCAAACCAAACTAAAAATAAATCACTTGACAGCTGACCAAATGGCCGCCAGTTAAAACAGTGTTGCCAATTTAAAGTTCTATACCTCTAAATAAAACACCCTTTATTTAGCTAGACTCTACAATCTACCTACCTAAATACGTAACATATACCACCACTACATGAACATCAAAAACTACAGCGGATCAAAATTCTTTTACAAATGTTTGCCTTTCAAAACTCCGGTTTCAAACGTTTACTTTTAAAGTTCTGTGGAAATTAATAACCTCCTGGCTTGAATCATAGCTTTTCTTCGTAACCATATGAATATTCCCCCATTAGTTGCGTGTTTCAAAAACTTTAACATTGCAATAAGAAAACTCATACATATATCAAAAATGGTATATAGATAAAGGCCTTTCCTCGAAAATTCTCGAAACAATACTTCTTGCGAAATTTACCTTTGCTTTTGATGCCTTATTTGAAACACATTTGAGTGGAGAGGAGAGTAAAGAGGATGTAAATTCATAGTAATTATGCATTCTGTGTTTTTGTAAACCTTTGGCTCCCCTTGTTTGTCTCTTTTATCGTATCTTTATCTTTGATGTTTAAACATACTTAAACGGAAGTCGTTTAACAAAATGGTGGCAGAGGATTCTACCGGAATTCATGTGCTTCCGGCCATTGTGTATTTTTTTTTTTTATTTGTTGAATTTTTAATACTTGGCAAGATGGCAACACAATGCAAATTTGTTGCATGACAGCGTTTTGAACCGAAGAGCGCTGCACTGTATTGCACTTGTACATGCACCAGCATTCCATTTTCTTCATTATGATGAGGAATGTTTATTCTTTTTGTATTCTTCATAATTTCGAGATAGGCGTCTCTTTTTTATTGTAAGTTTTTTTTTTTTTTTCTTTTTTTTTGTGAAGTGCACATTAAAAGCCTGACTTTTATTGTACCTTCCTGCCAAAAGAACTTCTCCATAGGAAGGATCTAGGTTCTGTCACAAAAGGGATGACATTCATTATTACTTTTTTGTCATGATTTTGTTGTTGGTTTGGTTTATGGTTTTTTTTTTTTTTGGTGCTGATGATCCCTTGCAACAGTTTTTTTTCTGTTGTTCTTTATTTTTTAGCGAACGAATAATTTTGTAAATGAAAAACCAGGTTAAGGTTGGGAGGATGTAATTAAAATGAGTTATAAACTATGTAAGTAAGTTTGGTGTGTCTTTTTATATTTGAACTATGTCTTTAGACGTTTAATAAGAGAATGGAAATTTTTTGACCTAAAAAAAAAAAAAAACAAAAAAAAAAAACCTTACATAAAATAAGCAAGGTAGAAATTGTTTCAATTGCTATAGTTATAACAAAACGATGCAGAAGTTTGCAATTTTGTATGCAAAAGGTAAAAGTAAATTTCAGTCACCTAGCTAGCTAGTCTGATGAACATTTTATGCCGTAATTGCTTCTTAATTGTTTCAAATGATTTGGATAGTTTTAATGAAAAGTATAATTTGATAATATTAAGAATATTAATACAAAACAATTATATTGCTGCATTGTAGTAAATAATAGCTCAATAACTATTGAGGTTGGTCTCTTCTTAAGCACGCTATATTTTAGAGGCTAAGTGAAACAGAATACGTTTCTACGGCAGATTTCTCCACACACAGTTAATCAAAAAAATTAAATTGAAAAAGGCCAAAATTCGAAGGAATTACGACAAAGCTGAATTTTGGTGAAAAGCTTTTGTTTTGCCTTCTTTAGCACATTCTTATAAGTACTATTAGTTGAAAACGCAGTGATTTATATTTTGTAATGATGAGGCGGGAAATTTATTTTTGTTTGTTAAGTACTCGAAAACTGTTATTTTTCGAATAAATGTCAAGTCAAATATTGTAGCTCTTGAAATACTTTTACTCAGAAAAGAACCAAAAATCCATTAACTCCATAAAATCCATAAAAACAAAAATTGCCTTAAATCGTCTTCTCTGTAAATCTTTTAATTAACAAAAACATTCAACAAATAGAAGATAACAAGAGCAACTTCAAATAAACAAACTACTTTTTGTGTTTCACCGGAAGTTACATTGTTAGGGCATTTGTTCAACGCACGCATTTGCTCTTCGATTTAAACAGCAATCAGTAAATAAAATATACAGCAGCTTGAGAGCGCCCTGCGAGGTCTTTTAGTCGGCGGCGTGACGATGCAAGGCATTCACGCTCTTTATGTCGGATGCATAATTTCTTTGATTTCGATTACATTTCAAATATCTTTTGTCAAAATGAAAAATTTGGCCAAATTTTGTTGGGATGTTGATTGGGAGAAAATTTGTTTGGTATTTTTGCTTGTCGGGTTCTCTGGATTTCTGGTTTTCGAGATTAAAGGTTTTCTGGATTTTTGGTTTAAGGGTTTTTGGCTTATCTGGATACCGGATTTTGTGTGTTGTTTTGGATTTTAAATTTTCGCGATTTTAGATTAGCTGGATTTTCGCTTTGCCAGATTTTAAATTTTCTTAATATTCGGGTTATCTGGATTTTAGGTTTTTGTGATGGTGGGTTTCTGGATTTTGGCTTTTTGGTTTTCGGAATCTTGTGATATCTGGATTTTTCAATTTCAGAAATTTCTGGATTTTGGGAATTTGGGTTTTCGGGATTTTGGGTAATCTGGATTTTGAATTTTTGATATTGTGAGTTTTCTGTATTTTATGTAGATACCTATGTATATGTATATTATGACTGTGGGGTTTTTGGGATTTTCCGTTTTCAAAATTTTAGTTTATTTGAATTTTCAACATTTTGGAAATACGGGTTATCTGGATTTTGGGTTCTCAGGATTTTGGGATATCTTTAATTTGGGTTTTAAAAATTTTAGGTTTTCTAGGTTTTCGTGACTTTTGATTTTCAAGATTTTGATTGTTCAGGGTTGGTGATTTTTAGTTTTCGGAATTTTACGTTGTCTGCATTTTGGGATTTCTAGATTTTTGATTCTCGGTATTTTAGGTTATTTCAGTTTTCGAGAATTTTTATTTTTGGAATTTTGGACTATCTAACTTTTTTGTTTAGAGAATTTTGGATTGTATTTTGAATTTTGTGTTTTCCGGCATTTTGGTTTTCGGGATTCCAACCCGTAAAAACTGTATCGTTTGCGCACGTTTTTTTTTTTTTAAATGTACTTTTCTTAGTAAAAAAAGTGCTGTAGGAACTCGTCTTATGAAAAATTGTATAAGCTACAATTTTCCCTTTAAAAAAATTTCAAAAAAATTTAATTTAAGAAATAAAAATAAAGTTCTCTAGAAATGTTTTTTTGAAGATTAAACTATTTTGTTTCTAATTTCCCTGGATTGAAGAACTTCTTTCTGAGAGACCTTTATCTCACACCAATTCGAAGATTTTTGCTTTTATAGCCAATGTGAAGATTTAATAACGTTTATCACTTTTTTCCCTGATGCTAGAACATCTGAACTTTAAGCTTTGTATAATTCTTGGCAAGATTCTTCATTAAGCCTAACACCGACCGACGACTTCTCTGTCAGCACCAGATATAGGACTGACTACGAGAAATTTCAGTATCGTTTCTCGTATAAGTAAGTCTCGTCTCTTTACCATCTCATCAGCCTCATCGCTGTTTTTTTGTGGAGAAAGAAAAAAAAGGAATAAGAAACTGCTAAATATGTAAATTGAAAAAATCACCTTTATACTTCTAATTTATTTTGTATCTTTTTTGCCGAGTCCACATAGTCCACGGAGAATCTCGGTAAATTTTAAGGCATCAAAAATGCTCTCGTCTCGGTCTTGGAATGCTTTGGTAACGCGAGATGAGACTTAACCGGATAGAAAACATTTTCACCTCACAAGCACATCAATTGTGGAGACAGGCTCTATACTGCTAATTGCTCTCTGTTCTGTTTGAGAATGGTCCTAATCAAACCGAATTAAACTTGGGCATAATAATCTTTTATAGTGTGTTGGACTGCGTCGAGTTCCGGAAATCTGGTCTTCGAATTTCAGTCTATTCTACTTTTAAGCAAAATTATGTTCTTAAGGGTTGCCATACACCCCTTGCGAGGAAGTCAAAAACCCTCGTGCATCATCTGCTGTCATGAAAAAGTTCCTCTCATCATAGCCGTGTGGATTCGACAGAGAAATGAAGGTCTCCTTCCTTCCTGCCGACTAACAACATCACTCACACAGGAGTGGCTGAGAGTTGTTAGTGACTAGGCTCTTGTTCTCGACAAGGAGTGGCGCCACCAATGTATTTATTACTCTGTTATTTTCTCGGGATCTTCAGCTAAAGATCGTTTTCTCATACTTCGCATAGAAATAAAAAATACATAAATCCACACCAATTTGTTTTAAAAACTTTCTCAATTGCCATTTTTTTGTTAGTCGGCCTTTTTTCTAGATTCGCTTAAAAAAAACTCCTGCCTTTTCAACTCTTTTCAAAAAATGCGAATTCTTGAAAGAAAAAAAAAAATACATAATCCAGTTGTTCCTTGATTTTCTTCTCTTCTCCTCTGCCCTCTTAAAAAAAAAAAAATGAATTGGTATTTTGATTGAATTACCTTTTCTACCTTGAAGCACTTTAAAACACATTTTCCTGATTTAATCTTACTAAGTGCTCTTGAAGAGAAGTTGTTAAAGTTTTCTTCTTCTTCTGTTTTTTTCTTCACCCAACATTTTCACACTAAAATAATAATAATCCACTCGGTCGTATGAGTAACTTTTTTTTTTTTTTAATTTTTTTGAGTGAAACATTTTCCGCAGGACATCATATATTTATAATTGCAATGCAACTCATTAAATTAATCTAATAGCGGTATTACACAAGGACTTGGTGTAAAGTTTTATAGTTTCTAGGAACATTTAACTTAATGAGATTTCTGAGAAAATGCATTTTTGTACCAAAAAATAGCAAAATGCAGTAAACATGGTTGTTTTTGGCAATTTTCTCTGCAAGAAAAAAAATTAAAATTTCCATTTTTTTTCTCTTTTTTAATGCCTTAGCTATTTTGTTTTTGAAAAAAAAAGAAATGAAGACATCCCACATGCATAAATACAAAAACATGCACTCCCAACTAAAAGCAAGGATGTTTGAAATTAAATACCAACATCTGTCAAAGTTGACACTTCGAATGGAGCAGCTCTGGCTGTTTTGATGGTGGTGCTGGTGTTGGTGTTGGTGTTAGCTCCTCCTGTTGCTATAACGGTTTTTTAAAGGGTGAGACTTTCGAGGAGTTATTGTGGTGTTGTGCTGTGTTTTTCTGTACCATGTCGAGTAATAGAAAAATAAGAGAGATGAAAGAACAGACACAACAAGGATGCGCTGTTGTTGTTGAGAATAAATTAAAATAATTTCCCTCATATCCTTGAATATCGTTTTAGGTTGATATGGCAGAGATAAATAATAATATGATAAAGCTGGTGGTGGTACGGCCAGCACGGAGCGACGCGGCGCAGTTGATGATGGGTAGATAGATACCCTGTTATTTTGATAGCTGTTTTGTGTTAAAATAGTCCCACTCAAGACAAGCTATATCTTTTAAACAGGACAAAAAAAAAAGAAAAAAAATCATGAAATATTTTCCTTGAAAAATTGAAGCACATACATAAACACCTAGAGAGAAAAAAAAATATTCGAGAAAATGGAGATGCTTTAATTTTTTTATTATCTACTTAAGCAAAAACAACACATAAAAATCGACATCAATATTCAAGTACCACCCCAGACATTTGGAAAAATTGATTTTTTTTTTGTAGGTAGGTATACACAAAATACGCAGAAAGACATAAAATGTGGTTTAACCTCCTCAAAAACACACGACTGCATAAGGTTTGACTTATGGAATGGAGATTTGTTTTGAATTCAAAAAGCACTTAGAAGAATATATGACTTCGGAGTCGGAAGCAAAGAAGGCATGAAATGATAATAAGACATTTATTTTTCAATGATAAATACACTTTGTATGGCTTTTTTTTAAGGTAGTCAAAAAGGGCTCCTTTTTGAAATTACTGCTTCGGATTTGAGGGAGAGATCACCAGGGAATTTTTTTTTTTTTTTATAGAGCATGGTTACTAGGTTTACGAATCGAAATATTGGTTTTTACCGAGTCCTATTAAGACATTCCAGGACCCATGTTCTGTAACTCTCGCATCGATAAAATCAGTGGAGAAACAATGAAAATTGAAACAAATCATACGAGTTTTTTTTCTATTTTTCATCGTTTCTCGACTGATTTTATCGATGCCAGAGTCACAGAACATGGGTCCAGGATAGCTGATGAAGTCATCAAAATTAAAATTTCCACAAAATAATTTTATTGATTTTTGAAAAAAAATATTTTTTCAACTTTCTTCAAAAAAGTTTCCGAAACCCATTCATAGGGGCGCGGCGGGCGTCTTCACCTAAAGTCCATTAAGGAAGATTTAAAATTTTACCCAAAAGATGTGGAAGGTTCTCGAAATATTTTCAATCAAATTGATTTTGCCGATTACCTTTTTTGTACAAGGTGTATCTAAGACTTATCTTATACAAAAACCAGATGCTATAGTGAGACCAAACCTCAGTTATTGTCACAAACAGATCTCGGCTAAAGTGGATCAGAGATGTTGTAGTCTACACGAATGGGTCGATTTGTGTCGAACATGGTACTCCGCGTTTTTATATTTAATCCGCCGATACTATTTATTTTTCATATTACAGATTTATTTCTCTCCGTAAAAAAATGTCCGGAAAGTTATTGCTGGCACCTCACATGGAATTATTTTTGTTTGGTTTGATTAAACGTTTTTATGCAGAATCTTTTGAAATGTTTTATACTATTGTACTGGTGCGACAAAATTTTCCAAAAAAAATTGCTTGGATTTTTAAAAAAAAGTTTTTTTTTTTGAAAATTGAAAACGTTTTATTGACCTTTTTGAAAACAGCTGCTTCAACGGTTTTTATAAAAAATACGCTTATTATAAATAAAATAAATTTTTTATACTTGTATTCAGATGCTTTTAAAATGTTTAATAAAAGGTATTGCATATCAAGATTTCAAAGAAATCAAGTTTTGGATTTACAAAAAAAATTTCAAAATATTTTTTTTGAAAATTCGATATTTTCAAAAACGGTTTGGTTTTGTTTAAAACTTATTTTTTAACTGCTTATTAATTAACAACTCAATTTGGCGTACAATTTGTTTTTATTTGAAATTAAAAAAAAATATATATGTATGTTATGTAAAACAAGTTTTTTTTATTTTATTAATAAACTAGCTGGTCCTCCCGGCTTTGCACCGGTAGACAAACCTAAGCTTGAAAAAGAAAATATAAATAAATATTTAAGCTAATTTTTGTAATCGAATACCAACACAGACAAACATTTTTTTAATAAAAAAACTCTTTGGTTTTTATCCCATTTCACCCTACAAATATTAAAATTTTGAAAAAGAATATTCTTGAAGCCATTTCCTACGAAAAATCATTAAACAAAAATCGAATTTCTTAAATTTGACTTTTTTTTATTTTGCCCCATTTCACCCTACAAAGTACAAAATTTGAAAAAGAATATTCCTAAAGCCATTTCCTAACCGCCTACAGCGTCACCTGTTGAACTGTTATTGAATTGAAATAAAAAACGAACGACTTCCGCCCTAAAGAAAAAAGTTCATCTCCATTTGAACTTGCTACTTTTTTGATTAGAATAAGCAAGCACCTAAAACTAAATAGATTGCTAAAAATATTACTTTTGAACTTTAGTCAAAACTAAGTCGCTTTTAAAAGATTACAAGTACAATATGGTCAATTTTCAATATTTGAATTGTGTGATATTCCTCCTCGTTCTCCTATTTTCTTAGGAGGGTGGTGTAGCAAGCACTACAACAGGAGAGGTGGTTAGTTAAAAAATACCTCGTGGCTTAAAAAACAACAGTAATTGCAATTTTTTCCTAAAATCTATTTAACCGCAGACACAAAAAGTTGAGACTTTTTTGCATGTATAATCTTATTGAAACTGACGCTTTTGTAATAATTTCTTTTTTTAAATGTTGATCATTTTTGAGATATTTTCAAAAAACCCAATTTCACCTCCTTAAACATAAGCCCTGCTTAAGATTTAAGGTACTTTTAATGAAATGTCAAACACATCTAAATATATTGGGTGATTTTTTAAGAGGTTTAGAACTTTTTAAAAAAAAAAAACACAAAAAATTCGAAAAAATGAATGAAATATTTATTTGAATCGATAGTTTGAACCTTGCAATTTAATGTTTAAAGATAATTTCATGCAAATGTTGACCGCGGCTGCGTCTCAGGTAGCCCACCCGCTGAGTCCAATTTTGGCATACTCTTTCACACATATCGGCCGGTATCTCACGAATGAATGCATGGATGTTGGCTTCCAGTGCGTCAATCGAAGCGGGCTTGTCCCTATAGACATTAGCCTTGACATACCTCCACAAAAAATAATCTAATGGTGTCAAATCGTACGATCTAGGCGGCCAATTGACCGGGCCGAAACGTGAAATTAACTGTTCACCAAACTCGCCTCGCAATTGCGCCATTGTTTCGCGTGCTGTGTGGCATGTGGCACCGTCTTGTTGAAACCACATATCATGCAAGTCAAGAACTTCCATTTCGGGCAAAAAAAAGTTTGTTATCATCGCTCGGTAGCGTAGCGTAGGTAGCGTTCACCATTGACAGTAACGCTGCGATTCGCATCATCTTTGAAGAAATAGGCCCAATAATGCCGCCGGCCCATAAACCGCACCAAACAGTGGCTTTTTCGGGATGCATTGGTAGCTGTTGCAATGCTTCTGGCTGATCTTCACTCCAAATGCGGCAATTTTGCTTATTTACGTACCCATTCAACCAAAAATGAGCCTCATCGCTGAACACAAGCAGCGCGCGATGAACATTTCGAACCGAGCACGAATTTTGATAGTAAAATTCAATAATTTGCAAGCGTTGTTCATTTGTAAGACGATCCATGGTTAAATTGCAAACCAAACTGAAGCTGTTTGACAGTGACACAAGGTACTAAACACACGTCAGCTGTCAAAACCAGTGTTGCCAAAACCAAACCAGCTAAAAAATCACCCGTTAGCTCTATATACCAAAATTTCAGGTTGTTCGGAAGTCTAATTTTATTCGGTTTTAAAAGAAAGTGACTCTAGAAATGCCATTTATAACAGACTTGGTTTATTAAAGAATTGTTTATGCGGCCCGGCAGGGCCAGGTCCAGGGCCCTCGATCGGTGGGCATACTTCAGGCACCCAGAGTTTTTTTGTTTCAAGTCACGCGAAGCGCTTTAACGTACTCCCACTTTTAATGGCGAAAAACTGTTATAACTGTTATAAATTGACATGTCTAACCACCGCGTCCGTTATTGAAACGTGCGAAAAAAATCGATACGGTTTCAGTTGACCTATAATGGTTAAGAACTTTAGATCTGGATCAAATATCAGCTAAATTGTTGTGTACAAATTACATGGATTATTAGGGATTATTTCCCTAAGCCGCGTCAGTGATCGCATTTTGTTGTGCATTTATATCGTTGGCTCATACATACAATTAAATTATTGTATACCATACCATCAATAATAACTTGAGAATACAGTTCAAATATTTCAATATTCTTCGGCTTAAAACAACATTTTAAATAATTTTTAAAATCGTACGCCAGATATTAAGATTGATTTCAAAATTCAAAGTTTTGAAATGATTACAAGAATGGCTTGATCAGTATAGTCATTTCGTAAAATAATTTTAAAGAAAACCTTCCAACACGTAACACACAGCTGCAACTGGATGAATTTCTAAAAATACCAACAAAAATGTGTCACTCAGTTTAATAAACTGCTACACGTACAAATCCCAATACCTAACCTTAAATCAAAACATGAATAATGTGCTACAAAAATTCTTATGGTATTTAACTTACATAATGTTTACGTTACATTTGGTTCGACTAAAAATAAAATAAAAAAAACATGATAACCCATTTTCGTTTTGTTAAGTCTGGATTTGCAGCTGAATATAGTTTTTAATGAGTCTAAATCAAAAATAAAAACAAAAATTGGATGTGTCAGCAAGTGGACACTGGGCAGTATGAATGAATTGAAGCTTCATACGCTTTTTTGTATGTACAAACATATTGTTTGATATTTTGTTATTTTTTGTGTATATTTTTGTATTTTTCACCTAATATTAAGTCGTCATCGTTCAATGGAAACGTAGTCCCTTAAGGCGATATTACACTGTCATATAAATATGTCCCATTATGCCATATAATATTTATATGACACCATATTTGTTGTATGTTAAATTAGTATTAGGCTCCATGTATTTCTTGTCATATAAATTTGACTATCACACTTACATATATGACACTTTTGAGATATATTTATTTGGCAAACTTACCATATTTATATGATAATAAAGGGTTTTCCAATAAGAGGTGTTATTTTGATATTCAAAGAAAAATGGCATTTTTTGAGATAAATGATCGGATGTTTATTTCATTATAAAGAGGAAGGTATGCCGTTAATAATGGAATACAACATCAGCCAAATGGCCGCCACGACCACGCTTACAGGACCATATCCTTTTCATGAAATTTTCCATAACCAAATCGCAAAGTGGCTGCCCTATGTCCTCGATAGCCTCACGAATTCCATCTTTGAGGTCTTGAATCGACGCTGGGCTGTTGGCGTAGACCTTATCTTTCACATGGCCTCAAAGGAAGAAGTCGCAAGGTGTTAAATCACAAGATCTCGGTGGCCAATTGTGATCACCTCTTCGAGAGATAACACGGTCCGGAAACTTTTCCCGTAAAAGATCGATGGTCTCATTGCTTGTGTGGCACGTAGCGCCGTCTTGTTGAAAGTAAACGTTGTCCAGATCAATACCATCCAATTCCGGCCATAAAAAATCATTAATCATCTCTCGATAGCGGAATCCATTGACCGTAACTGTTGCTCCAGCCTCATTTTCGAAAAAGTAAGGTCCAATGACCCCGCCGGACCATAAACCGCACCAAACAGTCACGCGTTGAGGATGGAGAGGCTTTTCAACAATAACTCTTGGGTTTTCCGAGCCCCAGATGCGACAGTTTTGCTTGTTGACGTAGCCTTCGAGGTGGAAATGGGCCTCATCAGTCAAGATGATTTTTCGATGAAATTCCGGATCATTTTCATGCATTTCAAGGACCCAATCAGCAAAGACACGACGTTGTTGATGATCAGCCGGCTTGAGTTCTTGTGTTAACTGAACTTTATAAGCCTTAAGACCCAAGTCTTTATGCAAAATACGGTGTAATGACGTTTGTGGAATGCCTAATTCCAAAGAACGACGAGGAATGGACAAACCTGGGTTTTCTTCAACACTTTGGGCTACAACAGCAATATTCTCAGTTGTTCTTGAGCGACGTGCACGGGTTTTATTCTTCACATCACTAACTTGTCCCAACAGCTCGAATTTGTCCACCAGTTTCTGTATTGCGGTCCGACAAGGTGCTTCACGACGACCCAAAAATGTTTTAGTTTTACGAACCGTCTCTGCCAATTTTTCACCATTTTTATAGTGAATTTTAATAATTTCAATGCGTTGTTGAAGCATGTATCGTTCCATTTTTATTAATGACGTAGTTTCTACTTGTCAAATGTCAAAAAATGACAGCTTCCAAAGTGACAGCTACCGAAATAGCGGGCTATTCAAAATAACACCTCTTATTGGAAAACCCTTTACTAAAGCTCTTCGTTGGCGATTTTTTTCGTTTTTATCTCCTTCGCATTCATTTACCTCCGTCTCGGTTGGGCTTTCTCCTTTAAGTCCTCACCTTAACGACTGCTTTAAGAAACTTCACTTCACAATTTTTTAAAGATCCGTCCGGATCTAAGGATACAAATGAAGCTCTCCACCAAAATTCAGATTTGTCAGAAATTGTTCGTAGTGAAAATCTATATTTTTACTGGGATATTAGTAGGTATATTAAGGAGATATGTATTCAAGGAAAAACTTTTTATATAACCTTATAATGCATTTAGTAACACACTGTTGTGGTTATATATACATTTTAAATCCTTGTTTTACTTGTTAAAATTCTTTAAATTGAATAGGGTCGTCATAATAAAAGTCCAACAATATTCTTTCTAGGAAATGTCATTTTCAAATTTTTTTGTAAAAGTTAGGTAAACGAATATACCTACTCCTTTAATTAAATTATATTCCACGATGTTATTTTATTTAATAATTTTACAAAACCCCCAACACCAAATAATAAGAATTTCTTAAAATTGTTCATTATATTGTTTTCAAAATATTATTTAAATTCTTAGAATCCGATGGTGTAGCTAACCAAAATGGCAAACTAAAAATTCTCACTAAAAATTCAGAACGGTCGGTGTTGTGATTTCCTGTTGTATGTGTAGCTTCCATTGGTTAACAAAAACATAGAAAGCTTGCACTATTATATATATAATTAAATTCAAAATGTTCAAATTGGTTCTGCAAATGCAAACAAAAGTCCATTTTTTTTAAGATTCTAGGAAAGCCATGGAAAGTCTCTCTAAACAAGAAAACCGAATTTTAAAGGATTACAAAGTTTATGCAATTAATCCTTGGCCTTTTGTATATATACTGATGAAGTGGTGGTCTTCCGAGAAGTGATGAACGTTAGTAGTTCAGTTCTTGATTTTGTAACTTTTTAAGGACGTCTGCTTCTAACAAAAAAAAAAAATATCAACAAAGAGGGAAACCCTTAATTACTGGAGGGTAGCCATTGAACATGAATAGGTATAATTTCTCCTTGCATTAAAGTGGTGATTTTAGTAAACATACCCAACCCATATCCCACATATCTACAACATCATATATGTGTAGTATACTCGTACATCAACAAAACACACTTACACTTCTTATTATTTGCATACATTGTAATAATTCTGTGTAAACCACTCAAAAACAGCCATCGTCGAGCACAAGCATTTCCGACATCCCTTCCGGTGCGAATACTCTTACTCTTCACTTCTCATTCTCAGTTATGTCCTGTCTGTATAGTATATTGCCTGATGTCATCTCTGGCATTCTACTTCAAAAACACACCGACTGACATACCGTTATACACTCGGTCTGTATGCATTTTCATTGCGTTTCCTGTTAATTATTCAGTTTGTCAATATTTTGTTTTACAAAAAAAAATAAAAATAATAATAACGAACTCATGCCTGAGAAGTGGAAAGATCCTGCCTCTTGTTCAGCATCATCTCTGAGACTGTGAGTGAGAGATAGCACTATAAGCTGTATTATGGGGGTAGGAGATAGGAATCCGGGGGCCGCTGCCTTTAGTCCCTGAAATCAGTCGCTCATCCATATTATAAGTGACGTCTGACGTGCAATGATCAGGGTTTGTCTGATGCTGATGATGATGAGACACAATGGGCGACATCAACAACAACAACATCTATACAAACACTACAAATTAAACTGCGCTTGAACGGCGCATTGGGAAGGTTGCGGAAGGATGTTGACTGGGTAAAGTTCTGCAATTATTTTATCATCCTCCCTTTCTCCATACCTTCCCGTCCCCATAGCTTTTGTTTATTTAAGTATGGAATAATTTATGAGGGATTGTTGCTTGTTGCACTATAGTGTTGGTGTTGCTATGGGAGGGGAATTTTTTTTCTATTGTTTTGTTGTTTTTTTGTTTTGTTCTAACTTGTCAATAAGAAGAGGAATTTTACGGGGACTGTACTGTTGAACAAACCAACAAAAAAAATTTACAAATTTACTTTCAGTTCAAAAACAATTCTGTAAAAGCTGAATTTTAGAGGAAAGTTTTATTTTTAGATGATAAGCGTTTCCTAAAAAAGTACCCTTAATTTTAACAAGGGCTATTGATTGATGTTGTAGGTTGAGAAGGGGCAAAATTAAATTTGGGTAAAAGCGGAAAAATAGTAAAACAAAAAACAACAAACTTGAAAAAAAAAAATCCGACAGAGCTGAATATTGGTAAAGATCTTTATTTGAACATCTTACCCCAAGTTAAGACCAGTGCTTTTAGTTTTGTTGGGTGAAAGAAGCAAATTTTAGTTTTTTGTAAACTGTTAAAAAACTATCAATACTTAAAAAAAAAATGTAAAGACAAAATTTGTACCTTGTAAAATTCTACACAAAAAAGATCGTAAGATCAATAGATTTAAAAAAAAAAAAAACTTACGCAAACGTGCCCAGTACCTTAAAACGTGTGAAATAGAACAAAGATACAGTATTTCAGTACGCGATTAAAGTTAAGCCTGAGTTAACTCATCAAATTTGATGAGTTAACTCAGGATTAAGTGGAACAGGTAATTTTGATTTTTTATCTACCGAGTTTGTTTAGTGTATCCGCATGAGAATGTACCGAAAAACTGCTTCCTCAGTTAACTGTGGGTTAGTTTACTTCTAGCCTTAACTAACTCTGGTTTAACTCACCACTGAAAAGCTTGGCCTAAAACGAACAACTGATACTTATTGCAACTTTAACCCACGTTTTTCTCCAAAATCTTCTGTTCTTACGAAAAAGATGTTGTATTTTTTTTTGTGTAGAATTTTATAAGCTAATATTCTTTGCTTGACATTTTTTCCAAAATACTGATGGTTTTCGAGAAATATCAAAAAAAAAAAAACAATATTTTGGCTCTTCCACCCTACAATACAAAAACTTCTAGAATAAATTTAGGGTATGTCTTTAGGAAATGCTTTAATACAAAACTTATTTTGTGTAAATAAGTTTTTTTTTTTTATTTAACATAATTTAGTATAAATACAAAAGTTCACCAAATTGGCAACACTGCTCAGTGTATTTACATTCCCTAAAAGTCTAGAAGTCCCAAAGCAAGATAATCGAAAACAAAACAAATTGTCCAACCCATTCACATAGATTAGAATATGAAATTGTTTAAAATAAAAAATTTATCTTAGAATTTGTTCGCAGCGATATGATTGCCAAAACCAAAGAAATTTATCTTAGTTTGCAATCTTTTGCTGATTAAAAATAAAAGCGTCGTTGTCATAGACGCTCTCGCTGCTGCCGAGTTCCCTTGCACTCGACTTGGTAAAGCTACCATTGTTCAAGTTCGCTTGTACCTGTTGTTTTGACTCTTCTACTGACCTTATTCGAATTTCACTTAAATTTCACCTTCGAGCTGTTTGTTTGAAAAATGAGGGTCCATTTTATTGAATTTGATAAGAATATAGGCACTTTTGAGATTATTTATTTTTAATCTTCAACAATGGTTCCTTGGTCAATTGGTGTTGTAGCTTTTGATGATATAGCTTCCAAGAAATTAACAGCGGAAGGTTCATAGTTGCTTAAATCCACACTGAAGCCTGAAAACAAATTCCCTTGAATCGATTTAGCTCAGCTACACCAAAGTTACATTACAACCAAAACAGCTGGCCTATGGTATTCCAGTTCTCGTGTAAACTGACTTTCCTATATTTCGCTCTAAATTATACTTTACTTAGCTGCTCTTTAGTAAAATAAAAAAAAAATGTATCTAACACCTACTCTTTCCTTTCAGGTCTTCACGTCATCACTCAAGTTTACAGAAGATCGTACAGAAGTCCTTGCTGCAAGCAGTATAAATATCAAATCACATCAAATTGGCTTATTCGCTGTACGTATGCCCAGAGCCGAGCAGTGGCCAGAGTATAATTTCCCGAGCAACAGAGCGTACTGACACGCATCATAGTGTCGGTACGCTTAACAGTATATCGGCCTGCACCGGACACTATAATAGTGCGGTGAGCGTTAGCACCGAGAGTGTGGTGGGCGGCATCGGCAGTGGTGTTACCGGTGTTGGAGGTGATTTTATTGTTGGCGGTGGTGGCGGTATCGGCATCGGCGTCGTTAGCGGAGCTAGCTGCTGTGGCATTACAAAAACAACAACCACCTCCTCTGCAGTCAGCAGTCGCTGTAAATTGCACAATACTCCTGGAATCGATTATCAAACAGCCAGTACTGCAACTGGCAAATCTACATCGCCAACAACAGCAATTATTGGTAAAATCTATCGCAGCAACGGGGCCGATTCTGAGTTACCCCGCGGCGAAGAAGAAGACGCAGATACAACACCAAACTGTCCACCAACAAATAGAATGATGGTCAGCAAATTGTGGAATAGTTGTTTTCCAGAATTCTCATCGGAGCATGTGCATCGGCACAATTTCTATTTGTGTCAGGTGAGTTATAAAGTATTTTGTAATTTTCAGTATTGGGTATTTCTAATTTTTCTTTGGATAAGGGAATTTTATAGTTCGGCAGGTAGTGTTGTTAATGATATGATTATATGATTTATATTTTAATTTGTTTCGTTGATTAGGCTTTTTAATTGGACATAAAATGGACGGACTTCCAAAAATGTCTCACAAAGCTGAATTTCCGACTAGAGCTCTTTGTTTTTAGGTCTACCATTTTCCTAAATGTATATCTATCTTAAATTTCGACCAAATCTTATGTTTTTAAGGGGGGGAATGTGGCGAAATTAAATTTCTTGTAAAGATCTCGAAAACTATCAATTTTTTTTTTTTGAGGAATAAAATGGGAAATTAAAATTTGTAGCTTATGCAATTCTAGACAAATAAGGAATTCTTTTTTTTTTAAGCTGTCGATTCTTTCACGAAAACTGAAATTACAAAACAAGTCTAACGATTTTAATTAAACTTCAAACCTTTTATAATCAAAGTAATTCTAAGGAAATTGTGTTTCAGGTTTTTGGCAAAAACCTTGAGGAAGGTACTAACAATGTATCCGAAACCCATCGAGAGATATGTACATCAAAAGAAAGGCCTTTTCCAACTCTATTCCCACCTGTAAACCAAAAGCTTGGGAAAGGGCTGGTTTTTGAAATTTTTTCATACAATGTAATTTTTCGATTTTACTAAGCTTCAATCCAAAAACGTATAAAAGAATTTGGATTGCGATATTTCCGCAATCGAGCCTCGAAAGTGGTTGCGGTTTGAAAATGTTCTCTTAAATTTTTAAGATCTTTCTCAAACTGGAAACCGTAATATTCTGCTTTGTATGGTGATGACTCAGCTCTCCGGCTGTGTTTGCGTTTTTAGTTCTCAGGTGGGTTATCAGACACCTCCCTATATAACAACCTTCCTTATTTGGACCACCTTTCTTTTGCCACGACTATTTTTAGACCAAGTCTTTGTTGGCCACGCCCCTTTTTGTCCACGCCCCTTTTTGTCCACGCCCCTTTTCCTGAAACCTTTTTTACCACACCCCATTTTGACCACGTTGATTTTGGTCACTCCCACTTTTTCATCACGCCCCTTTTTGGACACGCCTACTTTTAGGACACAACCCTTTTTGGCCATGCCCCTTCCCACCTTATGCCACTTCCCCTACAAAGTCACCCATCTATTATTCCACTACCCCTTTTAAGTCGGCCTTCTTTTAGGCCTAAAAAACGCACGACACTAGAATTGGCTTTAAAAAATGATCGCTGATTAGCGATCTACGACTCTTGTGGTTAACAACTGTGTGTAACCACACATTGAAGATGCATGATGATACGAAGTTTAATCAAAATCGTTAGAGCTGTTTTCTAGAAAATTTGAAGAAACCAAAATATTTGTATGACAGCTAACCCGTTCTTGCCCTATAGAGCAAGTAAAACTCGCCTGAGTTTGTTCCTGTAAATGGATTCATTTTGAGAACTTGGTTGATAACCGTTTGGCTGAGGGGGCCTCATTCACCATATTCTTTTTATAAAATTATCAAAAAATTATCGTGAAATATTACCATGATGGTCTGGAAGGGTGCGTCAACATGTAACTGATGAGCCCAACTGTCGTACCTAGGCGAAACGCATCTGGACTTAAGGTCACAAAAAACTTTCAAGTGAAATATTACCAACATGGAATTAAGATTTTATTACACCTCAAAAGGCCAGAATGTGGTCTTTACAGAATGTCCAAGTTTCCAACTTTGTAAACTTTTAAATGGAGGCCACCTATTATAGATTGTAAAGAGTTAATTTTTTAAAAAGTTTATCAAAAAGTTTAATGTAAATCCATTGAAAATCGTCATACCCATTTGGCGAATCTTCTGAATAACGTAAGGATATGATACCACCCCCCCCCCCCCCCCTTCGCCACTAACCCACTATAGGTGCTAATGGCCTTCAATTCATTTCAAGTTACAAGAGTATTCCAGGAGAGCTTTCCGTTTGAATTGTGACACATAGGTAAGTTGTAACACACATTTCCCTATATCCACACACTCTTATACGAGTATAGTAACATAGATAGAAATCCCATTTGAACTTAATGGCATCCATTGAATATATCAAAAGACAGCCATTCAACTAAATAACTTTTGCCGTTTGAAAGCTCTTTAACTTGGCTTGCAATATTTTCCAACTATGCGCGAGTGTTGTATAATAAAATTCACACAAACATATACACACACCACATCACACAAACTCTCATTTACCTTGACCTTAAGTCTTTGGAAACATATTTGTGTTTATTTTTTATTTTTTTTTTTATTATTATTGTTTTGTATTTTACCAAGAGAAAACTTGGGTGCATGTTAGTTTTTCTGTTTTACTGTTTTTCTAAGCAATCATATTTTTTGTTCCTCAAGAACGCACTTAAATCTTGTAGACTCATAGAATAGGACATCAACTAAGAGTTAAAAAAAAAAAAAAAAAAAAAACTTAGGCTTTTCAGCAGCAATGCTATACCTACTTCTTCTGTTTAACATCCTCTTTTAGAAACAGGATAGCTGCTCAGTCTCAATGGCAATTTGTGTACTACACTACATACATATTTGGCTAAACATTATTTTTTTGTTTTTGTTGTATGGAAAACTTAAAAAGTGGGTGACCTGACTTAGTTTACTTGCCATTGCCAACTATATACTCTTACACTCATCATCATTCCAAACAACATCAATTTGGCCGTTTCTGATGTTAGGAAAACAAAAATAAAGAAATCCTTTTATCATCACAATTGTCATGTCATTGTTTGTCAAGGTTAATTGGGCAAATGTAGATTTTTAAGAATATGTCATCTCTGATGGGGTTATGGTTGTGGTGCTGTGCTGTGCTGTGCTGATGGTACCTACTGAATGAAGTCTTAAAAAAAAAACAAGTTGCATTGAGTTTTGGTTTGCACAAGAGTAAAAGAGTACTTGACAGACTACCTGATTGTGCAACAGTCAACTTTGAAAAATGAAAATGAAAAAAAATCTTCTGGTTCCGCACTGGTTGAGGTCAATTAGCGTCAAGGGTCGTATGTAGGTACCTACACCCCATCACACCATACAAACACACTTCACCTTACACAAAGTTGAAAGCAAAGTTGAATAAGGAATGTATCACTCATATAGGGTAGGTAGGTAAAGAGTATATCACAGGATTTGCTTTTATGTTCCTATTTCGATTTGCATATTTTCGAGTGTAGTTAGTGAAGTAAGAACTTGCGAGCGCAAACTAAGAGCTCTTGAAAATAATTAAAGGATTTCGTTGAGAACGCTGGCGAGAGCCGGCCGCCCGTTCCTTCTTAGAACCTAAACAATACAATGCCAACTTCAAGAGTTTCAAGAAGTTTGTGTTTTTATGCTTCTGAGCTGATGTAACAGCAAATAACGTAGGTAGGTACTTCTAACAAAAATAAACTTCTCGTCAAAATTACAGGCTGTATGGTAACCAATGAATTTGGAACACATATTAATCCCAGACTTGGGTGAAGCTTGCTTGATGATTGATAGATACATGAAACAAGTGTACGCACGTCGAAATGAAGCTTCGAACATTTTTCCGTAGGGTTTTTCAGTAAGGGGCGTAGATGTTGAAATGGAATTTAACAAGCTGTGTGTGAGGTATTAACAAAATCCTTTTATTTGAATGGCCCATGTTTGCCATTATGTATGGAATTGTACGGATCCCAGTGGTCCAATTTTCAATGAGTCTTCCGCATAGATCTGGCTGAATTTGGGCGATGGCCTGTGTTATGTTCACCTTAAGGGCGTCGGTGGATTGTGGTTTATGCGCATAGACCTGCGACTTCAGGAAACATCACAAGAAAAAGTCTAACGGGTTAGCCTTACCCTCAAATGGTTCATGTAGAATGTCCATTGTGCCGTTTGCTGTGTGGTGTGTAGCACCCTTCTGTTGAGACCACATGTCGTTCACATGCATGTCATCCAATTTGGGCTGGAATAAATTGTATATCATCGATCGGTGATGGGTGTGTCATCGTCGTTTTAGAGGAAATCCGGACTCTCACGAACATCGGAAATGTTTTTGGTTGATCTTTCGTTTGGTTGACATACACGGGTGTTGGCTGATTGTTCACTGAAGCGTTCGACTCAATTTTGGTCCCCAAAAGTTGAATAGTCGACTGAGAAGGCCAATCATATAAAATGCAAAATGGGCCCAAACGCATTGTTGCCACAAGAAATTTTTATAATAAAGTTTTATCATTTGGACGTGCTGTTCAATCGTGTAACATGGCCGCCGCCAAAAACTACCCGCACCAATTGAAAAACCCGGCCGTTTAAGATTTTTTTTTTTTTCTCAAAATCTATTGCAATATTTTCTTGCAGAATTTTATAGGGGCTAAAAATTTAATATTGAAATTTCTTCCAAAAAATTGATACTTTTCGAGCAAATTACAAAAAAAGGTTCTAACTTTCACCTCACAATATCAAAAGTCCTAGTCAGGGTAAGGGTACCTATACTGCATGACAGTAGACAATTGTAAATTTTTCGTTTAACATTTGATTTATCCAAAAACAATTTAGACTTTAACCCATGTTAGAACAGACAAAAATATGGTGCGTGACTAAGTCAGCACCGCCAATTAAATTCTAATCTCCGATAGCATTGTGAGATGGGGAAATAAAAATCGCGTAGAATTTAATGCTTCAAAAACACAATGCTGCCTTCTGTCGTTAAAGCGAACCCCACCCCCATTGCCGCTATCCATATGAGTGACACTTGCATCGAGGAAACTGAAAAACTTTCAGTTCTTGGTATGTGCATCACAGATCACCTTTTGTGGAATGATCACATATTCGATGTCGCCAAAAACGCTGCAAAGTGTCTAGGTTTTCTCCGTCGATGCAAGACATTTTTCTCCCCCTCTGATATGGCTGTAATCTATAAAGCCTTCATTCGTCTAAAAATGGAATACAATTCTCATATTTGGGCAGGTGCTCCAATAACCCACTTGAGTCTATTAGATGGAATTCAAAAGAGAGCTTTAAAAATGATAGGCGATAGAACTATAACCGAAGCAATTGAAACTCTCGAACACCGCCGCAATGTTTCATGTCTTTCACTATTTTATCGCTATTTTTATAAACATTGTTCTAGTGAATTAGCCAGTTGCATTCCTCCCCTAAAACAATTCAACCGTAATACTCGTACTTCTAGGAATGCGCATCAGCTTACCCTTGAGCCCAACTTCGGACGTACTGTTAAGTACAGAGATTCTTTCTTTAGTCGCACTACAAGAATGTGGAATGCGTTACCCGGGTTAATTTCTCCTTGCCACTTCGATGTTCAAATATTTAAAACCAATGTGCATCGGTATCTCCTTTCAAATCCTCTCCCACTTTCCTAAACGCTCGTATTTTGTTTTATCATCATAAGGGTAGTCACAACCCCTTAAGTGCGAGCAAAATATAAAAAAAAAAAAAAAAAATATAATGGATACACTATAAAGCTGAAAACTGACCAGCTGAAACAAAACGTTTTTGTTTCAAATGGCAAGAAAACGTGTTTTGTTTCAATACACACTGACCGAAACAAAATGAAGCAAACCAAATCATTTGTTTGGTTTTCTGTTTCGTTTGGTGTGTGTTGGGATAAAACAAAAAAAAACTTTTCAACGAGAACTTCGAAATAATTTAAACGCCAGTAGCAAACAAACAACAACAATGAAATTTTGTTTCTGAAAGACAAAGTTCCAGCTATCGACAACGAAACATGTTTTTGTGTTCTACCTTGGTTTTGCTTTTTTTTTGTTTCGCTGTATCAGATGCGCCATATGGACGTGTATAATAGTCGACAACGACGAGAAACAAAACGTTTTCATTCGGTGTGCGTTGGCCGTATATAAAGCCATGTATTTTTGACAACCAATCATAAAAACAAAAACATGATTTTGTTGTTTCGCCTATGGTTGGTGTGTTTTGGTTCATTAGAATCAATGGGTTCTTGTTTCATAAGACAGAAAAATACATTTTGCCTCATCCGGTGTGTTTTCAAAAACTATTTTAAAAACATTTTCAAAAAAGTGAGTTAATTTTTTTTTTATTTAAAGTTGAATATTTTAAAAATGGACAGGAACTTTTTTTTAAAAAAAATTCGCACAGTTCAATATTATTTTCTATTTTGTTTTGATATTTATTAGAGCTCCACGCGGATACACGTGTTCTTATAAGATCCTGATTTGAATCCGTGTGTAAATCGTGTATCCGTATTCCGTTCATCCTTAGATCCATGTTTATTTTAAATAATCTATTTAGCAGTTTAGAACCAGACAAGGGTAATTGTATGCGAATTTTCGACAAAAATACATCAGCAACAACTTTTCATTCGAATTTGTTGGTCGAACTATAACCACTAACGGTCACAACAATAACGATGTTATCAAAAACCAAATTTTGTCCAACTTGTATCAGTTTGTCCATACCATAGGTATAGCACATAACCTACCACAGGTGTGTCTTTTTATGCTACTTAAACGATTTACCTAACCTCTCTTAATTTTCTCTCCGGTCAAGTTGTCACCTTTTGTATTAAGTATGTCAAGTCAACCATTTTGCTTAACCCAAATTAGTTTGAACTTCTGCCAATTGCAACACTCAATGCAACATAGAAACCTCATTAAACTCAATTCCGTAAAGCATTTACTCGTGTCACTTGTCAGGCGACAACGAGGACGATAAAAAAAAATAGAACTCGGCTCTATCGTTGTCGTCGACTACCCAAACCCCATCGAACAAGAAGAGAAAGAACCTCCACACTACATTTTCTGGCTATTGATACTGTCCATGTCCATGATGTCCATCTCAAATGGCAATGCCTATGTCTACACAAAATATTTTAATTAAAAAACTTTTTCCTTTCTTTTTATTTCATATCCTCTCCGTTACCGTTTGCCGTCGTCGTCGTCTTCATCGTCATCGTCATCGTCATTGTTTTCGTACGTCCTTCGTCGTCTCTTCGGATCCTCTCAACCATGACCACAAAACCTCGTTTGAAACCGCACTTACAACGAATGGAACACCCTGTGTGCACGGAACGAACTTGACAACCATTACCATCCCTCGACCCAACCCAACAGTGGCAGCGTAACACTCAAGTTCGCATTGTTTATCTATTCTATCGTTGGATAACGGCGATCACCTGCCTTGCTGCACTGGTGTGCTCCCTCCTCGACATTGGCCGGACGGAGGAACAGTTCGAACACCATTACGCCAAATGGTGGATCTACTTAACCCATTGGGGGCTATTGGCGTGCACCATCCAGGCCTGGCTGGGCGCGTGGATAGTCACACAAGGCATGATGGTGGAACGGGAGGACTTCGAGATTGTGAGGCAGGCCAAGAAGAGTCGCCTCCATCATCTCTACTGGGTGATGTACACCGTGGCGACTGTTTACTCCTTTATCATAACAATGTGTTATTGGCTGTTGGTGCATAATCCTGGTAAGTTGTACACTTAAATTGACATTGCCATTACAGTTTACAGATTGTGTGGAAAATCCTGTTTCTCCTTTGATACCTATATAGACCTGCCAACAACAACTACTGCAAGGTGTATAGGGACGACAGCGATAAATACGATTAAATGTTAAGGTTGATTAATAAATGTCAGGGTTCGCGAGTTTAACATGGAATTAACGTCATTCGACATAAAGAGCAGGAGATTTAAGTGGGTAGAGGGGGAGAGTGGGAAGGGGACCGGGATAGGATTGTGAAGAGAAAGAAAGGAAGAACAATTTTCCAGCTTGTGCGTTTGTATGATGTAAAAGTTGGGATTATTGCGAAAATTCCATTGAAAACGAATATTTTATTTTTTTTTTTTTTCAATGAATCACAATCAGGTATTTTTACATCAGTCATGTTGTGGCTTTGAGTTCGAATGAAGCGCGTCGTAGGTGTTTATTTTGTGTACCATATTTATATACATACATTCAGCCGCAGTGAATTTTTTTCAACAGAATTTTTTAATCTCAATAAAGGACTTAAACATTCGTAAAGCTGTCAGTTATATGGTTTAACTTTTTTTAATTTTTTTTAACTTTATTAGCTAACGCGAAATTGGTTAAAGAACAGTCATAGGCGCCCGCAGGATTTTTCCCAGGAGGGGGCAAACACAATATTTTGATAACATTTTTAAGGCGATGTTATATTTCATTGAAAATTGATTTCATTTTTTTTAAGGGGACTGAAAGATCGCTCTTCTGTAAATGTTGTGCTGCGAAAACCGATAAAATTCTTCTGCATTTTTTCAACACATCACATTGGTATTGACTTTGGTCAAAATTTGTGGTTAAATCACACAACGGACTCGGCAGAAAAATTATAGAGACAGGATTTATATTCATCAGATATCTTTTGAACAATCAAATTGAAATCGGATGAGTTCATGCTTGGCATATTTTCAGAAAATAACTGAAATATTGCATATGCGGATTCATTTTCCTCTGAAAACCTCTCTTTAAGGGAAATAAGAGAATCCAAGTAAGGAACGAGAATTGATGTTCTAAAATAATTTTTGGGTGAAGACGAAAGAAAATTGGATCGGTGAGTTTGTTTCTTTACAATTTTCGGGCAGCTCAATTCAATATCAGATTCACTCAAAACATTTTTCAATAGTTTCCCAAGCGTTTTGAAGGAATTCTCACCATTTTCCCCGATCTTCTTCAAAATGCTTGTAATTGATCGGATCTTTTTCACTTAATCAATTCTAGTCAACTCTCTGTAAAATATTTGCGATTAGGTAAACTATCGACGACATGAGTTATTAGCCATTATGAACAGGCAGATTAAAAAAGTCGAATTCGAACACGAGCGATAAAGTCGAAGAGCTCGTTGTTTTGTTTCCCTCGTCCTCCAGTTTTGCAGTGCTTCCATTGCAACGACTATGTTTTCCCTGAGTACAAGTTGACTTTTATATGTTGCTGTTCATCTTGTTTCACAGAACTGGGGGATGCTGGGAGTATATTTTCTTCGCAAAGAAATGTGCGGGAATAGAGTAAATATGTCTTTTATCGTCCCAACAGCATTTCTGATCTCAGACACTACCTTTACATCATTTATCACTAAAACTAATTTGTGGGCCTTTCGATTCAAGTCTTGTATTCTTTTCCATAATCAACTCAATTTTCCAATATTTTTTCGTATGGCTTATAGAGTTAAAGAGTTCATGTCATAAATATTTCAACACGAAATGAAAAATTAAATTAAATTAAGGCGGGCAAAACGAAAAAAAACTTAGATATTTATCCGACCAAGGTCCAGATTCAGAGGGCGGCAACCTATGGAATTTGGCGAAAAAAGTGAAAAAATTACCAATACGTTAAAATTACCTATTAAGAACTGATAAAATGTTGGTAGACAAAAGTCGTAACTCAGAGCCAGGGCAAGTGCCCCCCTCCCCCTGCGTTCGCCTATGGGCACAGAGTAAACGCAAATAGCTTCTCCTTTTCAGTTATAGATATGTCTTGAAAATATATAGGTAACAAAGATTAGAACCAGACCTCGCAGAAGCTTTTGGTTTACAGCTGATGCGGATACAGTTTAAAAAGAATTCTCTTTTTATGTAAATATGTCTTGATAGATAATGGAAATATTTTTGAAAAATTATACAAAAATCATTTTTTTTGCAAGGGGTTAGCCCATAATTTTTCCAAGAATTCATACAAATTTATTTGTCAAAGTTTGCCAAATTTCTTACATTGATATAGAAAGGTCTGTTGATTCGCAACTTTTAGGAAGGTAAGTAGAAATGGCGGCCCAGAGCAACCTAGCTCAGCGACCCAATTAGCGTTTGAGTGCGCGCCGGCCGTTTTGATACCCTAACTTGTATTGGCCTCTGGATGGAGGATGATTTTATTACAGGGAATTGTGTTTATACCCCTTTACGGATTTTAAAGGGGGTAAGTCCTTTGGTCCGCTTTCGTAATGTCAAGGATAGGAATTACAAAACCGAAGTTAATCCTAGATCCACTATGTTGCATTGAGGAAAGATACCATTTCTTTGATCTTTATCTCAGAAAGTTCGTTCAAGTCTTCAAGAAAAGCTTTTCCAAATGATTGCTAGAGTGGGGCATTTACAGAGGAAATGAATGACCTGCTGGTCCCCCCAACTACGACAATCAATATTGTGGGGGAATGCTCAGCTTTGCCGCAAGCTCTCCTATTGGCCAATGAGCAGAACAGGTTGCAACGCAGCTAGTTCAACTTCGCAACCGTCGATTTGATTCGGTAAGAAAAATTGGGAATATATTCCCCTTCATAACTCCAAGGGGAATTTTGATTCTTTCCCCAAGTGACCGATGAATGCGGCTGATCCTTGCCTGGCCAGTTCATGAGCGCTCGCTCGTTTCCCTCAAAGCCACAATGACCTGGAACCCAGATAAGAGTGACCCTGAGGTAAGCGTTAAGTCTTGAAAGCTTATCCCGACATTGCTGAACCAATTTAGAGGATAATATAGCTGAATCAATGGTTTTAACAGCCGCCTGACTGACTGCCAGGATAGCGGTATTTCGGTTTTGGTTAGGGTCTTGTTTGAGTATCTTGCATGCTTCCCTTATTGGTAGTTATTCAGCTTGAAATACACTATCGAAATTGGGTAGCCGAAAAGACCTTGAGATACTCAAAGATTCGGAACAAATTCCTGAACCAACACCACACTCCATCTTAGAACCATCCGTAAAAATAGTTGTTTCGAAGTCTCCTGCAACCTGTTAACAGGCTTATTTGATCGTTTTATAGGGTTGAAACGGAGTACCTACAGTTATATCATTTGGGATGCGAATATTTTGAGAACTAAACCTCGAAGAATATTTTGGCTTTCTGTTTTAGAAAGGTCTTGAAAATAAAACATCCAATTTTGAAAACTGCAACCAGTTTCGATGCTCGGTGGTGGAAATATAGTTATCCGAAAACTTTTATTGGGTTTTAGACAATTTTGGAGCCCATAATTTTGTTCAAAAATCAAGTCAAATTTTTGTGTCGAAATGGGCCAAGATATGTACATCGCCGAAAAAGTCTGTTCATTTTCTATTCGGCACTAGAAACCGAAGCCTATGTAAATTACGAGATTTTGGGTAGAAATTCAGTAAAATCGTAAAATCCCTTTCGATGGAAATATTTCGAGAACCAGACCTCGCGGAAGCTTTTGGTTTACAGTTGCGGATAGGTGTTGAAGAGACCTTTCATATTACTCGATTGATTTATGAAACATTAATGAAAGACACATTTTTTGAGGAAAATCCATGTTTTTGTTTTATTTTTAATTATCTCGTTGTTGTATCTTATTTCTAATTGATATTCCTGACCAATTCCGTGCCCACAGGGACCCACAACAATTCGAAATCAATCTGAAACATAAAAGCTGTAATTGGAAAATTGATGTAAGAAAAGACCAACATGACAACTGAAATTATTATATTTCATCTGCATAATAATTCCATAGAATAACCTTCAAATCCAATTCCTCTTATATCATCAGTTTCCCATAAACATAGTTTCCCATGTTTCATTATAATTTGTTAAAAAAAATCCAATCTCTCTCTATCTCTTTTACTTTTGCACCAGAAATCCATCGAATTGACGCCCTCAACATCATGGTACATGTATTCAACTCTGTGATAATGTTAACCGATTTGGCCATCGTTGGACATCCAATTAAATTGTCGCATGCCTATTGGACAATGGGCATTGGTTTGTCGTATGCCATCTTCACAGGTATCTACTTCTTGGCAGGTGGCACAGATAGGTGGGTAGAGTAAAAACATAAAAAAAAAAAAAAAAATTCCCAACACTCTCGAAGTCGAACAACTCTGATATAAAAATTGACATTATCCTTGTTCTTTATTTTCATGTCCTTTTGTTGGTTTTTTTTTGCAGAAAAAATCAAACAGCCATCTATCCCCTATTGGATTGGACAAAGCCAGGCAAGGCTATCGTGGTGACCGTGTGCGCTGTGCTCTTTGTATTTGTCGTACATTTTGGCTGCTATTTGCTGTACCGGTGTCGAATATGGCTTTTCACGAAACTCTGCATACGTGAGTCCCATAATCGCGACGGTGATATGGGTGAAGGTCTTAACGAGGATACCGGCAGTAGGATTGTCCATGAATGCAGTCAGCAATTTATTCAGGAATCCCAACAGCACCAGCAGCAACAGCAACATCAATACCATCAACAGCACCACCAGCAGCACCATCACCCACCGCCACAGCAGCAGCAACAACAGCAGCAGGTGCATCAGCACCAGCAGCAGCCACAACAACAACAACAGCAGCTTCCACCATTGCAACAGTATCAGTATTCAAGCTATAACCAGGACAATAACAATAAAAATAAAATGTCCTCATTGAGCCGAACGGTATCGGCTCTGGAGGCCGGACAACGTGAACAATTTCTGAATCCCAACAAGATCCTAGAGTATAAAATGTAAAGTAGGCAGCGTCGTCGGCAGCGGCGGACTATGGAGGAGCAGGATAAGGAGGAGGCAGCAGCATCACAAACAGGAACACGAGCAGCAGCATCAACCAAAGGGCAGGTTTGAATGATTTTTGAATAATTTATGTAGTAGGTTTGGTTTGGTTTTAATGTTTCAATATTTAGTTACTTTCGAGAGTAAGAAGAAAAACACACAAAAAAAAAAAAAAAAAAAACAAACAACAAGGATTGTGCTTTTTAGGTTAAGCTATTTAGTGAAGGATATTTTTATGCTGCTTCAAAAAAAATAAAAAAAAAAAAAAAACAGATAAGTACTACTATTACCTACTAAAAAAAAAAAATTAACTATATTAAATCTATTTCATTATATTGAAGAAATTTTTTCGATGTAAAAATGTATTGGAAACACAAAAGAAAAAAAAAAAAACATTGGCGTTTCTTAGAAACAATGTTGAAATTAGTTCGTAGTTTGTTCATTTAGAATGACAACTAGTTAGTAAATGATTTTTTTTTTGTTTTTAGTTTTGAGATGGGAACAAATTATTTTCGTTTTTTTTTTTTTTCTTTTTCTTTTTTTTTTACAAATGCAATAGTTCTTTTTTTTTTGCAAAAACGGGGGTTAACAGATTCAGTTGCAATTGCTTGAAATTTATTTTTCATGAGATTTAGTAGCAAAGGGAATATTGCCAAATGTATGGCATTTGACATTATTTACATGATTCTATCAAAATGTCGCTATTGAATTGCACGCTTATCTACAACAAGATTCTGTCAAAATATCCCTATGTGTATGACATCTTAATTTTTCATCATAGTATCAAATTTCCAAAATATGAACTGTCAGCAGCCACAGTGTCAGTTGCTTTTTAACTCAAAAAGTTTCTAAGAGCCACGAAAGAGCAGCTTCGTTTGATGATTTAATTTCCGAGATCTAAAAAAAAATTTAACTGGCAGCAAATAATGATCATGGTGCCAGTTGAATTAAAAATACCTATACAAGTAGATAAACTGGCAGAAAACCATATCAATTTTTTAGCTCTACTTGAAGTCTCTTGAATCAACAAAAATGATTCGTTTGATAATTTTGTTCGAAACAAAATAACTGGCAGTAAAAAATTACCACGTTGCCTGTTGGTTTAAATAATAAAACACAAATTTGATCATACGTTTGGCAGAAAACTGCGTCATTAGCTTTCGAACACAAAAATTAAAAAAAAAAAAATAACTGGCAGCAAATTCTAGAAACGGACAGGAAACATTTTAATTTGCTTTCCAGCACAAAAAGATGCCCGAATCGCCTTAAGAATGTAGGTACTTCGTTTGAGACTGGCATTTCTGAATTCAAAAAAAAAATAACTGGCAGCAAAAAATTACCATAATGCCAGTTGTTTAAAACAATTAAATACAAACTCGAAAATAAATATTTATACCAACTGGCATCAAATAGCGTCATTAGCTTTGCCAAATCGAAAGTTTGCCAAATCGATGAAGAAGCTTCGTTTGATATCTGAATTCTGAAATAATAACTGGCAGTAACTAATGATCAGGGTGCTCTTCTAACACAAGAACTTTGTCAAAGGTCAACTTACTTATACCTATTTAAGGTTTGATGGTGACCTCAAACAACTATAGCTTCTTCGACCCAACTTGGTCCCTGCCGTGCTTTTTCAAAAAAACATTTGCAACCAATTGTCCCCCATTTTTGTGTGAAATTGTTTTTAAAATAAACGATTCTTATTTTGCTCAGTATTATCCTAATTTACGCATAGGAGTTTAATATAAAAAAAGGAGATGAAAACATGAAAATATAATTTGTTGGCCCACAGAAAAGGTCAATAGAAGAAGGTTTCCATATAAATAGAAGAAAACCTAAGAGTGCTACTAAAATTATAGAAAAAAAAACAAAGCTTTATAAAAAAAAAATTAACAACAAAATTATATAAATGTCTGCTTTATAAGTATTTTTGCAAAATTCTAAAACGAAATGTAGAGTTTAAAATTTAAAGTTTAAAAACTAAAGGGGTTTTATTTTTTTTGTTGTTGTTTGCTCTTAAATTAAAAACAATTAACTTTGCAACTACCTATGTATTGCGAATTATTACATTTTATTAAAATGTATTTTGTAAAAATTTTGTATATTTTAAATTTTAATTTTACTAAACGTCAAAGTTCTTTTGTTGTTATAAATTTTACATGATTTAATTATTATTTTTCAAGCCAGATAAGAAACCCTATAAAGTTAAATTTGTTTGCATTTATTTTATAACAGGTAATAAATTATAAACAATAATATTTATACATTATAAAATTTTCATTTTAATTTAAACTTTAAACGAATAAAATATACTTCGAGAACTCCTAAAAAAATGTTAAAAATATATTGGGATTAAAAAAAAAGGCTACAGTTGGATTATTGATAAAAATTAAAATTCAATACATTTTAGTTACACTTTTATAAAAAAAAAAAAACCTAAGAAAAGCACTATATTCCAGAAATAAAAAATAATATAAATATTTATGCTCTAATTTATATTTATTTTATTATTTTTTGAAATCAATCCGAAAAATAAACACATACAAAACCATTATAATCAAAATGTGTAATAACAAAAAAAAAAAAATAATAAACACAACCAAATTTCTAATATAACACGAGAAAAAAAATTTGTTTGCACGAAATGTTATAGAAAAATATATTAATACAAATATTTAAAACCAAGCAAAAAAAAAATGTTCATTTAAATAAGTTATACATTACTCACAGAAAAAGTAAAAAAATATATAATAAAATAAAAATAAAGACAAAATTAGAGGAAAAACATAGTTTTGTTATAAAAAAAATCATAGACTGACAAAAAAAAAGAAAGTTAAAAAAACCAAAAACATTATTATGTCGACTAGATTGTTTCTTTAAAATAAAGTGTAAATTTCAATGAAAAAAAAAACTGTAAGAATTCCTTTTTTGTAAAATGCTTAAACAAGTATTATAGTTCTTACAAAAAAAAAATTAAAAAAAAAAAAACAGAACAGAACATTAGCATTATGAAACATACACATAAAATAAAACCAAAAATAGATGAAAAATTCAGAGAATGTATTGTTGATTGATATAGAATTTAAAGAAATAAACATTACCAAAAATATTATTTTTAAAACATTTAAGTATTTTTTTTTTGTTCATATGAAAATAAAAACAAAAATAAAGTATTAATTTTAGTTAAATATGTATTATTAAATAGTTCACCACATTCCAGTTTGTAGGTTGTTAGACACACATATCAGCATATAATTCAAAGTGAAGTTTTCCTTAAAAAAAAGAATTATTTTTTGTTAATTATTTGTTTTTTTTTTTTAAATCTAATTTTATAATTTTATTTATTATGAAACTTGAATAGAAAATAAAATCGAAAATAAAGATACAAAATAGAAAACAAGGAAATGAAAATAAATGATAAAACAAGTTCTAAAGTACCAGTACCTCTCTATAGAACAATAATTATAAATTTAACAAAACCAAAAGCATAACAAAAAATAGAAAATATAGATTGGTTTTATATTATTATTATTATAAAAGAAAAAAAATGTAAAACAAACAAACAAAAATTAAGAATGAGCTTTATAGATGTTGTAAATGGAATGGAATGGAATGGATTGATTTTTACAAATGATATGAAAATACAAACAAAAAAAAACAAAATAGAATGAATGCAAGAACAAACCAAAAAATTATTAAAGAACTATATAAGAAAAACAAAAATTATATATTTATTCTTATAATACCTCGTAAGCCGCACGTATTCATTGTTCCTAATTAATTATGTAATAATTTTTAAGTTTTCGATGAATAAAAATTAAATAATGTAATAACAAATTATTATTATTATATAACTTTATTGCGTGACGAAAAAAAAAGAAATATGTATTAACAAAACTGTCCTTAGGGTGTTCTGTTTAGTTTTAATTATTATTTTAATAAATTTTACAAGTAATAAAGTGATAAAGTTTATTTTAAAAAAAAAACGTAAATTTTTTTTATAAAATGAATGAAATTGTAAACAAAAAAAAAAACACAAAAAGAATAATGATTTTAATGTTTGATTTTCGAAAATAAAAATAGTTAAATGGTAAGCAAACAGAAGGCACCTTTTCTAATAATATTTCTATATAAATCAGTTTGGTGATGAGTTGTAGTTTTTAATTTTGTTAATTTATTGCTTAAGAAAAACTGATAATCCAGTTCAGGAAAACACAAACATTTATTTGCTTGGTGAATTGAAAAAGGAACTATGGGAACCAAGCGAAACACTGAAATTGTTTCTGTCGAAGGAGTAGTTTGAGCTTAAACTATTGGGAGGTTAAGCTGGCCAAAAATTATGAGCAAATCATATGAAAGAACCTAATTTTTGTGGACTTTGTCACTCTCTAAAATTGTAGGCACTAACTGCAGTGAATTTGGCAGGAAACGCTTCAAATCCCAATTGTGTTTGAATTGAAACAGTCTCTCAATAACAATCAACAAGCTTCTTTCAGCCAGTTTGGTCGCTAGCGAGCTGTCTCCGGTTTCTCACGCCAATTTCACTTGCGTGGCCACCTTATCTACAGCCTTCATTTAGTACGCCGCCGTTCCTCGTGGTTGGTTTTGGTGTCCATTTGCTCCATTTGCTCCAAATGACAGAACCACTTCGTTTGTTGGCTAGGTCGGTTTCGCTGTATACGTACAGCACTTACAGTTCGTAATAACCTAAAGCGATCTCATCCAACTTTAACAAGGTCAATTCCTGAACAGCAAATAGAAGGACCGGGATGATTTTTATAAATTAACACTCGAGAAATATTTGCCTCCTAAGCCCGATTCAGATCCAGACAAACAATGCTGAAGTTCCATTCATCTGACCAGGTTTTGTAGATGGGCTGGGGCATAGGTACGCCTATAACCTGCCGCTTTAAACATCTCCTTTTGCCTTTTGCAAAAACTTCCTAACTACAATAATTATATGTCTAAAACTCTTGTCCTTCCTATTTTATTGGGATGAATCTTGAAAATTTTCGATTCGATTCGGGATTTTGTCGTTCGAGGTTATGATACAATCCCATTACGGAAACCTACATTGGTTCTTTCCCTTCCTGTCGACCTGAGTTAACTAAAATAACTGCAGACCTTTTTAAAATTTCCATTTCAGAAGCTTAAATGTTGCATTATTTATTTAAATATCTTTTTAAATTTTGTATACTTTTAACGAAATCATCAATAAATAAATTCGTAGAAATCCACAGCTTTGAGAATGACAGTATTTGAATAGTATCAAGAAAAGTAAAAAACTTATGGCCTTTTCGATTGGTAATCCGGGAGAACGATTTGATACGTGTGAATCCTTCTGGAACGATTCTGAAAACAAAATCAGAAGCATATTTCTCTTCTTTTCAGAAGAAGAACTGTCATTCTGACTCCAATCGAAAAGGCCATTAGATATTATTAAAATGGAAGGATCCTTTGAAAAAAAGATACAATTCTATGGAAGCTTACTCATTTCCATGATCTTAAACCAAAATTATTCTTTTAGGCGACTAGGTACACAAAGCAAATGCTTTTTACTAAGTTTGAAGCAAATTGGTCTTTCCTTTTACCTTTTAGGCTCTAGATCGATGTACCTACCCTGACCTGAACGAACAGACAAATAGATGGACGACAAGCACCTGATGGTATGACGAAAACGGCTTTCTTCATAATCGGTCTGTTAATTTTGATTAAACATGTTTTGCGTATTGATATCTATTCGATATCAGCGTCCCATTTCCTATTATCTACATTATCTAACTAACAGATACATAATTTAAAGTTTTTAGATGAATACTTATAGATACGTAGGTTCACATATGTACCTACATTATCATCCCCCTGAAGCCCACAAGATCAAAAACTATAAAAACATACTTAATCTCCACTTTTGTCATATTAACTGTCAGAATTTAATGATCGCCTTCAGCAAAAAATTAAATACCTAAAATCTTTTGTATCTAAAATCAAGAAAAAAAAAAACAAAAATGTCAATTTACAAATTTTCTACCTACATTAGGATAATTTTCTTCACAATTTTATTTTAATCAACAGTTTTAATTCAATTCCCAATTTTATTTTTACCAAGCAATATTTCTGGTTCTGATTGAATTATGCAAAACTGTTGACACCTAGGTAGGTACATAGGTACATGCCATTTTGTTATTTTCTTTATTTTACCTCAAATTTAAAAATGTAGTCCAATAAAATACAAAAAATCGCCAAGTAATGCAATAAATTCCTTTTATTTCCAAGCGAACTTCTACCTAAATTAAAAGTTGCAGTTTTTCTTCTTTCTTCAATTTTTAATTTGTATTGTTGGCCAACGGTATCTTTTTGCAAATAAAACATAATTTTACACACCACAAATGATTAAAAACAACAAATAAAAACAAATAATAACAACAAAAAAAAGGAAAAGTAAACAACCCCTAGATGTAGGCATATTTTTTTGATTGCCTTTAACAGAGACTGCAAACCCAAACAAATTCCGGAATTAACGCAACTTTAAAAGCAGAAACTTTTTTTTTCGATGCACCAGGCCAACAGAATTTGTAGAAAGATTACCTACTCACAATTCACAAAACGAAAAATACCAAACCCATTGCACTCAATGTTTATGTAGATATATCACAGAAACACTCAATGAAGAAAACATCCAAAAGAAATGTCATAGAAATCTCAAATGAACAAAAACTGAGCTCATTCATTTATACATACCTACCCAGCCCTACTTGATCTTCGTTGTATTTGCAACACTCTGCAAAATAGAAAAGTGAACAAGAAAGAAATGTTCATATAAAAAAATAAGGCACTTCTCTCCCAGTCCAGAAAATTGAAATAAAATTCAATTCAATTAATTTGGCGTCCATTTTAAGTGCAACACACTGTTTGTTTTTCTTCAACAAATTGCAGTGGCAGTCTACAAAACACTTTTTGTTGTTTCTTTTCGATTTGGTCTCATAATTTCTTTTGCAGAGTGTAAAAACTCTCTTGTCGTGAATTGATCACATTTTATGTTGTAGATGTTTAGGCGTGCTTCATTTCGTTCTTGTGTTGGTGTATTCTTTTTTTTTATTTCCATTCTTCTCTACCCACTCAACAAATTTGAAATGAATTGAGTGGTGCTGTTCTACTATTTATGATCGCCTGGTGTTTCAGGAAAAAATTTGTTGAAATTTAAACAAAATCAATATTTTTTTTCGGAACTGAACATGAAAAAAATTAAGTTTTCTTTGTGAGTGAGTGATGTAGATGAACTTTACTTTTTTAAAGTTAACAGAAATGAAATTGAGACATTTCAATTAGACTGTGTTTTGTTTTTGAGTATTTTCTATTAAAAAAAATGATTTTTCATTCCCACCAAGAGTGAGACATAAATATGACGTAGGAGTAAAAGGGCAAGTAATGTATTTGTAATCAAAAGAAAGACCGAGTTTTGAGCAACTTTCGGTTTTTAGGAAAGAAGTGCGATGATTGAAGAGGTGATTTGTTTTACATTCCTTTTTCACACTTTACGTAGTGGTATGGTAGATTGGTGTAGTAGGGGAATGACGTGTGTGTTCAACCAAGAGAATATTCATAAATGTGTAAGGAAACTAAATACAAAAAATCTCTTAAGATTTTGTTTCTTCGTGTGAAAGGTTCAAGAGATTTTGGAAGAAATTAAAAACTTATTTCTTTGAGTGAAAGATGTAGGACTAAGGAGGATCTTAATTAAAAAAAAAAAAAAAGAAAAGAAACAGAAAATTGGATGCAAAGATCACTGAATTATCAAAAACAAATAGGTATGTAGGTTCTTTAAGGCTGGATTTACACGATGGAAAAATTGGCAGTAGATATTTGTGTGGAAAAAAATGGGAAAAAAAAATTAATTTGTCTATTTTTTGACAGAAATACTGCCAATTTGTCAGTCGTGTAAATCCAACATTACCTACATTTTATTTGAAAAATTAAAGAATCTAATTTAGATTTTCATTTCGCTCACTTATTTTATGTATTCACGTGTTTTTGCACGCCTTTTTACACTAACTTACTTACGGGTGTCTATGGTTTTCAGCAAGTTATGCTGAAATTAAAGATCAGTCATAATTTTGTTTAGACCCAATTCAAACAAGGTATGTCTTACTTTAGTCAGCTGTCTTACTCCAAGACCATATGTATGTTTAGGTTTTTTCATCGATTGTCCAACGTAGAGACTTAAATTGGTGGTTTAATTGACTTTTCGATCGGTTTCAGAATTATAGTTCTGAATAGAAGAAGGCTTCTGAATTTTATTTCGGATTTAATTTATTAGAATCGTGTCGTTCTTGTTCCAGTTTAAGAAACGAAATTGCCATAGGAATTAAAAAGGTAAATATACCTACGTTCAATGGCAAGTTTCTAGTTTTTTTCAATTAATTATGCTACACTCATATTGAAATCAATGAAATTTCGATAATTGAACGTACCCAAAAAGTCACCCAAATTTATTCGATATTGACAGGTTGCGGGTACCAATGTACATTTGTGAATGTTATGAGGACACATTTAGACAATTACTGCTGAAATGCGTTAAGTTTAAACGATGTCTAACTATTTAAACAATGACTATAGCTGGACCATAACCATGTTCAATAGTTTTCTAAACTTTAAGTAAATCTAAAAAAATTATATTATAACAGTCGTATTTAGATTTTCTTATGGCCGATTTCATAAAGCCCTTTTAACAGGCTCTTAAATGACGTTTGTTCCATACAAAATACGTCTTTTAAAAATTTAAAAGTCTGTTAAATATTTATGAAACCGAACATTAGACGGTTATCTAGTTAGACCGTGTCTAAATTGTTTTATTGAACAAAATCCCTTCTTTGTTTTTTAGTTTTAATTTTCTTAAAATTCATGAGTATGGTGCCTTCTTCATGCCAAGTTTATACAAACATAAAATAAAATTATTTTCAGTTAAAACTCCAAAATGGTTTAAGATTTCAAACTAAGAAAATGAAAGTTAAAAAAAAATAGAATGAATGAATTTGAAAAAAAAAAAATACACACTTGATTGACAAAGGGATTGCTTTAAGCAAATTATATAGAATATTAATGTAGGTAACTATTAAAATAAAGGAAAACATACAAAGTTTTAAGAAAAAAAAAAAAAAAAAAAACAAACAAACAAAAATAATTCCAAACACACATGTATAATGTAAAAATATTGAGTTTCAAAATTTTGTTTTTTATTTATAAAAATTTCCTTAAAAAAAAAAATACAAAATCTGTTAAGTTTAAAAAAAAAATAAAATACATAATATTACAAAACAAACAACAAAAATGAAATTGTATGTGTATTAATTAATTTTTAGATTGTCAAGTGTTATATTAAGACCATGAAAAATAAACTATTTTTGTATAGATTCCATAAAACAAAAAAATTTAAAACAAAAAAAAAAAACTTAAAAGAAGAAAAAATAAGAAACAAAAAGTATATAACAAACTAAAACAATTGATCTTGCAGTATAAATTTAATTTATATTCAATAAAAAAAAATAAAAATTATTTATAGAAATTCTCATAAGCAACAAAAAATGTTTTTAAGAAAAATTACAAATTAATAAAACAAAAAAAAATATTTATTGAAAATATAGATTGTATAGTCATGTATAGAACATTTAAAAACAACAAAAAAAAAGATCAAAATTAGTTAAAGAAAGTAAAATAATAAAAAAAAAATAATATAAATATATATATTACAAAAATGCATCAAATTTTTATGCTCAAGTAAAAAATAATTTAAAAATCTTAAAAAAAAAAACAAGTTACACAAATAATTAGAATTATATATAATTATATTAAATAATGACTTAAGAAAACATTTAACAACAACAACAACAACAAAAAAATGAACAACAACCAAAGTAAATTTTGAATTAATATAAAAATGAAATAAAAATATAATTTAAGATCAAAAAATCGATTCTTGTTTTTGATTTCAAAAGAAATTTTATTAAAAAAAAATATGGAAAAATTTCTATTTCTGGAATTGAATGTGGAAGCTGAAAAATCAAGATTTCTACAAATTTATTTAATTTGTGTTGTTTGTTGCTCGCTCAAGCTTACCTTCACATATTTATATCTACGCAACGCACCAAAAACTTCTTAATAAAAAAAAAAAATCCAAATCCTTTGGCTATTTAAGAAAAATAAAATTTATTTAAAATTGTTAATAAATTTACCTAAACTAAAAACTAAAACGTATTGAAACAGTTTTCAATAATGCATCGTATGAGGCTTTTGAGTATTTGCAAATGTCTTCCACAAATAAACTCTTAGTTTGTATAGCCAAAATAGTATAAAAGAGAAAATGAAGCAACATATTACAGCTATAACAACTGACAGGCATGCTATTAATGGAGATTCTCCCCAATCAAGAATTGGATAAATGAATGAAACTCCATTTCTGAAAAAAAATACATCAATGAATTTTTTTTTATTTTAGAATTTTCAAATCACTTACGCTCCAGTTCCTCCACAAAAGTAATAGATTATTGAAAATAATAAGTATATAGTACCGATTGCCAGGGGATAGACGAAGTGTAATATGCGTGAGGGGAATGCAACCACAAAGTGATCTATCACCATTACAACTGAGTTTGCTGCATGTTGAAGAATATTGTATGGATCTCCAGCAATAGATGGGTCGCCTAGAATGAAATATAAATAAAATAAAAAAAAAACAATTTTAGAATAATTTCATCGATTTAAATTTAAAGTATTTTTTAACTTTGCTTATGCACACATTTGAGAAGAAAAGGTACTGTTTGAGCATTTGATGTAAAAGGTGTTTTTTTAGACGTGTGGTTTTCAATCTGGCAATACTTTTTTCGGAGTTGGTCTTTCTGACAGTTGTCACTTGATTTATGCTCAATTCGGTTTGCCATTTTATAATAAATAGACTTACTCCTGAAAGACGTTTGCAAATCGTGCAAATTTATTACCAAAATAATGGTTCGGTTCGCGCGATGCATCGCACGCAAAATCGCATAAATTCGAGCAACCATGGATCGGTTTCGCACTACGTTTACTCTAGTGGATAATGCGCATTCTCAGAGACGCCGTACAGTGTGCATCGAAGACGGACATCTCGGCTGGAATTTATTCGAGCCAGCGGCGGTGGTCACTTGCCCGAAATCATTTTTTAAACATAACCCTTATCTTTATAATAAAGCTGAATTCTTGGCCATAACATTAAATTATATGCGTTTTAATTCTTCTAAAAAACCACACGTCTTAAAAAAAAACACCCTTTATAACTTGTTGAGCGTGATCGAGAGAAGTAGCCAGGGGTGGGGGAGCTTGATAGATAACATGTATACGTATAGATCTAAAGTTATACTAATGTGCTTTGACCCACCCTTAACAAAGGCTTTGGATGGCGATACTTCCGCACCCAAGCTTTGTAAGGAGTTTGCGTTTGCGCTTTTCAGTGATCACTAGAGAATCAACAGACCTTTCATCGATGTTAAAAATTTGGCAAACCTTGTCTATTTGTATGAATTTTTGAAAAAGTTATGAACTTCCTAAACAAAAAACTAATTTTCAACAACTTTTCGGTTGTATGACCCATCGGGACATACCCACATCAAAAATAGTCTTTTCGAACTACAGTAAAATCTGACAAATTGCACCACCCTTGAGACCGAAGAAAAGAGGTCCGATTAGGAGGTTTGCCAATTAACGAAAACTTAAATTACACACTTTGGGAGATCCCCAAATAAAATAAAAGTAACTGGCGGCGCGCGTTTTAAACTTGGCTGTACCAACAATTCGAAAAAAAACCGAAATGCGATGCATACATATTTCATATTCCCTACGCTTGGTTCAATTAGACACATAAATTGTCTTAAGGGGTCATTCATTTTGTGGTTGCAAGTTGGTAGCGCTGGCATTTGACACCTGTCAAACTTAGCTGTCATTTGAAGTGTTATAATATTAGTTGAATGTGTGCCTCAACAATCGAACAACGGATTAAATTTATTAAAACTTATTATACAAAAGTGGTGATTCAAAGGTAGCCACTTTTCCCTCATTACGCGATGATTATGGTCGTCATAATCGCAAGCAATCGGTAAAATTGTGAAGAAATTTGAAGAGGATGGGAGCGCTACCGATGTCGTAAGGCCTGTGCATCATCGTAATGCACGCTTAGTCGAAAATATTGCTGCTCCAAGTGCAAGTGTTGCTGATGATCCGAATTTATCCATTTCCCAGCAGCAATTGGTCGAATTAACCGATTTTTTTTTGGCCGGCCGGAGATTGAAGATCATGACTTGGACGAAATGTGGTTCCAACAAGACGGGGCAACAAGCCACACAATACGCACGATCAATTGTGGCTTTATTGCGTGAAAAGTTTCCTGGTCGCGTAATTTCACGTTTTGGCGACGTCAATTGGCCACCAAGATCATGCGATTTGACATCGTTAGATTTTTTTCCGTGAGATTACGCAAAAGACCAACCTTACTCAAGATATGGCCGAGATACCGCCCGAAATATGCGAACAAGTGGTTAAAAATTACCTCAAAAGAATCACATGCTGCGAATCTTCCCGAGGCAGCCATTTGAATGATACTGTTTTTCACACTTAATGGCAAAGTCCAACCTTTATAGCGAAATAAAATTTTCATCAAAAATGTATCGTTGTGTGTGTTTTATTTAGCTTTACTTTCAAAACCCAAAAATTAATGACCCTATACATTAATCAACGCAACGCATGTTATTTTAGTAGTCCATTCTTCGATTAGCAGGTGTCCCGATTAGAGAGCGAAATTTGTATGAAAAATAGCAACGAATGCATACCATAGAAATTGGTCCAATGGTAGAGTGTCCCGATTAGCAGGTTTTACTGTATCCGCACCTGTCTGGTTTTTTTTTTTTTTAATTTTTAGTCAAACACAAAAAACATTTATTATTTTGTTGCTGTTTATTTTAAGTGTTTTTGCGTCACAAAGTGATTGAATCGTGCATTTAATTAATTAATTTAATAGAATTTACTGATCACGAAAAATAACGAACCCCGCAATAGGTAATGCTTTAAATAATAACTATTATCTACTTTCTTGAAATAAATTTTAATTATTTTATTTTATTTTATTTTTTTACGATAAGATTTTCTAATGCAAAAAGTAATAAATATGTTTAATGATTATATTGTGATACATGACTAGAAAGCATAAGAGAGGAAATAATATAATAATAATTATTCATAAATAATAAATCTGAAAATGTTTTCTATTTCTAGAAAATCGAGGGTAAGAAGCATACGCTCTGCCGCTCACGTGAGGTCTGCTGTAACAATAAGCAGATTTAAAAATTAATTTTCAGATACCTCAGCTCAGATATATGTACTTATACAAATTTCAAAATTGCCAAAATAAACACGTCATGTTATTAGCATTTTTTTCCTGTATAATTAGTAAAATTGATTGTGTGTAAGAACTATTGGAAGCTTTATAGTACGAGAGGTACATAAAAAAATTCCTTTTTTTAGAGTGTTTATATAGGTAATGTATTGTGAATTCTTTTTATATTTAAACATTTTTTGAAAGAAGCAAATCAGCACTAGGATATGATGGGGAAGTCCAAAATAGTGGGTTTCGTCTTTCGCCATATTGCCCGGGTGACTGTGCGTCTGTCTGTTCGTGCTTCAGTGTGTCTGTCTACTATGATTTGAACTATGGAGCCTAAACGGGTTGGCCGGTTTGCTTGAAATTTGGTATATAATGGGTGATTTTTAAGCTGGTTTGGTTTTGGCAACACTGGTTTTGACAGCTGACGTGTGTTTAGTACCTTGTGTCACTGTCAAACAGCTTCAGTTTGGTTTGCAATTTATCCATGGATCGTCTTACAAATGAACAACGCTTGCAAATTATTGAATTTTACTATCAAAATTCGTGCTCGGTTCGAAATGTTCATCGCGCGCTGCTTGTGTTCAGCGATGAGGCTCATTTTTGGTTGAATGGGTATGTAAATAAGCAAAATTGCCGCATTTGGAGTGAAGATCAGCCAGAAGCATTGCAACAGCTACCAATGCATCCCGAAAAAGCCACTGTTTGGTTCGGTTTATGGGCCGGCGGCATTATTGGGCCTATTTCTTCAAAGATGATGCGAATCGCAGCGTTACTGTCAATGGTGAACGCTACCGAGCGATGATAACAAACTTTTTTTTGCCCGAAATGGAAGTTCTTGACTTGCATGATATGTGGTTTCAACAAGACGGTGCCACATGCCACACAGCACGCGAAACAATGGCGCAATTGCGAGGCGAGTTTGGTGAACAGTTAATTTCACGTTTCGGGCCGGTCAATTGGCCGCCTAGATCGTGCGATTTGACACCATTAGATTATTTTTTGTGGGGGTATGTCAAGGCGAATGTCTATAGGGACAAGCCCGCTTCGATTGACGCACTGGAAGCTTACATCCATGCATTCATTCGTGAGATACCGGCCGATATGTGTGAAAGAGTATGCCAAAATTGGACTCAGCGGATGGGCTACCTGAGACGCAGCCGCGGTCAACATTTGCATGAAATTATCTTTAAACATTAAATTGCAAGGTTCAAACTATCGATTCAAGTAAATATTTCATTCATTTTTTTGAATTTTTTGTGTTTTTTTTTTTAAAAAAGTTCTAAACCTCTTAAAAAACACCCGTTACATAAGACATGGATAAAACTCTGTTCTTAATTGCTCCAAGTCTGCATCTGCGATAAAGCAATCATTTTGTTTAATATTAAATAATCCTCATGATAATTTCTTCACTGATTATAATTCTATATCATTTTTCACTACTTTTTTTTTTGTCTGGAAATTTTACACTAACCTGGTAGAAGTAACGTCCAAAACATCAAAGTGATAACTGTTGATAGTACCAATGCAGACCAATGTAGCATCCAAAATATTTTAACACCCCAACCCTGTTCCACTGTATCCACTGCAAATAGTTAAAAATTTGCGTTAACTCTGACTTTAACTTTGGCTATTCAGCTCCATCAGAAGGAACAAAAAACCTTTGTCAGAGTGCCATAACGTTGTGAGAACAGCTCCAAAGGTAGTTGCAATCAAGCACAATATAAACCCCCAGTTAGTCAGTTGGATGAAAAACCTTGCATTATCGAAGTACTTTATTGCAATAGCCAAACCAGCGGCAATATAAAATCCAGCCACACACCAACGATACAGAAGAAACCAGAATGATCTATCTCCGAATTGCCACTATTTTCGTAACAAAAAAAATAAAATTTTACAGGAAAATTGCGTACTTTCGCGAGAAGACGCTAACTCACTTGAGATTTATAGAAATCCTCGATGGAATAATGAGCCAGGCGAAAGTTCTTCACTTGAAATTGGTCGGTAACTGTGTTTGTAAATATCGACCAACATCCCAGCTGTCTCATTGTACCGATACTGTTTAATCGAATTGTCAGTTTAATAATGCCAATGTTATTAGCAGGAAATCAGTGTTTCGGCACAATCAGGTAATTTCATACCTAGCGATATCTACTGTTCGTATATCGTTGTTGTTATCGAACAGAGAAGCAATCTAATTATGGCAGTTTTGATAGGAGATGGACACGAAACTAGAAGCCTTATTGGTAGACGAATTATTTGATTTATTTTAATATCTGTTGATGTTTATCGGATAGAGGGAGAACTCTTATCCTGAAACTGTAAATGTACATAGGTACCTACTTGAAGAGGATGCGATAACATTTCTTACTAAATATCGATTAAAATTAAATACATATACCTATGTAGTTTTTCAATGAAAAGGTTTGGTATCTCGTTTGAAATCTTTATGACGCTCACATAGACGCCCGCAGAATTTTTTTCAAAGGACAGAGGGGGGAGAGGGATGCGGAAATAAGTTAGTGAAAATGCATATGGGAATTTGTATTGCATACATATTATGTACATATACGAGAATATGTACATAATGTATGTATGTAAGTATTTTAATAATTTATACGAACATATTGAAACAAAAATACCGACAGCAGCTGACCTAGTGACCTAGTAGCAGCCTTCAAAAGAAAGCAGATTAAAATTAAAATTTTAAGTTCACGAAAAAAAAAAGAATTGATGTTAATTTTCTTTTTTACGAAGATATGTACATATCTATTTAAGAAAATTCCGAAAATTCTCAACAGGGGGCGCTGTAGGAAAATATTTCGTTTTACTGTTCAATTCAATTACCGTTCAACAGGTGGCGCCGTAGGCGGTTATGAAATGGCTTTTGGGGTATTCTTTTTCAACTTTTGTTTTTTGTAGGGTGAAATGGGCAAAAATTAAAAATTGTTGAACTTTTGTTTTTTGTAGGGTGAAATTGGATCAACATAAAATAATTGTACGATTTAAGAAATTAGTTTTTTCTTTGAAAGGTTTTTCTTAGGAAATGGCTTTAAGGATATGCTTTTTTTTAAATTTTGCTATTTGTAGCGTGAAAGGGGCAAAAATAAAAAAATTGTTTAACTTTTGTTATTTGTAGAGTGAAATGGGGCAAACATAAAAAAGTCTGATTTAAGAAATTCGTTTTTGGTTTGAAAGGTTTTTTTTTTAGGAAATGGCCTAAGGGCTATTATTTTTAAAAATTTTAATATTTATAGGGTGAAATCGGGTAAAAATAAAAAAACTATCCGATTTAAGAAATTCTTTTGGCTTTTGAAAGGTTATTTTTTAGTGGATGACGTTAAGGATTTTTATCAGAAAATTGTCATTTATGGGGTAAAAATGAAAAAAATGATTTCAAAATTTTGTTTGTTTAAAAGGTTATTTAAAAAAAATTGATATTTATAGAGTGAAATGGGATAAAAACAATAAAGAGGTTTTTGATCACAAAAATTCTTTTTGTGTTGGGAAAGTAATATCTATAGGTGGGACTCAGAGAATCATGTTTTTACATATTTAGCCAATCATAACTTGAAGTAGGTTAAAACCCATAAAGTTCATAGTATTCGATTACAAAAATTAGCCTAAATATTTATTTAAATTTTTTTTTTTTGAAATTTGTACGCGAAGCTTAGGTTTGTCCACACGTGCGAAGCTGGGCGGGCCAACTTGTTACGTATATTTACGTATTCAACGTACTTACGTATTATTTTATTATAGTGCGGGTGATTCATTTAGAGAAACCTATGATTGACATAAATTGTATGCCGTTGGATAGGCAAAACAAAAGTCCGCATGTTTCAGAAATTTGATTGGATCTTTCTTAGCCGTCGATAATATTAAACAAATTTTGAAGATCAATTTGTGTTTTTTTTTAATTTTATCTTTTTAGGAAATATGGTTTTAGAAATCCCAAAATCCATTTGCGGTGATAGATGGTATTTATTTATTTATTATTCAATATGAATTCAACAACCAAAACAAAAAACATAGAAAACTTCACACGATAAAATAGAAATTATCACCACTTATTCACGACTAATTAACTGCAAATTATGAGGCAATAAATTGTTGAATGTAATAAATCTGAACCATCTTTGGAAGGGGTGCTTCGCTTACTTAAAATTAATTTTGGAATTTAGTGGAAAAGCCATAGAAAACATCGCATGGCAGAATTGCAACTAAAACATAATGGCAAACCCTTATCTTAATAATAAAGATAAATTCTTTGCCATTACATTAAATTATATGCGTTTTATTTCTTCTTGAAAACCACACGTCTCAAAAAAACACCTTTTAGTTACTCTATGAATATGAAACGTGCGTATTTCGCTGGAGGATTTTTCCTCGTTCTAAAGCCTAGTACGCTGCTGATGTGAAACGAAAAATCACATACAAAAGTGATAAAACGAAATCATAAACGAAAAATTTCGAAGCGAAATTGATAATATTGTACAGCCGAGTATTTGAAGAAGTATCCGCTCTTTTTTCGCACAGAATTAATTACCCGGACCATTAGTTGTTTGTGGAAAAGTGACATTTGACGTTTATTCGTGTTTGTATTTTCATCACAGCATAGCTTTCTGTGATTTTCTTGCGCTTGCGTTTTGTTAACACTTTTGATTGGTATTTTTTCGCTTTGGTTTCCGTATACGAATTTCGCTAATGTGGTGTTGGAGACCAAAGCAAAATGGCATTAGCAGCGTACTAGATTTTATGCTGACAAATTGGATGATTATGAAAAATAATAATAAATTATCGATAACCATTTGTAACGTTTGCCCAAGGCAAGAGTTCATATAAGAACTAAGTACTCGATATAGCGACGAAGTTAACATGAGTTTGAATATTTTTAAACGCTTAATTTTCACAAATTTCATACACATGCCTTTAAATAAGCTGTTTTTGTATCAAGATAAGATATAGACAACACTTTGTGTTTAACTACTCACAAATCGGCGATAAATCAGCGATTTGATGATTAAAGTTAAACCCTCGTGATAATCTCTGGACTGATATAAACCCCATATCATTTTTTTTTTACTTTTCTCCTCGAAATTTTTCACTAACCTGGTAGTAATAACGTCCAAAACATTAAAGTGATTACTGTTGCCAGTACCAATGCAGACCAATGAAGAACCCAAAATATCTTAACACTCCAACCCTGTTCGACTGCATCCACTGCAAATAATAGGTATTAAAAATTGCATCAACATCGACTCTCAGAAAATATATAAAAAAGTAACCTTTGTCAAAGTGCCATAGCGTTGTAAGAACAGCTCCATAAGTAGTCGCAATCATGCACAAAATAAAACCCCAGTCAGTCAAATAGATGAAAAATCTTGCATTATCGAAGTACTTTATTGCAATAGCCAAACCAGCGCCAATATAAAATCCAGCCACGCACCAACGATACAGAAGGAACCAGAAAGATCTGTCTCCGGATTGCCACTATTTTCGAAAAAAAAACAAAAAAAAAAAATCAAATTAATATATTTCAGGACAAAAGCGTATATATACTTTCGCGGGGAGAAGACCCTAACTCACTTGGGATTTATAGAAATCCTCAACAGGATAATGACCCAGCCGAAAATTCTGCAATTGAAATTGTTCGGTAATCGTGTCCGTAAATTTCGACAAACATCCCGGCTGTCTCATCGTACCGATCCCGTTTAATTGAATGGTTGGTTTTCTAATGCCGGCATTATCAGCAGGTGGTATCGAAATCAATCTTCTGGCACAATCGGCCAATTCCATATCCAGCGATACTGCTCGTTCATAATTTCGTTGTTATCGGACAGAGAAACTGTCATATTATGGCAGTCGTGATAAGAGGTGGCCCTGAAACTAGAAGACTTAAGTATTATAGCAAATTCTGAAAGAGAGCGCCAGTATAAGTATAAACCTATACTTGAAGAGGTTGGACGATATGATTTATCACTTGATATCGAGTGGAGACTGTAATAGTTTAACAAAACCAGTAAGAAACAATTTGTTATCACCTAGATTATTTATGACGCTCACAATATTTATGAGACCGGGTGTTTTGGCTTTCATAATAAAAATAAAAAAAATTAGAACTGTTATAAATTTTGGTTGTGATAACAAGATGACTAATGAAGGCGTGTGTCTTTGAAAAATAAAATCGAACACAGTTTTATGTATTCTTAGGTATATTTGTGATCGGTTTAGGTATAGGTACTGTGTTAGTGTGTAATTTTTGTCAAACTCATTCGTCATATTTATACACCCTTAGTCCATCAAAGCTCTTTTTTTTGGGTATAACAGATTGTAAACACATATACGACCGTATTTTATGTGTCTCGCTGTCGGAAACGGCAGCAACCATGAGTAATGCTTAATCAAAAATCAAACAAAAAATTCCGACTTCCTGGATCAGAGTTTAAGTGTATAATGACGCTTAATATCGCTATTCCTAACGTGATGTTGCTTAGTTTTGTTTTTTTACTATTAGTTTGTTTGTAACGGGTGATTTTTTAGCTGGTTTGGTTTTGGCAACACTGGTTTTGACAGCTGACGTGTGTTTAGTACCTTGTGTCACTGTCAAACAGCTTCAATTTGGTTTGCAATTTAACCATGGATCGTCTTACAAATGAACAACGCTTGCAAATTATTGAATTTTACTATCAAAATTCGTGCTCGGTTCGAAATGTTCATCGCGCGCTGCTTGTGTTCAGCGATGAGGCTCATTTTTGGTTGAATGGGTACGTAAATAAGCAAAATTGCCGCATTTGGAGTGAAGATCAGCCAGAAGCATTGCAACAGCTACCAATGCATCCCGAAAAAGCCACTGTTTGGTGCGGTTTATGGGCCGGCGGCATTATTGGGCCTATTTCTTCAAAGATGATGCGAATCGCAGCGTTACTGTCAATGGTGAACGCTACCGAGCGATGATAACAAACTTTTTTTTGCCCGAAATGGAAGTTCTTGACTTGCATGATATGTGGTTTCAACAAGACGGTGCCACATGCCACACAGCACGCGAAACAATGGCGCAATTGCGAGGCGAGTTTGGTGAACAGTTAATTTCACGTTTCGGGCCGGTCAATTGGCCGCCTAGATCGTGCGATTTGACACCATTAGATTATTTTTTGTGGGGGTATGTCAAGGCTAATGTCTATAGGGACAAGCCCGCTTCGATTGACGCACTGGAAGCCAACATCCATGCATTCATTCGTGAGATACCGGCCGATATGTGTGAAAGAGTATGCCAAAATTGGACTCAGCGGATGGGCTACCTGAGACGCAGCCGCGGTCAACATTTGCATGAAATTATCTTTAAACATTAAATTGCAAGGTTCAAACTATCGATTCAAATAAATATTTCATTCATTTTTTCGAATTTTTTGTGTTTTTTTTTTTTTAAAAGTTTTAAACCTCTTAAAAAATCACCCATTATTTTCATTCATTTTTTTACAAAACTTATCAGAAGCTGTTGACTACGTCATTGTGTGTAGATAAAATTATCCCGAACCCCTAAGTCATTTTCGTTGTATATATACAATGTTCTGAAGAAATATGTTCGAACTGAAAAGCATTTTTCAAAAATGTTTAGAAGTTTTTTTGATTAACAAAATAAAAAACACTGTTTGTCAGACCTACTCAACAGAGGGAATGACGTAAATCAGTTTTTTTTTTGAATTCTCCAAAACCGTCGTAATTGTATAGATTTGATTAAAACCGCTACATTTCTTTTCACATTAGGTACTTGCCCTGCAGATCAACTTAAATGACAACGTTAGAATGAAACAACAACAAATTGAGAGCTACACCACCAAGTTTAAAGGCTTTTTCCACGGGAACCAACCGAATAATCAGATTGCTTTTTAGTGGTGCTATAGTATATAGATATGGTCAAATTACAACAATACTGACTCACCCATATACCAACTACCAATTGGTATACAATCAATATTGTCAAATTGCCAAATTTTTAAAGAAAGTATAGTTACTTTAACTTTTACAATTTTAAGTGACTTCAAAATATTAATTTGAAAGTTTGTTTTTATTTTTTTTTTTTATTGACAAAAAACACATTTATTTGTGTGTCACGAAATGTGCATGTTCATCAAACAACCTTGAAAAGATCAAAACAACAATGCAAACAGGAAACTAAAAATTTAATTCTATCTGCGTTAAGCATTTAGATACAATAAAAATTCTTCTTATCATTGTCTTCCAAATATCGCAGTATCTAAGCCACTTTTTTATTTGTTTTTAGTTTTTAAATAAATACAGGCTTTATTTTTTCGAATATAAGAATTATAATATTTACATACGTGCCGTACCTAATGTTATAGACTAAGAGCTGATAGAAAATTTTGGTTGCGGAAATATAACCAAAAATTGATTACGAGGGTTTATAGGTGTATATACGTCGTGATATCGAAAACAAAAGTCTGGCAGGTTTGAAAATAACGATTTTAAAATTTTTATTTTTTACCTTTATCACTCAAGCATTATCAACTTTAGAAAGTCCGTGATATTTCCAATTCACAAGAAGGGTGTGACTATTAAAATCCCAGCAACTATAGAGGTATGTCACTCCTGAACTCCTTTGCTAAAATCTATACTAGTATGCTACAAAAAAGATTTATTACGTGGCTTGAAAGTAATAACATTATAAAAGAATATCAAGCGGAACATTACATCGACAGCAGTAAAAAGTTGTACGCCTTATTAGTGGATTTTATGGCTGCCTTTGATACAGTGAACCGATCTGCACTCTTTTACAAATTGTACTGCCTAGGTGTAACTGAAAAGTTTTTAAGATCACTGGAAAACTTGTATGAAAGCACTACATCATCAGTATGGGATGGGGAAAGCATATCTGAATGGTTTCCAACATTATTAGGTATGAAACAGGGTTGTAACATAAGCCCAATAAACTTTATATTATATTATGTCAATGACTTGACAGATGTATTACCAGGTGGTGTTGCGATTGGCGTCCTCCGTTTATCGATTTGCCGCGCTGGCCGGACGAACCAAAAATGTTGGAACATTTTGACACCTGTCAAACTAAATTTGTTCTAATCGACCCAGAACGTCAAGCGTGAAATTAGGTAATATCCACCTCCTTAATCGATTAGTGTACTCTGTTTTTGGAGAGTGCAAATGTTCAGGTTTCCACTGGAGCAGTACATAGGTTAAAACAAACGTTGATGTTTACACATATTAACCATGAACCAAGAAACAATACAATGCAACAGCTGCTTTTAGTCGTTTTTTTTCTTCAATTGAAAGGAAATTGTAGTAGAGTTGTAGTAGAAATGTAATAGAATATACCTTAGACCTGTTTCTACTGAAACAGAGTTGCCAAATTCTCTGAGAATAGCAGCTGTGTCTAACCTGGGTGGGGTAACTTTAGACTCCAGTTCAGTTAGACTCGAGTTTATAATATGACTTTAGCTCAAAATATGATTTTAGCTCAAAACTATCGGTTAGGCCCTATAAAATTTTGCTAATATTTAGTTAGGTTTATATTTATAATGATCACTTAAATGAATGTTATTAATACAAAACTAATTAATCCTGTGTAACACTTATGCTGCATTTACACAACTGTCAAATTGGCAGTATTCTGGCATTCAACTGTCAAAAAAATGACAGAACAATGGAAAAATTCATTCTTTTGGCAGTATAGTGACAGAAAAATGCCAATTTGTCACTCGTGTAAATCCAGCATAAGTTCTGTTGTATTTTTTAAAGCTTTCTGGCGGTTTTTTTTTAAACTTATTTTTTCGGAAACAGATTTTTGATTCTGGCATCTAAGGACCATGTAGGATATTCAAAAAAAAAATTGTGTGAGTGCCGGGACTCACGGTTAATATGTGTAAACATCAACGTGCGCGGATCCAAAACGGACTTGTTTTTGCTTGAAAGGGATCTTAAGATTTTTTTCACTGAACGCACCCATCCTAGTATGCACACCGTAACGTTGCACGACGTAACGTTGCACGACGTAACGTTGCACACGAACATTCACGTTTTTTTTTCACTCTACCGCCAGCATAGATGTTTACACATCAAAAAAGGAATCTTAAAAATCAGTAATTGGTCATTGAGTTTGACTGGTTTCAGTAATTGGTAGCAAAGTTTTGACGTCCAATTTTCCAATCTTAAAAAAAAAAAAAAATTTTAGAACTTAAGGAAATGCACACTAATATACCCATTTCTTATTTTATTTTTTAGAACGGAATTTTCGGTAATACTAATTCATTTTCAAATTCAAAAATCCCCTATATAGCCGTGTTTCTTTGGAGTTGTCGAACTATACTCATGATAAGATGCAACCGATAATCTAGTACTATACCTACTATAATAGCTAGCAAAGTATTACCTTATCATGAGTACCTCGCCACCTCCAAGGAACATGGCTAAAATGCTTCAAAATCACATCAGTCGAGGTTATAAGACTTTCCCATAGCAGATTCCTATCTCAATTTAAAAAAAAGAATCTATAAAAAAAAGCATTTTTTGTCCATCTTAAAGTTGTGTTCATCCAAGAATTTTCACTTTCAGAATTGTGTTGGTAATTTTAAAGCCATAAATCTCACGACACTGATTTTATTGACTTTTCACCTAACACAATTAATTGCACTCCAAATCAATAAATCAAAGAAATTCGCACTCAAATGCCCTCTCATACAATAAATTATCATTCCTATAAAAAAAAAAAAAAAACAAACCAAACCAAAGTGATATCAGAAACAAAGTGAACTTTTTATTAATGAAAATGCAAATTAGTCTTGCTATAACCCCCAGCCAGCAGCTAACCAACAACCATCCCGCATGAGACACAAACTCTCACTCTCGAAATATTGCATCTTCTCAGCACATGTTTCGCATAAAATAGCCATCTCGTGAGATTTCTTCTACTACGGGTGTACCGTGTACCGTGTGCGATGATGCGAACGCCCGCCGCGCCAGCAGCAAAATGTGCATTCCCAGACTTGTGACGTTTATGACATAACAATACAAGACCACCACTTAGCCTAACACTATGCTCTTCAGAGATTGCCACAACTCAGACTAAATTATGCACTCAGACATGACGGTGCAGTGGAGGAGGCGCGGCAGCGGAGTGGAGGAGGCAGAAATGCTCCACATGCCTCTTTATCGATTTCGCTGAAGTCGGCAGACCTAGTGGGTTCTCTCATCGGCCGACAGCGGCCGGCGAGGCTGACAGCCAGTCCCAGAGTTCAAAAATTAAATACAAATTTCGGCATTGTGCCAATTTCTCACACTTTTTTGACAATTCAGGGACGTCTCTCAGTTTGATGTCGACTTTGATGGTCAAATGTTGTTGTTGCTATTGCCTTAAGGGCGCTCAAATGAATCTTTGAAAATGTTAAAATAAACTGTCAAAAATTTGGCCCCTAATCAAGGCCTCCGCGCTTCTATGAGTTTTATTTAATTAAATGTTTTTTTTTTTTTGTTTCCTTTAATTTTTGTTAGGTTAATTCTGACGACTTGAAGTGTTAAACAGATCAATTACCCGTCTGCTAATATAATTCGTGTGTGTTTTTATTGTTATTATTATTAATTTAGTGCGACGAGGCGCACGAAAGATATACAACCAGCCGGCCACATGTTCTAAAAGCTGGCGAAATATAGTAGCAACACCGCATTCGGTCGCTTGCAATCATTTGTTTCGGATGAATCTCGAGAGCAGCAGCAACTATTTTTACTGCTCGCAGCGGAACTTTTTCGAGTATTGCTAAATCTCCTTTTTATTTTTTCTGTATATCTTTTTTTGTTTTACTTTTTTTTTTTGTTATTTTTTATCTGAGATATATACGTACATAGATACATAAGTTAGTCACACCGGTTGTTGTGCGGTAATAGTATGAAAAGACTGTGCGGTAGGTAAAGAAAAAAAGAAGCGATATAAGTAATTCTTACAAAAAAAAAAAAAAAAAAAAAAAAAACAAAACAAAAATTACCAACTCGAAGGAAGTTAAAGAAAATTCATTTTGTTTGTAATTGAAAGAAAAAACAAAAATCACACAAGCAAAATGAAATTTTTCAAAAAATGTGCAAAGTGCATTATCAAGGAAATTACATGGAAGAATTTTGGATTCGAACACACGAATCCGGAGGATTTTCTTAAATCAAAGGCAAGTTTACAAAAAATAAGATAATCAGAATAACAATGTGAATCAATTAAAACGACTTTGAGTGTTTGAATGCGATAATAAATGAAAAAGAAAAAAAAATAGTTTTTTATGTAACACCAAGGGGAGTATTTTTTTTTTTTTTGTTTGATTTGTGATTGACTTTGAAAAGCGTCAAAATCAAAATACAAACAATATTTGCAATAAACGTGGCGGTGGATTTATTATTATTTGTTGATAACCTCTTACAATGTGTTGTTAAACCCCATACACACTGATAACATAAATAAATTAACTAGTCCAGGAAAAAAAAGTCATATCTACCTAGGTACACCTTTATATCATGTATAGGAAGGCTTGTCGTATGTGGCGAAAAAATTGGTATCAATAGAAGCAGGAGAGGTTACATATATTTATTCCAATTTTGTACACGGCTTGGCGGTCGCACTTCCGGTATATTATTCATTATTGTGCAAATACGGCAGAGTGAAGAGGAATTAAGATACTTAAAATAAATATATGAATATTTCGGATACAGAAGATGTATTAGGCGATCTTGAGCACTGTGGACTTTTAAATAAGACCAAACTATAGGTCTGCCAATTTAAGTACAATTGTATTTTTTGTGTATGGACTTTGGCAGAACTTTGAACTAAAATTTGTAGAAGTGGTAGTTTTGGAAAGTAAACTATTATTTTTCTAAATACAAAATCTGGAGATCCATTTTTTTTATATTTTCCTAAGCTTGACGTTAAAATCTAAAATTAAAAAAAAAAATCGTTAAATTTGTATGAATACCATGGGAGGGTACCGGCAAAAATCGTAATTCAGCAATTAAGCAAAATATTAAACACACGAGGCATGGCTGAGTTGGCTCACTTGTTCTTTATGTGGTTTAATTTGTAGATTTAAAGATTTGCAACTTCTCTATCGGATCCAAGGGCATTCGTTGCCATGCAATGGGCTTTTGGGGGTAGGCAATATGATATACTATGTGTGTAGATAGGAGATGTGTGAAATATGAATTGCAGGAACAATCCGAGATTAAAATTTGCCGCTTCTCTTCCTCCAATCCATCATCAAAGAATTATTATAGCATTTGCGAAATTTGTTGGTTTCTTTTTGAATCATGTTATTTTGACACTGACAGCTATTATGAGTTCAACAAATTTACAGAAACTGAGTGTTACATTTCCGCGGTAAGAAATAGACCGATTTATACGCTATTCAACAACGTTGGGAAATATTACACACAATGGTTGCTGATGTGTTGCCAAAATAGTGCACATTTTGAAATGCAACAACAGTGCAGCTGCGAGTTTGTGAAGAAATTTTGTGAGACTGGCTTTTGAACATAATCCTGCCTTCGTCCTGTGTGCTTAACGGAGTATATTGCAGCTGATTGGTGTGATTCTACAGGAATGGAGGCAGTATTGAGCCATTTCTTTTCTAAGAGGACAAATGGAAAATATTATAGTCAATCCCATATTTGGGATATTCGTCAAAAAATATTTATACTTGTTTCAGAAATTGGTCAGCTATAGGTTTTTTTCGCGATTTTTTCAAGTTTTTTTCAGGGCTAGAATGACCTACTGAAATAAGACTTAAGATTGGTGACAAGTTGAAAAAAAGGAAACTTTTCAAAAAAAAAAAAAAAATTGCAGGAAATCGTAGCTTTTTAAATGCTAATTTGTGGCGAAAGAATAATTTTTTATTAGCTTTAATGGATCAGTTTTTATTTCAATTTCAAGTTTGAACCGGTCGGCTAAAACAAGACTGAAGCTGGCGGACAAAATTTAAAAAAAATTAGAATTTTAAATAAAGGTAGATATGTAGGTACTTATATTTTGAGTCAACCCACATTTTAAGTTAGATCAAAAATGAGCTGCCAAATTCTAAAATAATTGAAAATTTGAAGAAACCAAAATATTTGTTTGGCAAATGCCCGTTTTAGATTAGCGAAAACGAAAATTCGAATTTCCCCTCTAGGAAATTACACACAAATGCTCTGTACCAAATTTCATGCAAATCGGTCCACTTGTTTAGGCTCTAGCTCAAATTATAGTGGACACACCGACGCACAGACCGACGGACGGCATGACGAAACCCACTTTTTCGGACTTCTTGATTATCATAGTGTTAGTTTTGATTATAACCTCGAAATTGTTTTTTACACGAAACCAATACTTGCCCTATAGAGCAAGTAAAAACTGAGATAATCAAAAATTTTTTTGCACGAATTTGAAGTTACTCTAGTAGTTCGCATAATTTTTTTGCTATATGTATATATCTACCTAAAAATTTCTGGTAGACTATAACGGTATAGCCATCCCATAAACTATACAAAATCGAGGTTTTCGCAACTCAACAGAATTTAAAAAGTTACAAATTTGGATCCCAATTTTAATCTTAATTTCGTATTATTTTAATTTCCGACTTATTTTAGCGGAAACTTTACTAACTCAGAAACTATGCGAGCTAAAAATGTTTGATTTGCCCAATAAATAAGCATTTTATTAACTGTTAATTCAAATAAAAACATTTTTCGATTCCGCCAAAATGTGTTCGTCAAAGTGGGACGGAAAATAATACTTCATAATTAATTGGAACAATATACCTACTGTTCTTAATAAAGCAACAATCGTTGAACAAAAATATTTAAATTTTTTTTTGAGTCGCCTTTCTTAAAAGAAACTAACAGATAGAAACCACCACCTTTTACAATTCTATGACGGGTGGCCAGTTTGTTCATACAGTGGGTTAAATCTTTCACAAGTTCTGATTAAGAGGTGTGAATCAACCATAATCAGTTGATCAGTGATTTCCGCATATGATTATGATTAACAACCCAAAGTATGATATTTGGCACCGGTAGTTGGGGCGAGTTTTTCAGAAGCAATTTCACTTAAATTATTTTTTTTTTTAAATAAGACATGATGCTCCTAAATGCAAAGGCTTTTATCTTGAAGATCCGATTAATAGAACTCAAGATATAAGCATTTTAAGCGAACCTTATCGACTTTTGTTGTTGATTTTTTGCTACGCAAAAAAACTCAAAAAAAAAAATGCCGATCGTCAAGATAAAAGTCTTTACACTTGAGGAAAATGACAGAGCATAATTTCCTTTTTTAACCAAATGGATTTAAGTAATAATGCTTCAGAAAAAGAACTGTAGCTATTTTCAACCTCACACGCCCGCTACCCGTGCCAAATAAAACCAGACTGCCGGACTTTTGTTTTCGATATCACGATGCATGCACCTACAAACTCTCGTACTCAAGTTTTGGTTATAAATATATTTCCACATCCAAAATTTACGCAGCTCAGTCTAATTGCATGATTGACCAGCTGCAATAATCCTTGATTAAGGATGATCGCAGTTTTGAACAAACTGGCTTTAAGTGTTCCTGTTATCCCGTTTGGCAACTACTGTATATGGTGTACAGAGCAGTGCTGAGGGATCATGGGAAAAATCCCTTTCTCGGGGAAATTTGACCTCGGGAGGGAGAAAGGGAAAATCGACTCATTTTGTGAAAATTCTTTGTAACTATATCAAATTTTACTCCGAAAACAGACAAAAAATAACACTTGTAATGGTTTTTTTATTAAATAGTTTTTATCAATATTAAAAAAATCGATTTTTTCTCAAAGATAACTCAAGCAGTCTTTATTTCAACTCCAAGAATAAAATTAGTAAAAAAATTAAATTGGAAAAAATATTTTTTTTTTAACTATTTAAAAGATTTTTTTAAGTGATGACCACCTTCTTTTGTTTTTAATGATACTGAAAAGAAAAAGATTGCTAAAAGACTTCTGGGATAAAAGTGAATCCTGTTTAATTTTTAAAAAGGAATTTAATTTACTCAAAAAAATCTAAATATTTAAATTGGTATCTACTTAATGAAAATATATTTTCTGTATGCTGTGGGAAATAAAAAGGGAAACAAAGAAAAGATTTGTGGGACAAAAAGGGAATTTTCCGACTGGCTGAAGGGAAATTCTCTTCAAAACGACCCCAGAACCTGCAGAGTGGTCCTTTTGCTGAATTTTAGGGAACAAAATCAATGATTCTCCACGCTAATTCATGACGAAAATTATTGAAAACAGGTGCACTTTATAAATTGCAGACGATGTTTTTGAGTTGTTGACTCCAAAAGTTATAATTAGCAATTTTGAAATGTTAATTTTTTTACATTTGGAAATTTTTATTTAAAAAAAAAAAACAAAAAATAAAATATCAAAGCAAAAAAAAAAAAAAAATTCAAAGCCCTTGGAGTAACAATGCGCAATAATTTGAACATATTTCTCTATAAATTTGGTATAAATTTGCATTGGATTCTCCTTTATATGTAGGTCTACGAAAATAAACATTGTAGCAGGCTCGGCCGAAAATATGAGAAGTACGAATATCTCGGTGCAAATCAATATCTCTCGTTTTTTTCTTGAAAAAAAAAATGAATGATAAAATCTCACAAATTAATAATCCTACTTTTCATAGTCTCGCATTTACAAAATGTCGCTTTTAACAATTTCGCAGTTACATCTCACAACCAAAAAAACTCGCAAATATTAACCGATATCTCGTAAATAATTCGGCATTGGAATTTCTTACTATTATGTTTATACGAAGCATGCTCGGCACATAATGAAAGCACTACGATAGCTCGCAAATTAAAATTTCGAATAACAAAATTTCGCAAAATTTTGAAAATGTCCAAAAAAATAAAAGCTCGAAAATTAATAATAATAAACTATTACACTGATGACGCTTATAAAGATAGGGAAATGTTCTTAAATCCATAAAAAAAAAGACTTAAAGAGAAGGCGAACAACTTAAGGGCAGCTGAAACGTTCTTGCAAAAATACAAATGTTAATTTACATAGAGTTAATAACTGAGTTTTAAGAAAACTAAGCCCAAGGCCTCCATTTTAACAGAAAATTAAGGTGTAAGATTCTTACTCACTAAAAAAAAAACACCTTTCCCTTTTTTTCATAGAAGCTGTCGACTTCAACTAAGTTAGCTTATACAGTTGTATAAATTACAAAGATCATCATATATGATGTTAGGATTGATTAAAATTTCTATTTTCGTTTTTTCTTACGAAACAAAAACTTGCTCTATAGAATAGGTACGTATCGCTCACAAAAAGAAAGTTATATTCAAATCAATTCAATTTTGATGACGATCGATTTTGTTTACAAAATAAAACAAAAAAATAAATTATCGAGAGACAAGATTCCCAGAATTTAACAACAACGCAATAATTAAATAGAAATAATAGAAGAAACTGAATTTTCTAAATAAAAACAAAATATTGCTGAGTTCACATTTTTTCTTTGTTTGTTTTATAAACCGAAACTTAGGTCATATAATTTCATGAAATTTAATTTTATAGTTTTTATATTGAACACAAAAAAAAAACACCGCACAAAATAGGTTAATAGCTTAGAGTATCATATAGATACCTATACCTAAATATTGTTGCTCACTGTGGGTATTTTCCAAGAGTTGATTTTTTTACTCATTCATAAATTACTTAATTGATGATGTGCGTAGAAGTTAAGCTGATGAATGATGAAGATAGATAATAGTGAATCATCTTTTGATCTGAACTATATCGAACGATCTTTTTTTATGGGTTTTTGTAAATTGATTTAATTAACACGGTCATTGAGCTTAGGATCTAAATATAAGGTTATACTTTCACGAAGATAAGGTATGGTGAAAATAAAAGCTACACTCAAGACTAGAGGAGATTATTTGGTGTAACTGAAGATCATCATCAGGCCAAAGAGAAATAATTTACGAACATTCTTATACCCAAGGGAAGCTAGCTTGGAATGTTTGTTTTTTTACCATAATTAATAGAGAAATAGTCATTTCTTCCAAGGAAAGATTCGTGAGTGGATAGACGTTTGTAACTAATTGATAGCTACTTGCCATTCTGGGATGTCGGATAGTTTATCCATATTAATGAAAGAGTTGTTTCGCTAAGCTGAGTTTAAGTGTGCAGAGCACCCGATTAATCGTTATCCAAAAGAGCAAGCAATTATTGCGTAACTTAATACAGGGTCATTCATTTCGTGGTTTAGGTTGGTAGCGCTGGCATTTGACACCTGTCAAACTCAGCTGTCATTTGAAGTTTCATATTATTAGTTGAATGTTTGACTTAACAATCGAACAACGCGTTAAAATTATTAAAACTTACTATACAAAAGTGGTAATTCAAACGTAGCCACTTTTCGCGCATTACGCGATAATTATGTTCGTCATAATCGACCGACAACGCAAGTAGTCGGTAAAATTGTGAAAAATTAGAAGAGAGTGGAAGCGTTGCTGATGCCGTAAGGCCTGTGCATCATCGTAATGCACGCTCAGTCGAAAATATTGCTGCTGCAAGTGCAAGTGTTGCTGATGACAGTTACAGTCAATTCGGAGCGAAATGTTCGAATGATAACCTATTTTTTTTTTGGCCGGCGGCGATTGAAGATCATGACTGGGACGATATGTGCTTCCAACAAGACGGGGCAACAAGCCACACAACACGACCAATTATGGCTTTATTGCGTGAGAACTGAGAAGTTTCCTGTGCGCGTAATTTCACGTTTTGGCGACGTCAATTGGCCAATAACATCATGGGATATGATACCGTTAGATTTTTTTCTGTGAGACTACGCTGAAGAACGTGTTTACACGAATAATCCCCGAACTCTAGACGCATTAAAAACCAATATTACTCAAGTTATGGCAGAGATACAACCCGAAATGTGCGACAAAAGTGGTTAAAAATTACCTCAAAAGAAGCACATGCTGCGAATCTTCCCGAGGCGGCCGGGCCATTTGAATGATATTGTTTTTCACACTTAATGGCAAATTCCAAACTTTATATTAAAAATAAAATACATTTTTCATCAAAAATGTATCGCTGTGTGTGTTTTATTTAGCTTTACTTTCGAAACCGATAATTGTGATAATTGTGTAAACTTCCAATAAATTGTCAGAAAACAATTATAATTGTAAGCCGATAAATTGTAAGATACCTATTTGATAATCGTGTAAGCACTCAATTTATTTTCAGGCCTGAAAATTTTTATCGTTTTCTGACATTTGTGACAATTAAGAAATTGTCAGGTGTACTTTTTTTAACATCATACAATTTTTTCATTGTCTGACAATTTTCTGTCAATGTCCGACAATTATCTAACAATTAGGAGAGAAAATTTACCTACCAATCTCTTACAATTTATTGACAGGTATTCAGCCAACTATCTGTCAATAAATTGTTAGCCAACTTCTGAGAAGAAATTCTAAGAGGTTGGTAGATTTTCTCCCAACCGTGTAAGCACACAATTTAATTGTCAGCCATTGGTAGATAATTGTCAGACATAGTAAGATTATAATACTTTAGAGATTTGTTTTTATTTTGTCATCTGATGAAGAAGAGCAACAAGTAAAAATTATAAAAAAATTCAAGAGAATTTCAAGTTAACAAGAATCTAAATCCAAATTCCAAATCGCGATAAGTTGTTTAAACTTCTAAATTGTTGATTGTTTCAAAATTTGCCCTAATTAATATTGAACTTGTTTTTTTTTGTGCTCTGTTAACCTGATTAAATTATTAAATTATCAAAAAAAATTAACAAACAAATTTGTAAATATCCTGTTATAAGCGAATAATTAATCTAAAATTATCCACCTAATGGTTAATCGATTGGCAATGGTTATTTTGTTTATAGTTATGAAATTCATTACAAGACCTGAAACGCTGTTTAAAATCAATTAATATAATCGAAAATATTTTTAATTAAAAATTAGGCTTTTAATTAAATTACGCTTTGGCTTAATTAGAAATCCGTCACATTTTCTGGCCTTTTACACTCATTTTTTATCATAAATAAAAAATATGCATGACTGGATCGCACGAACTTGCTCTTGTGGTTAACAACTGTATGTATAGCCATACATTGATGTTGCATGATGTTATGATACCTTTTTCAACCGACTTTAGTAAGGCCTTTGATACAATTTCCTACAGACAAATACTTTTTAAATTGCCCAACCATATTGGCTTTGAACCTATATTCTTGAAATGGATTTCCTCTAACCTAGATAACCGTTTCTACAATGTTCGTTTCAGATCAATTCTCTCCAGCCCCTTCTTAGCTACCTCCGGAGTCCTCCAAGGCAGCCACTTAGGTCCTCTTCTTTTTATTCTTACCATTATTAACCGCGTTCCTTTGAAGGTGGCGAAGTACTCATGAGTACTTTGCTATCCATTTTGAATGGAACGAACAAAATTGGTTTTCGTACAAACCTCATCTCCTCGCCTTGAGAGCTAGAGTAGTTGGAAGTACTAGATTATTGTTTGCATCTACTCATGAGTAGTTTGCCACCTCCAAAGGAACACGGCTAATGATATTGACATGGTTAATAAACATTCCCATAACTCACGCTACGCCGACGACGCCGACGCTAAGTTTTTGAGGACTATTTCTTCTACACATGATTCTACTCTTTGTATGTTAAATTAACTAGAAAATATTAAAAGAGCCTAAGGTCCAGTTTCACAGTCGACACTTACCGCTATAAGTGGCACTTAAGTTTCCAATATTAGGAATTTTAGCTAAATTTCATAGCCAGCTAAATTTCATCGGAGACTTAAGTGCCACTTATTCAGTTAAGAGTGCACTGTGATATTGGGAATTAATCTTTCATATTCCCCACTTAAGTGGCACTTTTCTGACTGTAAAACTGGCTCTCAGAGTTCTACAAAATTGATGTTTTGTGTGATTTTTTTTGTTGGTTAAAAAAAATGTTTTTCAAAATTTCTATCTCTTAACATTTTACTAAAGTTAAAATCACCAGATTTCTGTTTTATCTTTTTAACATATTACTAAATCCATATGTCACTTTGACATAGAAAAACTTTAAAAAGGTATGTTTGCTTACTTTTTTGCACGAAATGTCACTGTTTTAGTAGCATTCAGGTTGAAAAATAGGTTTAGTATGACACTAGTTAAAAAGTGTTTAAAAATAAGAACATTTTAATAAACAGCTTTAAAGTTAGTAAAGTGTTAACTAGTATCAAGCTAAAACCTTAACATGAGGTTGTTTAAAATGTTGCGCCAATATTGTTTAAACTGTTGAGAACCACCAGATTGCAAAGTAATGACAAAATCGGTCTAAGACCATTTTCTCAAAAAACTCGGAATGCCTACTCCCGTTATATGAATTTTTTGGCAAAAACCTGAAACGCAGTTTTCTTGCAATTACTTTGGTCATTACAGGTACGAATTTTTGAAAAATCAAAACGTTTCTATCGCGGCTAACTGTTCTAGATGAGCGAAAACAAAAAATCGAATTTCCCCTCTAGTGAATCATATTATAAAAATGCTTTCGACCAAATTTGAAGCAAATCGGCTCACTCGTTTGGGCACTAGCTCCAGTTACAGTGGACGCACAGACGACAAAAGCACAGACGCACAGACCTATAGACGCACAGACCGACCGATGCGACGGACGGCATGACGAATCTCATTTTTTCGGACTTCTCGATCGTCGTAGTGTTAGTTTTGAAATAATGTTAGTTTATCAATCGTGTAAATCTAGCAAATAAACCGAATTCAATGGTTGTATGTTTTTTTTTTGTAATTGTAAAACTAGCTTTGCAATCAATTGTTTGATTTTTCATTCTTAACAATTTAAATATGCCTATAAACCTATAAACAAGAGCTCAAATTAAATTGCTTTCAAATATAAATACAACAAAGACGTTATTAAATCGTTGAACTCTCACTTATTTGTATGTATGGTTTTCTTATTGTGACTTTTTATTTTCTTCTAAAACCGGTTTGCAAACATATCAATAGATTTCCAAGTATGTACCTCATTGATAAAGTTATTTACAAACAATAGTTATATGGTTGTTGATTGCTATATAGGAAATGATGATTTAATGTTAACGCAGAGCTTTTACTAATACAGGGTGTTTTAAATGTAGCAAATAAATTATAAGCTGATTGGGAATGAAGAAATAAAAACATTCTTGAGGTAAAATTTTACTTTTTGAAGGTTAAAGCTTTGAATAACGTATGTACATTTCATCAAATATTATTTTCAAAATTAGTGCTCCGTTCGATGAACTTGAAAAAAAAACAATTTTCTTAGCGATGAGTTCCATTTTGGGACAATACTAATTTAAAAAAGATAGACAAGCACCAAATCTTATTAAAGCACCCTTTACATGTAACCAATTTGATGAATTTAATATTCTCTTAACTTAAATCAAATTTTAAAGAGAAAAAAGGAATTAAATGAAAAAAACTTATTTTTGCCATAATCTATGCTTTTGAAGGTAAAGATTAAAAATAAATTAAACATGTTTCCTTATTAAAATTCAATTTTTTTTTATATATAATTTCTATATAATATAAAGTATTTAAATGGTGTTTTTTTTAGACGTGTGGTTTTCAAGAAAAAATAAAACACATATAATTTAATGTTCCGGCCAAGAATTTAGCTTTTTTATAAAGATAAGAGCTTGCCATTGTGTTTTAAAAATGATTTCGGGCAAGTGGCCGCCGCAGCTGGCCCGAATAAATTCCAGCCGAGAGGCCCAATTTTCGACAGCTCCATTCACCTCATTCGGTTCTTCTTCGATACTCTGCTCCACAGCAGCAATAGCGTCTCCGTTGCGTCGTCTGAGGATGCACATTATCCACTAGAGTAAACGTGGTGCGAAACCGATCCATGGTTGCTCGAATTTATGAGATTTTGCGATTATGTCGACCGATTATTGGACGCAGCGGGCTATACGTCGCGTCGAGCGAACCAACCAATTATTTTGGTAATAAATTTGCACGATTTGCAAACGTTGTTCAGAAGTAAGTCTATTAATTACGAAATTGCAAACCAAACTGAGCATAAATCAAGCGACAGCTGTCAAAAAGACCAACTGTGAAAAAAGTATTGCCAGATTGAAAACTACATGTCTAAAAACAAACCCTTTAGTCCTTGGAAATTATTCGATTGTTTTTAACTCGTCTCCAAGACTAAATAAAAAAGATCTTATAAATAAACCTAACGGTACCTTCCAAAAACAACTCCAACGATTTTCATTTTCATTTTCTATGTGCCAAAATTAGTATTTATATGTTATACATATGTACATTTTAGTAGTAATTAATTGTTCTATAGATATTCATGACAGATTTTTCGATTAAGCACTATCCGCTAAACCGATGTAAATATGTATTACATATAACAATTTTCAAAAAACCATGTTTTGTATTTTTTCAACTGCCTAATATAATTACTACTCTTTAAAATGGAGTAATAACTTTTTTTTCTTTAAAATACTAAGGCTCTTAAGTCACAGTGTGTTTGAGCACAAGAGCAAGTATGCGTAACCCATTCTTCTGCTATATCTATTTATGTTCAAAAAAAAGTTAGTACCAGTCCCAAAAATTAAACTTTTAATGTTGACAAAAATTCTGACAAATATGTATGTGCCATTTCATAAAAAATTTCCGAAATTTGGACCAGGTTTTGTTGATGACAGATCAATTTTTTTTTTTGTAAATTGCTCGAAAACTATAGCTGTCAGTTTCTTGGAAGAAAGGTTAATCGAAGCTTATGATATTTTACACAAAAACGATTTTCACAATTTTTTGTAAGACCAATAACTTTTGTAGAAAAACGTGGAATAAAGTACATTTTTTTTTCTTTGATAATACCTACATACATACATATAAATTGTAGAGTTTGTTAACGTTTTTTTCAAAATCTATTGTTCTTACGAAAAAGAGCATTATTGTGTAGAATTTCGTAAGCTGCTAAACTACTAAACTTCTCGAAGTTTTATGAATAAAAAAAAAAAAAAACTTCCCTTTCCATGTAAAAGGTACAAAATTACAAGTATATTAAAACTTATTTTGTCGCATTATTTTTTATTACAGTGGCAGAAAGGAGCAAAAAGTCTTCCCTATCTCATCTTCCGATGGATTCTGGCGTTATTCTTTGTTGGATTGTTTGCCATTTGCATGGCAATGCAATTTTTCGGTGGCAAAATGTTTATCTATTTAACAAATTGGGGTCTAACATTGTGTGTCCTAACAAATGTCCTCGCAGCTTTAGTAGTCACACAATGGTATTTTAACATTGGTAGCATGCCTGGAGAGATTGTTAATAAATCCTTCGAATCAACCACACCGAAACTATTGAAATTCTATTGGCTAATTCATTGTATAACATTGCATTTGGCTTTGGTTGTAACGACAATGTACTGGGCATTTATTTATGGAAAGCAAAGTGAGAAAAATATTCAAAGAATTGTTTTTTTTTATTTTTATTATATTTTTTTTTTTTTTTTTAGAAAAACCTAACAGATATCCAGCGATAAGCTTCACAACACACACATTCAATTCGATATTTATGGTGGCTGATTTTATTGTAGTTGGATTTCCGGTGCGAATATTGCATAGTTTCTACACAATGATGTTTCCGATATTTTACTGCTTTTGTACGGTGATCTATTATAATTTGGGAGGCTTGGATGAGTAAGTATACATATCTTATAAATAAATTAGATTCAAGTGTCAGAAAATTTGACATTATAATGAAACATATGTTACATGTACTTGTAGTATGTTTCTCTTGTTACTAAATAAGTTTAATTGTACTTGTGATATAGTTTCTAATTTGAATTGATTTCTTTTTAACAAGGGATTTCTATTCGTTCACGAACATAATGCGAAATGTTTCGTTACTTAGCGTGGATCTGCGTTAAATATGTTACACATTGTCGACCTTGAGTGACACGCATTCTTGCTCATATGTCATTCATGCTCACATTTTTGTGAGTTTAATTGCGTGAAAAAAACCATGATTCAGAATTATTATGCTAGGATTCTGGAATAACCAAGATGTTATACCTTTTCTTAGTTTTTTTTCCGGATAAGAACTTACTACTCAACTCATAACACAGTGATTTTTTTATTTGTATTCCTGTCAGATGTTATAGTTGAGTTCGGCCCCTTAAGTGATTTCGTAGCTGAAATAATTCAAATTTTAGTTAACTGCCGCATCTATCTAGCTCATTACTAAAATGTTAATAAGATGCCAAAATCTTACTTTGGTAACCCCTAAGTTCAAGTTTCCGCTAAAATAAAACTGAAATCAGCGGAAAATTTCTATAAAAAACTTAATTTTACAGCTTTTTTTCCTAAAATTGTATAGGGTCATTCATTTGTAGGTTTCGAAAGTAAAGCTAAATAAAACACACTCAGCGATACATTTTTGATGAAAATTTTATTTAATTATAAAGTTTGGACTTGCCATTAAGTGTGAAAAACAATATCATTCAAAAATGGCCGCTTTTAACCACTTTTTCGCACATTTCGGGCGTTATCTCGGCCATAACTTGAGTAATGTTGGTTTTTAAGTTCGGGGTTTATTCGTGTAAACACGGTCTTCTGCGTAGTCTCACAGAAAAAAATCTAACGGTATCATATCACATGATCATATTGGCCAATTGATGTCGCCAAAACGTGAAATTACGCGCACAGGAAACTTCTCAGTTCTCACGCAATAAGGCCATAATTGGTCGTGTTGTGTGGCTTGTTGCCCCGTCTTGTTGGAATCACATATCGTCCCAGTCATGATCTTCAATCGCCGGCCAAAAAAAAATCGGTTATCATTCGACCATTTCGCTCCGAATTGACTGTAACTATCGTCAGCAACACTTGCACTTGCAGCAGCAATATTTTCCACCGAGCGTGCATTACGATGATGCAGAGGCCTTACGACATCAGTTACGCTTCCTATCTCTTCAAATTTCTTCACAGTTTTACCGACTACTTGCGTTGTCGGTCGATTATGACGACCATAATCATCGCGTAATGTGCGAAAAGTGGCTACGTTTGAATCACCACTTTTGTATAGTAAGTTTTAATAATATTTTTAACGCGTTGTTCGATTGTTAAGCGATCCGTTATCGTAACTGACAAACATTCAACTAATATTATGATACTTCAAATGACAGCTGAGTTTGACAGGTGTCAAATGCCAGCGCTACCAAGTTGAAACCACGAAACGAATGACCCTGCAGCTTTTTAAATTCTTTTCTGTTGCAAAAAACCTTGATTTTTAGCTCGAAATTTTTTTCGACTCAACTTATGGAAATTTGAATATTTGCGGCGCTAATTCGATTTTAGAGCCCAGAAAGTTTTATTTATTTTTTTCATTCAAGTTCCTGCTATACCTTTGCTTCATTGAGGAGGACCGCGGAATGACCAATATCACTTAGGGATATTTAAATTGACCAAAGAAGCAGTGATTAGCAAGAGTTAGTATGCATTTTTTGCCCTCAGCACTGCCATCGTTGGCTGAGTTTATGGTGGGGCCAAAATAAACAAAAAGGGAGGGTAGGGTTATATAGTCTGAGCTTACGCGTTAGAAGAGATCAATTTCGAAATTCTCACCGTCTTTAGATTCCATTCATTAGTCAAAATGTATACTCCTCTGATCAGATTGATGAAATGAGGTGATCGTATACGCACGCAAATAGTGACAGCTTGTGAAGACGCCTCTCAAAAACACAAACCCACGCGATAAGTGGGTGTTGTTCCGGCTTTACGATATATGACGCATACAGAATGATTTGGAGAGTCTAATAAGTATCTTTTGATTATGACTGCTTACGTCATTTTTTAAGATTGATCATTTCATAACTTATAGAAAAATGGTGAATAAGCTCGCCAATTTTCAATAATTTCAGTTTATTTTTGAAAACAAAATTCAAAACATTTTTGGAGATATTTTTCAAGAGACAGGCCTACCTAACGAAAAACTCTACTAATGCCTTTTGAAGCAAATTAGGAGAAAAAGAAATAGAAAATTCGCATCTTAACATTTTTTATTATAACGGGTGGTTTTTTAAGAGGTTTAGAACTTTTTTTAAAAAAAAACACAAAAAATTCGAAAAAATGAATGAAATATTTATTTGAATCTATAGTATGAACCTTGCAATTTAATGTTTAAAGATAATTTCATGCAAATGTTGACCGCGGCTGCGTCTCAGGTAGCCCATCCGCTGAGTCCAATTTTGGCATACTCTTTCACACATATCGGCCGGTATCTCACGAATGAATGCATGGATGTTGGCTTCCAGTGCGTCAATCGAAGCGGGCTTGTTCCTATAGACATTAGCCTTGACATACCCCCACAAAAAATAATCTAATGGTGTCAAATCGCACGATCTAGGCGGCCAATTGACTGGCCCGAAACGTGAAATTAACTGTTCACCAAACTCGCCTCGCAATTGCGCCATTGTTTCGCGTGCTGTGTGGCATGTGGCACCGTCTTGTTGAAACCACATATCATGCAAGTCAAGAACTTCCATTTCGGGCAAGAAAAAGTTTGTTATCATCGCTCGGTAGCGTTCACCATTGACAGTAACGCTGCGATTCGCATCATCTTTGAAGAAATAGGCCCAATAATGCCGCCGGCCCATAAACCGCACCAAACAGTGGCTTTTTCGGGATGCATTGGTAGCTGTTGCAATGCTTCTGGCTGATCTTCACTCCAAATGCGGCAATTTACCCATTCAACCAAAAATGAGCCGCTGAGCAAGCGCAAGCAGCGCGCGATGAACATTTCGAACCGAGCACGAATTTTGATAGTAAAATTCAATAATTTGCAAGCGTTGTTCATTTGTAAGACGATCCATGGTTAAATTGCAAACCAAACTGAAGCTGTTTGACAGTGACACAAGGTACTAAACACACGTCAGCTGTCAAAACCAGTGTTGCCAAAACCAAACCAGCTTAAAAATCACCCGTTACATAAATATCTATAATTAAACTAGTAATAAACACGAAAGCTTCAAATGTTGGGTATTTTATCAAAAGCATTAACAATATTATTTGTTTCAAATACTAATACTGGAATGTTTATCAATTTCTTGGTTATGAGCTGTTGTTTTATTTCTGTTGTTAAATGAGTTTTATCAATAAGTTTAAAAAAAAAATTAGAAATACTTAGCTTTGCGATAAAGTTTTTTTCTGACGGAATGTTTTTACAGTAGCTATAGTATTGTTTATCAAAACTGTGAGGAACACCTAAATTTGACTATTTAAAAAAAAAAAAAACAAACAAAAGTACTTGTCAAAAAAGTACTTTGCAAAAAAATAATTAAAACAAAATAATTGCCTGAGACTTTGATTTTTTCTATCAAAGAAAATTTTAAATTTATTAATATCACGTCTGCTTAATAGTGAAGTTCTTTAAGACAAATCCTGAAAATTTCGATTATATTTCAAAAAAATAATTCTATTATAAGAATAAAGAAAAAAGGTAACGAAGTTTCTTTAAATTTTGAATAAGTATTTTGAACTTTAAACTTTCTGTAGACATCCAGAATATATTGGAAGAAAACAACAGACAAAATATAAGCTTAATCCTAGAGCAATCTCATCTCACAAAAAGGACATATGTACTTATTGCCACTAAAGTAATACCTATCTGAGCTTACTAATCAAAAGAAAATTTCAAGATTAAGATATAAAAAAAAGTGATATCTGCATATTAAATAACATTAATTTTTACTGAGTTCGTTCTTAATGTCTTACTTATCTTTTAAATCATCTAGATATATGTATATATGTGTTACAGTTCATTTGATTTAATTTATTTTCTTATGTTCTTAAATACATGAAATCAGTTTAAAAAAAAATCATTGGTATATTTCTTAAACATGGATTGCTAAAGTGATTACAATGGGAAAGTGGTAGCAAAGGGGAGAAAGGGGTGAGTCAAAAAGAGTTTCGTTGTGGGGCTATGTTCAGAATCAGGCAAGAGCGTAGCTAGGAGGTGAGACAGCAATGTCTCGCTATAGGATAAGGGTTGCCAAGTTGTTTTTTTTTTCCATTAAATTAAACCACTATTAATGACATAACATCTGTCATAGGATTTGAAAATGAATTTGTTTTACTTTCTCTGTGTTTTTTCTTTTATTTCTGGCACGAAGTATTTGTCTGAGTAGAATTCTAGTAGCAGCAATTACCCCCCCAAAAAAAAAAAAAAATGAGCTAAGCTGAAGGGAAAAATGTGCCAGAGCTGCGTACTATGGGAATTACTATCTTATCCCACTACTCTTTACAAATAATGGCGCCCAACGAGCATACCCGAAGTCAAGATTAGTAAATTTTGATTTCGAAGCTACTTTTTTGTCAAGTCAAAGCCGATGAGAGTGATTTAGTGTAAAATTTACCAATCAGTGCTAGACTAACATTTACACATAATTTTTTTTTTCTTTCAATGATTAGAGTTGATTTTAGTCATATACTTATGTTTACCAATCATAGTTAAAACCTTTAGAGTACTTAGTGATCTTAATTAATATTTTTTTTTTTTTGCATTTTCATTTTCCTTATGCAACTTGTAGAGAAGAAAGTGTATAATGTTTGCATTTTTTTCCACAGGTTCATGATAAGAAAATTTATCCAAGTACATTCAGTTAGTAGAGGAAAAAGGATCATGCATTTATGCATCCTTTGTTCCCACAACTTTTATATTTTTTTTTTATAAAGACACAGAGAGAAACTAGGCTTTCATAATTTCAAATTCTTTTTATCTTTGACTCACTTTTCTTTCCAGAGTTGCCATTTTCCCTACCATTTGAATATTTAATTTTTTTTGCTTCATTTCATTAATAGTAGATATTTGTTAATTTTAAATATTGTTTTTTTTTTTTTATATAAAATATTTGAAAAGAAATTAGTTAAAATGTCCAAGGGTGCAATACCTAGATATACAGGAACTCGTTCCCAATCAAAAATCCTAAAAGCTAATATACAATTAGAGGAAACACCACCTTTCCCAACCAAAAAGCAAAAAGTCGTTAATTCAGGGGTTGACAATTCAAATCAATTGTTGAAAAATCCTCTAAACACTTATGCTGAAGAAGAAAATAATGCTATTAATACCATCCGAAATTGCAATATTATATCGTCTCACAATGTTGAAAAGGTTGAGCAATTAGTTAATTTAATTGATGATGATACAATTTTGAATCATCAAAATTCAGGCGACAAGTCTGATGATATTTTTTACTCGGCTGAATCGGGCCATTTACCCGAACTTCAACAACCAGATCAGATATTTTCAATATCTTCTGTTCAAAAACAACATGATTCGAATGCGAATAAATACCCTGATGGTTCGTTGAAAAATATAGTCGATGTCTTGGTAAAGCAAAACTTAGATCATTTTCATTCAAGCTTACTAACATCGTTGAATGAAAGTATAAGAGAAAATATTGAGAGGTCTGTAAGTACTTCTTTTAAAAATTCTCATGTTAAAAACTTTTCTAGAAATAATAACATGAAACCAATCAATAATATCTCACGTTCTAATAAAAGAAACTATATTGTTGAACCCTCAAATCCGAAAAGAAATGTTTCTTTTGAGATTACGGATAGTAATACTTATGAGAGTCGAGAAGGCACAAATTTTGGCCAGCCAAATATGTTTCACGGACCAAATCTTCATTCTGTGAACAATTTTGAAAATCATCCACCACCTATCAGATCTTTAAATAATCCAATTCGGAAAATTGATCTTGATCGCTGGGGTGTTCAATTTGACGGAACTTCAAAATCCATTTCAGTTGAAGACTTCATTTTCAGAGTAGAAACACTCAAAGAAAATTACGGCATGCAATGGCATGAAGTCATCAGAAATTTTCACTTGTTGCTATCTAGGACTGCTCAAAATTGGTTCTGGCGGTTCCTTCGCAGTAATCCTCATTCAGAGTGGGGAGAACTGAGAGGTGCATTACTTCAACAATTTCGAAGTCATGAATCGGATTTTGAAATCATTAAACAAATCATGGAACGTCGTCAACTTTCTAATGAACCATTCGACGATTTCTATAATTCTATTTTAGACTTACGTAACCAACTCAGAGAACCAATACGAGAACATAATTTAATCAAACTCGTTAAAGAAAACATTCATTTCCGACTTATGCCTTATATATATCCAATGTCGTTGTTCTCAATGGACCACCTTCGTGAAGAATGTCATAAGGCAGAAAAGATGTTGAAAGCTAGAGAATCTTCTCGCATTCGACCTACTAATTTTGGTGCAAGGAATATTCAAGAGCTGAATTTGGAAGACAGTAGCTCTATTTGTAGCATTGATGACGAGATAAACGCAATCGAAACTAAAAACTTTCAACCTTCCAATCGAAAGTGTTTTAATTGTAAGAAAGAAGGACATTCTTTCATGTCATGTCCATCTCCAGTTAGGAGATTGTTTTGTTATCGTTGTGGTTTAGATAATGTAACAACTCCACATTGTTCTAAATGCAATCCAAACTCGGAAAACTGGAAACGGAGCCTGATATCCACCGGGGCATCTCGCTCAACCCAAACAAACCCGGAATAAATTGTATTGATGCTAGTACAAATACTGAGACCCAAATTCGTATTTTGTCTAAAACTGATTTTGACAACCCAATAGATATGACCATTTCACCTGATCTTATAAATCCTCCCATGGTAAAAAGACAGATTTTAACCTATGAGGAAAGACTTAAGAGATACAACGAATTACGTAACAAACTGTTCTCTATTGAGGAATTTCATTCGAGCACTCCTTTAAAATGTTCAAATGGATCCTTCAATCGAAAACAGAAGAGAAAAATCTATCACGACTTTATCAATTCATCTTGTGTATCTGACAATACTGATCCTAGACCATATGCTCTTGTCCAGATAGGAGAAGAAACCATTAAAGGCCTCCTTGACAGTGGTGCATCTGTTTCGTGTTTAGGAAAAGGTTGCTTAGAATTCATTGAACGCAACAAACTTTCAATTCTAAAATTTGTTTCCGATTTGAAAACTGCAGACGGCAGGAATCAGAAAATTGTTGGTAGAATTAAAGTGTCGGTAACTTACAACAACATTACCAGCGACACAGACTTCTATCTCGTTCCTTCGCTGTCACAACCTTTATATTTAGGAATTGATTTTTGGCACTTGTTTCAAGTAGCCCCGCATTTAGTTTCAGAACTTGCAAGTAAAGATACTCATTTTTCATCTCCCAAACACGACTTATGCGAAGACCAACAACAAGTCCTCGAAAATGCTATTGAGAAATTTCCATCTTTCTCTAAGTTAGGATTGGGCAGAACGACAGTAGGTGCACACGTGATTGATACGGGTGATGCAGATCCGATCAAACAAAGGCACTACCCGGTATCACCAATCATACAGAATCTAATATATGAAGAGTTAGATCGAATGCTAAGGTTAGGTGTGATAGAAGAAAGTCAAAGTCCGTGGAGCTCACCAGTTGTCCTGGTAAAGAAACCTGGAAAGAATCGGCTTTGTATTGACTTCCGGAAAGTAAACGCACACACCAAGAAAAATGCTAGTCCTTTCCCACACATAGAAGGTATGTTAAGCCGCCTTGGAGACACACGCTTCATCTCAAGCGTGGATCTCAAGGATGCCTTTTGGCAAATCCCGCTTGATAAGGAATCACGAGAGAAGACTGCTTTCGCTGTGCCTGGAAAACCGCTGTTCCAGTTCACAGTGATGCCCTTTGGAACATGCAATGCGACACAGACAATGGAGAAAATTATGAACAACGTTATTCCTCAAGAATTACGGGAGTTTGTCTTCGTTTACGTTGATGACCTTCTCATGGTTTCTCCTGATTTCGAAACACACATCCGTCTTTTAGAAACTGTTGCCAAATGCCTAAAAAGTGCAAACTTAACTGTTAACATAGAAAAATCTAAGTTTTGCTATAGAGAACTTAAATTTTTAGGTCATATAGTCGGACATGGTCACCTGATGCCAGATCCTGAGAAAGTCGTTGCAGTTAGTAATTTTCCTTTACCAAAGACAGTAAAACAAACACGCAGTTTCTTGGGTTTGTGCGGATGGTATCGCAGATTTATCAAGAATTTTGCTGACCTAGCGGCTCCACTAACTGACATGCTTAAAAAGAGCAAAACTAAATTTGAAATGACATCAGATGCTTTATCGGCATTTGAAAAGTTAAAATCTGCTCTGTGTTCAGCACCTATGTTAAATAACCCCGATTTTTCTAGACCGTTCACAATTCAATGTGATGCTTCGAATCAAGGTGTTGGAGCGGTGTTATTCCAAGTCGATGATGAAGACCAAGAAAAACCTATAGCTTTTTATTCTCAAAAGTTGAATTCATGCGAGATGAACTACAGCGTGACGGAGAAGGAATGCTTAGCAGCGGTTTTAGCTGTAAAAAAATTTCGACCGTATGTAGAGGGTTTCCATTTCACCATCATAACTGACCATTCGAGTCTTAAATGGTTAATGAGTGTGAAAGACTTGAGTGGTAGATTAGCTAGGTGGTCGTTCAAACTCCAAGCCTTTGATTTCGATATCGTACACCGGAAAGGTTCAGCCAATATTGTACCGGATGCATTGTCACGGGCTTTTATCGAAACACTTGACATTGTTAAAAGTTTAAATATTTCAGTCAATTTAAATTCTGAACACTTTAAAAGTGAAGAGTACACAAAAATTTTAAAAACACTGAGAGATGGACCGAACAAATATCCCGATCTCAAAGAATGTGATGGTTTGATTTTCAAAAGATTTTTTTCTTCTGATTTAGACGTAGACAAAACTGACCTCCAGTGGCGTTTATGGATTCCATCTGGTTTAGCAAAAGAACTTGTCTCTGTAGCACACACAGCTCCAAATTGTGCTCATGGTGGGATTGCAAAAAACCATTGACAGGCTTAGACAATTATACTTCTGGCCAAACTTAGCAAGAGATGTCAAAAGTTTCATTAGTCAATGTCATACTTGTAAGGAAAGTAAACGAATGAATAAAACCATAAAACCTCCAATGACTACTCTTGTCACATTTGAAAGACCTTTTCAAAAGGTTTATATTGATTTTATGGGTCCTTACATTCGTTCTAAAAAAGGAAATCTATATCTTTTTATTTTGGTTGATCATTTAACAAAGTTCGTTTTGTTAAAGCCGATGCCAAAAGCGAACACCCAAAACGTGATTAACTTTTTGGAACAAACCGTTTTTAATATCTTTGGTGTTCCTGAGTATATTCACTCAGATAACGGCAAACAATTCGTGTCAGGTCAGTTCAATCAATTTATGAACAATTTAGGTATTCACCATTTTAGAACAGCATTATATTCACCCCAATCAAATGCATCTGAGCGCGTGAATCAATCCATTTTGTCAGGTATAAGATCATATCTGAAGGGTGACCATCGGGAATGGGATAAGTATATCCCAGAAATACAGCAGTCTTTGTGTACCTCATTCCACCAGTCAATTGAAACGACACCCTATTTTGCTTTATTTGGCACTCAAATGGTCACCCATGCAGATATGTATCCTTTGATGAAAAAATTGGAATTGCTTACTGACGAAGATTTTAAATGCGTTAAAAAATCTGATCGAATAAAGATGATACGTACTAAACTTCAAGAACATTTGAAACAAGCTTTTGAAAAACATTCAAAAGTTTACAATCTGAGGTCTTCTCAGAAGAAATTTTTACCCGGCCAGGAAGTTTTTCGGAGAAATTTTGTGCAAAGCAATGCCGCAAAGGGCTTGAGTGCCAAGCTCTGTCCAACATTTTTGAAGTGTCGGATTATAAGACCAAAAGGAAATGCTCTGTACGAAGTTGAAGACCAGAAGGGAAAATTTGTTGGGGTTTTCCATGCCAAAGACTTAAAAAACTAGTAGAGCATGAGACTCTTAATCTCAGGGTCGCGGGTCGAAGCCACACGTTGATCATTAAAAATACCAAGTAAAATGGAATATAAACTATATTTTCCGTGTGTTTTTTACATTCGCATATTTCAAAACCCACGGATTTGTGAGGAACACCTAAATTTGACTATTTAAAAAAAAAAAAAACAAACAAAAGTACTTGTCAAAAAAGTACTTTGCAAAAAAATAATTAAAACAAAATAATTGCCTGAGACTTTGATTTTTTCTATCAAAGAAAATTTTAAATTTATTAATATCACGTCTGCTTAATAGTGAAGTTCTTTAAGACAAATCCTGAAAATTTCGATTATATTTCAAAAAAATAATTCTATTATAAGAATAAAGAAAAAAGGTAACGAAGTTTCTTTAAATTTTGAATAAGTATTTTGAACTTTAAACTTTCTGTAGACATCCAGAATATATTGGAAGAAAACAACAGACAAAATATAAGCTTAATCCTAGAGCAATCTCATCTCACAAAAAGGACATATGTACTTATTGCCACTAAAGTAATACCTATCTGAGCTTACTAATCAAAAGAAAATTTCAAGATTAAGATATAAAAAAAAGTGATATCTGCATATTCAAATCCAAACAATCAATTTCTAAGCATTTAAGTCGAGAACCAGATGGGCAGATGTGATCTATTAAAATCTAATTCCTTCAAGAAACAAAAAAAAAAAAAATAAACAATAAAAGAAAGGCATCAGAATCTTTGTAAACAAAATATCTTGTTATTTGTAGCTTAATATTCAAGAAGATTCCAAAGGATAAGGAATTTTTTTTTTGACAATCAATTTAAAGCAGTGTTAATACTTGTGTTTTTTTCTTATTAATTTTTTTATTTGGATCAAATCAAATAGTTTTATTTTGAATATATGTATGTAAGCTTCTGTATCAGAGAAAGTGAGTGCAAAGAGGATAATCATAATTAACAAAATTTTATTAAAGAATTAAGTCATTCAGGATTCTTCAATGTGCGCACATCGAGGGAGCATCGAAAAAAACCAAATAAACAATTTCAAACCGTGAGTAGTACAATTTTGTTTTGTTTCTTGCAACGAATCCTTGTATTTTTGGATAAAAAAAAAAAAAAGGACAAGAGTCCTCTTGAGCACACACTTATTTCTTTTTCTTTTTTTTTAATACAAAATTTTGCCCTTTTCATTAAATAATTTTACCATAATAGAAATATTAATTTTGTTTTTTTTGTTAATTTGTGTTTTCTTATTTTTCTTGTAACCGTTAAAATAACATTAATTTTTACTGAGTTCGTTCTTAATGTCTTACTTATCTTTTAAATCATCTAGATATATGTATATATGTGTTACAGTTCATTTGATTTAATTTATTTTCTTATGTTCTTAAATACATGAAATCAGTTTAAAAAAAAATCATTGGTATATTTCTTAAACATGGATTGCTAAAGTGATTACAATGGGAAAGTGGTAGCAAAGGGGAGAAAGGGGTGAGTCAAAAAGAGTTTCGTTGTGGGGCTATGTTCAGAATCAGGCAAGAGCGTAGCTAGGAGGTGAGACAGCAATGTCTCGCTATAGGATAAGGGTTGCCAAGTTGTTTTTTTTTCCATTAAATTAAACCACTATTAATGACATAACATCTGTCATAGGATTTGAAAATGAATTTGTTTTACTTTCTCTGTGTTTTTTCTTTTATTTCTGGCACGAAGTATTTGTCTGAGTAGAATTCTAGTAGCAGCAATTACCCCCCCAAAAAAAAAAAAAAATGAGCTAAGCTGAAGGGAAAAATGTGCCAGAGCTGCGTACTATGGGAATTACTATCTTATCCCACTACTCTTTACAAAACGTATAACTGTTTTTTATCTTAGAATATTTTGTATGGTTAAAAGACCTCCTATTAAAGGTGTTTTTTTTTAGACGTGTTGTTTTCAATCTGGCAATACTTTTTTCGGAGTTGGTCTTTTTGACAGCTGTCACTTGATTTAAGCTCAGTTTGATTTGCCATTTCCTATTGAATAGACTTACTCCTGAACAACTTTTGCAAATCGTGCTCTTTGGGCAGAGGGAATCACTGGTCCATATTTCTTCCAAAATGAAGCCGGTCATAATGTTACAGTCAATGGGGAACCCTATAGAGCCATGATTAATGACTTTGTCGTGCTACATGCCATACAGCCAATGAAACAATCAATTTATTGAAGGAAACTTTTAGTGAGCGAATTATCTCGCGTCGTGGGCCTTTGGCATGGCCTCCAAGATCGTGCGATTTAACACCGCTGGACTATTTTTTGTGGGGTTATGTGAAGTCAGTCGCTTGTCTACGCAGATAAGCCCGAGACGATTGAAGCCTTGGAAGAGAATATTCGGCGCATTATTGCTGGCATACGGCCCTAATTGCTGCAAGAAGTTGTCGAAAATTGGGCCTCCCGGCTGGAATTTATTCGACCCAGCCGCGGCGCGGCGGCCACTTGCCCGAAATCTTGGCCATAACATTAAATTATATGCGTTTTATTTCTTTCTGAAAACCACACGTCCAAAAAAAAAAAACACCCTTTATTTAAACAAAATTATTAAATTTAGTTTTGCCAAAGAAATTTGTGCACAGTACTGTGTAGCCAAGCATATAGTGATTCATTCTACAATTTCGGGAAAGCCTAATGAAGTGTTTGTGTTGCTTACTTCTTCGGAAATTGGAGGTACAAAAAATCACATTGAATTTTGTTTAGTTACTACGATGATAGTGCAAATACAATAATTATTTTTTTTCTTTTTAATTTCAGATGTGGAAATCACTTCATTTATCCAATTTTAGACTGGAAAAAACCCCTCATTGGTATGACAACATTCGGTGGAGTCTTCATTTTGTATTGTTTATGTACAATTCTCACATTTGCCGGCTATCATATAAAATTAGTTTTGCATAAGAAACTTCAAGGCTTCCTTAAGACACATTCAAGTGATTTAGTTTAAGATTCTTTTGTTTTTGTTTTTCTATTTTTATTTTGAGTTCCTTTGATTTATGAATTAATAATAAGATTTGTTTAAGAGAGAAATGTACTCACTTTATAATTTTTAAGTAATCTACATCTTCATTTACATTTAATATAATTTGAATGGTAAATGATAAAAATCATTTATTTTATGTGAATATAAAAAGAAAACAAAATTGCCATTTACAGTTAATAAGATACAATATATTAACGATTAAAGAACAATTTATGTGTCCAACTGATGGACAGACAGATGGGAAAATCGCATAATACATTTTTAATTACTTAATATGTACATACATACATGTATGTATATTGCAATTTCAAGCTGTGAAGGAAGGCGGAAGTGAAGTATCGACATCACAACACAACTAAATGGGGAGTAGTTGTTTTGGAAAATCCTTTGAGTTAAGATGCCCAGAGGGCTGAGAGGGTATTATGTTTTTTAAAACAATTCAGTGATGGCTTAAGAAATAGTTTTTGAGATACTTTTTTGGTTGTTAACTTAAGGGCCTTGTCTAGGTGAGTATTATATGTTGATAGAAATCAGGGATTTGCAAGAAATAACAACACTGCGCTATACATGGTATAAATAGAAAAAATATGTTTGTGAATGAACTATTGACTCATAGTAAAAAAAAAACACTGCGAATCACTGAATGAGTCTTTATCAGTAAAAGTACAGTTTAATAAAAATCGGTAGATTTGTAAAGGAGAAATTCTAAAATCAACAAAAATAAAGAAACTTTAAACAGGGTTATTCGCAAAAAGGGACAAGAAAAAAAAAATCAAAATTTTGAGTTTGAAAATCAATTTTTCAAATACTTTTTCTTAAAACAGCTCTATTTGAAAACAGAATAAAAGAAGAGATTGCTGGCTTTACAAAAAGCTATATCATGGCATTGTGAGTGTAATCGTGTTTTTTTAATTTTTTTTTTTTCTGTTTTAAGTCAATATTTTAGAAAATTGCCCCTCCCAGCTAAACAGGCGGAATAGACCCCCCCACAACCTCTCATAAAATTTTTTTTCTTGTCTGGACCCAACCTACACGCTTTTGTTTTTAACAGATCTTATGCGAATCACCCTGTATGCATACTAGGTCCGTACTATGGTTATGGATTCGTAAAAAAAAATCGAACTCGAGACTTTGATCAAATTTGACATTACGATGATGGCGAAGACGAAAAAAGTGGGTCTCGCAAAAATGTCCGTCTGTCTGTTTGGCTACAGCCTAAACGGATGGATAGATTTTCTTTAAACTTTTTTTTTTCTTTTTTTTACCACCTGTACCTGTACGGTACCTGTCATACAAAATTTTCTGTGAAAAAGGGAAAATCTTATTTTTATCAAAATAGGCTCCACAGATTTTTTAAATTCAAAAAAATTTCAACAGTTATAAGCTGCCTTTTAATAAAATAAAATGATTCTGAAAAATGGACATTAATGGCACCCCCCAAAGAATCATTTTTTGTATTTTCACTTTTCTCGAAAACGGTGCAAATGATTATGATCAATTGATTGATAATTGACACATTTGAAATAATATTGTGTAGGTATTAAATTTTTTTGAATTTTTTAAAAAAACGTACATATTTAAAAAAAAAAAAAACTAAGTCGATTTTTATGAAACTTGGTAAAAAGTAGTTTTTTGATATTATTTAGAAAATTTTAAACAAAATTTATTCTTATAACTAAAAATATCGGTAGCTCCTATACAAATGTTGAAAAATTGTTGAGGAAAATCTTATTTTTTTTTCAAAAACAACTACTACGATTCTGATAAGAACTGTTGTAGGTGTGTATCAAATTAACATTAATAAATTTCATTTTTTCTCAATTTTAACAGAACCTCTCATAGAACTGTTTTTTTATTTTTTTAATTTCGAAAATTAATTTTTGTGTACAAGCTTGCAATAAGTTAAAATAATACTGCTAATCAAAATTTTCAAAAAACAATTATTTTTGGTATTTCATTCAAAATTATTTTTTGAAAATTCGACATTTTAAAAACGGGTGGGTGATTTATTTTTAAAATCAATCTTAAAATCAATTTTTAACAAACTTTAAATTGGCGTACCAATTTTTTTTTTCAAAAATGCTTACAAAATTTTATAAGTATGTATATACAAATTTTATCGATATTTGATCTAGCTAACAATAAGCACAACGCGCTGCTGTTGTAAACCGTTATTTTCAGGGCTAAAGAAATAAAATTCACAAACGTACGTACTTGCAGTGTATGTACGAGTACGTAGTTAAAGATTGCAGTTGTTGCTTGTCGATGTCCAATCGACTCGATCTTTTTTTCGATTAAATCTATTAAATTTATTATCTTTTGTTGGGTGCATAATACAATCTATTTTATATTTAAAATACTTTTTAATGGCCTCTGGTCCACAAATTATCTATTGTGACACCGGAATATTGTGAATATTTCCTTTTTGGCATTTTTTTTTTTTTTGAAATTTGTGCATTTGTGCAAAATGTAGATCATAAATCAGAATCACGAAACACAGTAATCGAAAATCGATAATCGCAAAAAATCGTTTATAGATCCATCAATCGATTTTAAATTCAAAATCAAAATCGTAAGCTTTTGAATTCCGGTAGAGTTCTTTATTTTTATATTTTCAGCATTTCAGCAATTTAGACTAGAGCTTGAATTTGTAAGTTCAAAAGGGCAAAATAAACTATTTCTGTTTGGAAGAAATAAAAAGGCGAAAATTGTTAATAATTATAAAATTTTACACAAAAAAGATGAAGACAGTTTTCTTTTTTGTTATAAAAGCAATAAATTCTGAGTATTTAACCCAACAAACAAAAAATGGATATCGAAACGTAAGCCCAGGTTTTTCTAAAAATCTCTCTTATGAAAAAAATGTCAAAAACATTTTTGGGTGGAATTTCATAAGTTACAATTTTCGATGTGACATTTTTTCCAAAAAAATAAGGAAATTTGGAGCTTATAAAGGGTTTTCCAATAAGAGGTGTTATTTTGAATAGCCCGCTATTTCGGTAGCTGTCACTTTTGAAGCTGTCATTTTTTGACATTTGACAAGTAGAAACTACGCCATTAATAAAAATGGAACGATACACGCTTCAACAACGCATTGAAATTATTAAAATTCACTATAAAAATGGTGAAAATTTGGCAGAGACGGTTCGTAAAACTAAAACATTTTTGGGTCGTCGTGAAGCACCTTGTCGGACCGCAATACAGAAATTGGTTGACAAATTCGAGCTGTTGGGACAAGTTAGTGATGTGAAGAATAAAACCCGTGCACGTCGCTCAAGAACAACTGAGAATATTGCTGTTGTAGCCCAAAGTGTTGAAGAAAACCCAGGTTTGTCCATTCCTCGTCGTTCTTTGGAATTAGGCATTCCACAAACGTCATTACACCGTATTTTGCATAAAGACTTGGGTCTTAAGGATTATAAAGTTCAGTTAACACAAGAACTCAAGCCGGCTGATCATCAACAACGTCCTGTCTTTGCTGATTGGGTCCTTGAAATGCATGAAAATGATCCGGAATTTCATCAAAAAATCATCTTGACTGATGAGGCCCATTTCCACCTCGGCAGCTACGTCAACAAGCAAAACTGTCGCATCTGGGGCTCGGAAAACCCAAGAGTTATTGTTGAAAAGCCTCTCCATCCTCAACGCGTGACTGTTTGGTGCGGTTTATGGTCCGGCGGGGTCATTTGACCTTACTTTTTCGAAAATGAGGCTGGAGCAACAGTTACGGTCAATGGATTGCGCTATCGAGAGATGATTAATGATTTTTTATGGCCGGAATTGGATGGTATTGATCTGGACAACGTTTACTTTCAACAAGACGGCGGCGCTACGTGCCACACAAGCAATGAAACCATCGATCTTTTACGGGAAAAGTTTCCGGACCGTGTTATCTCTCGAAGAGGTGATCACAATTGGCCACCGAGATCTTGTGATTTAACACCTTGCGACTTCTTCCTTTGGGTCTACGCCAACAGCCCAGCGTCGATTCAAGACCTCAAAGATGGAATTCGTGAGGCTATCGATGACATAGGGCAGCCACTTTGCGATTTGGTTATGGAAAATTTCATGAAAAGGATATGGTCCTGTAAGCGTGGTCGTGGCGGCCATTTGGCTGATGTTGTGTTCCATTATTAACGGCATACCTTCCTCTTTATAATGAAATAAACATCCGATCATTTATCTCAAAAAATGCCATTTTTCTTTGAATATCAAAATAACACCTCTTATTGGAAAACCCTTTATATAAATACATATGTTTACAATATATTTTTCTTAAAGGCACCTACCTAAATGGGCATTAGGCTGGTATTATTTGATCCCAGACCTCTGGGCATGACAGTCCAACGGGCTATAACCATTATGCCAAGGGAAGGGACACTACAGGAAAGTTTGAAAAAAATGGAGAGATAAAGCAACAAATGACGTATGCACTTTTTACAAAACTAAGATATAGATGTTTGGTAAATTTATTATATTTATTGGTGTAATTTTTTTTGTTTACTATAGGTGTAGCTTGTTAATGAAGTTTAAATCCTAAAATATAAAAAAAACATTCGTGACATTTTACCACCGAAGGCCTGAATGGCTTTCACATTAAGACACTAGTCTTACCCAACTATTGAAGAATTTTCTTATGGTTACACTCTAATTAAATTGTTTTCATTTTTGCAAGTCATGCAATTTACTTATGATTTACCTATGATTACTCGATTTTATATTAGCTGAGATATTTGTGTTTGTTATGCCCTACACGTGTTCGATTAATTAATTGCACTTTTTAAATGTTTATAACTTGAATATTAGAACTTACCTATAACACATTATTATGGTGATTCTTTTTATACTATTTATAATTTTTTTATTTTCAAATGCACTGCAAGATAATCTGCAAAGATAAAATGTTAGAAAATTATAATCATTCATAAATTATAAACAAAAAGCTATGTGGCCTTAAGATAAAATCGGATACGACAGAAAAAAATAAATTCCCCGTATACTAGCATTTGGTAAAAATAAAAGTCAATAAAAAGATATCATTTTGTAGAAGATCATAAATAAGTCAAACACAATGCGGAAAAAATGCTTTCATATTTGACAAGGCCACTTGAAATTACAAATATCGAATTATTTGAATTGTTATATTGTACAATTGAACATAGTACCTATATGCCTTTAAATGTAGCTCATTTAGTGCCTAATTGATAAATCTACCAAGGTGATTGGGTCAAAAGGCAGAAACATCAAAATGAAGATTTAACATGCTGACTATAAACATATTAATGGATCCACTTATTTCATCTTTAAGGCACGTGAGATCTCTAAAAGAGCTGAAAAAGAGTTATTGCCCAGAACTAGTAGGTACCTACCTAAGTCCATTAAATTTTGAAAATGAGGATGATGCTAATGATTTTTTTTAAAGAAAATTATAATCTAAACGGTCCGCCAAATAACTTTTTTTTTTGAAGATTGGCGCAAAACATCGAGTGTAGCTTCGGCTGTGTGGCACTCAATCAACCTCTTCACCACCTCTTCAATTTTTGTGAACAAAAATTCGTTCAACATGGCCCGATAACGATCGCCATTGACTGTAACGGCCACTCCTTTCTCATTTTCGAAAAATGGCCCAATTATGCCTCTGGATCATAATCCGCACCAAACAGTGACTCGTTTTGGGTGTATCGGCTTTTCAATGTATGCGTGCGGGTTTTCTGTGCCTGTTTACTACCCGCCAAGATCAAAATGAGCTTCATCTGAAAAGATGATTTTTTGGCAAAATCGGCATCTTCTCTAAGTCGATCCCAGGCCCACTTAGCGAAGCGTATACACAACCATATTCGTTCAGCGGAAGGATAAAACTAATTATCTGTCAAATCAGACATGAGCTAAGTGTTACCATTCACGAAATAAGCACTAGTTAAAAAAAAACGTTAGATGGCGGACCCTTTATATTTAATTAAAAACGACGTATTATGTATTCTATTTTATTTTATAAAAAAAAATATTTTTTAAATATTTATTAAAATTTAGGTGCGTTTATTTTTTTCCTTCACTGTTTCACGTAAAATTGTTCACTGAAACAGTTTTTAAGAGACTTATGTTGATGAATCATACAAAAAATACTTTTTTAATACTTGCTTAAACATCAAAAATTGGCTCATTTACTTTATGCATCGCACTGTTGTGAACAATTTTATTTTGGAACACCTTGTAAACAATTAAATAACCGCAAACTTATTTTAAAAAACTCTCAAAATTTTAACTGATTTTTTTAAAGTTTTCCCTTAATTCCTTTCTCTGTTATTTCTTTTTTCTAAGAATCTTACTTCATTCAGCCTATGATTGTTATAGCCTTGGAAATTTCCTTTAAGACGAACAAAAATTTTTAGCGATATCTTCATGCGTTCAAGTGTTATGATTTTTTCAATGAAAAAAAATCATTTTGGACCATAGTGCGGCGCACAGTGGTTTCGTTTGTATGGGAGATCGGAAAAAAGTCTGTTAAATCTGAACCGTTCAACGGATTTAAATGAAATTTGACACACATGTCTTATACATACTTGGTAAAAATTTGGTTAAGAAAAAATTATTAGTAAAAAAGTATATGACATTTTTATAAAATTTGAGGGTTTTGATGTTGTACTCAAATAAGTTTTAGTCAAATCTGAACTTTTTATTTTTTTTTTTCTCCATGGATCAAAAACCTTTCCATCCAAAGCTATCAGTAATGTTTATATCTAAAGGATAGCAAATTTTCTTTGCTTCCAGTTATTTAACATAAAGTGGAAAAACATCATGTCCTTCGTCTTCAAGGGCATGCCTCAATACTTCATATTGGCGTTTCGACAATTCTGCTTGTATAAATAATGCAAGAACCTTATCCGGATCAAATTGTGAACAGTCGCACTATATGTTTGTAATTATATTTCACTTCACTTAACTTTCACTTATTGGTTAAAAATTTTCTATACTCCTTGTACAAATGCTCAATAACTCAATACTGTTTTTTTTTCTATAATCCTTGCTATTATATAGATTTCAGTAAGAGGTTAAATATTCTTATAAGCCATTACTAATCCTTAAAGATAATACAAAAATTAAGCAATACACAACAAAAAAAAAAGTTCTATCATATAATTCAAAATATCATAATAAAAGAAATATTTGTTAATGTATTTTTTTGAAAAAAAATTGAGTTGAAAGTTGAAAAATTTTGCAGGCAGAAATAAATGGTTTCGCCAAAATCGTATTTCTCAGAACTAAGTTCATGTATTAATCTAATTTTATTTTATTTTAATTAAGGTAAACATGTTTTCTAAAAATAATGGGTTTAACTAGTTCCTTCTGACAATTCATAGGTACCGAAGAAATCAAACTTTTTGATAAACACCAAGACGGAGTTTTTTAAAACCCGATTCAGTGAGACAATTTTGAACATAACTACCAAACTAAAGTATGGAGCACAGACTGGTATACTCCGTTGCTTGGAGTCTTTTGGAGCTTTTTTTTTAAATAAAAAAGTTTAAAAAAAAAACATTTTTTCCTAGTTATTGTAAATTTCCTATAAATTGTAAATTTTTTTTATTTTAGATAGTCAAAAATAGGCCAATAAAATGATATAAGAAGTTAAAGAATATAAATTTAAAGGAAATTCGGAAAAAGACATCTAAAAGTTTGTTGAAAATATGGTTCACGACTTAAATAAAATTATTTTTCAACTTTGAGGGCTTGTAAATCAGAACATACAATATAAAATTATGTTAAAAAAAAAAACTTTGAAATCATACGCTCGGGTTATCTAAGAGTACTTAAACATAAAGGGTCCGCCATCTTATGTTTTTTTTTCAACTAGTGCTTATTTCGTGAATGGTAACACTTAGCTCATGTCTGATTTGACAGATAATTAGTTTTATCCTTCCGCTGAACGAATATGGTTGTGTATACGCTTCGCTAAGTGGGCCTGCGATCGACTTAGAGAAGATGCCGATTTTGCCAAAAAAATCATCTTTTCAGATGAAGCTCATTTTGATCTTGGCGGGTAGTAAACAAGCAAAATTGTCGCATTTGGGGCACAGAAAACCCGCACGCATACATTGAAAAGCCGATACACCCAAAACGAGTCACTGTTTGGTGCGGATTTTGTTCCAGAGGCATAATTGGGCCATTTTTCGAAAATGAGCAAGGAGTGGCCGTTACAGTCAATGGCGATCGTTATCGGGCCATGCTGAACGAATTTTTGTTCACAAAAATTGAAGAGGAGGATATTGGCAACATTTGGTTTCAACAGGACGTCGCTACGTGTCACACAGCCGAAGCTACACGCGATTTTTTGCGCCATTTTCAAAAAAAAAAAAGTTATTTGGCGGACCCTTTACAACTTAAAAGGCTAGATATGAAATTTTCCAAAGACTTTTTTCCGCTCTCAGACCACTGTGTGGCGCTTTTTTTTCAAAACATGTAGTTGTTTTAGCAATTTTATGACCGAATAGATATCCGCCTGGAAAAATGGCAAGTTTTTGCCAAGCTTAGTCAAGGCCCTGGAAAGTTTTCTGCATGGAAAATTTAGACGAGGAAAACTTATCAAATACGCGCAAGACTCTTGCTATAGTACACACTTGTTGGAGCAGAGCTGTTGTTCCAAACCTTTTTCACCACATGTTCCCTCCATTGCAACTCTCTCAGTTGAATAAACTCTCATGCCAGTCGAATAAAAATTACAAATATTGAAAAATATATTTAATCGAAAATTCTATATGGCATACCTACATAATTTTATATGTTTGGCTATTCATTGTTTTAAACTGGTTTTTATTTAATTTATTTTAATAGTAATGTAAAAGAAGAATGAAGTGGTTATCATGCGATATGCTACTTCTGAAGTTGTATCTTTTAAACCAGTTCTGATATTCTGGGTACAATCTTTATTATAAATTGTTCCCATGCCTCCCCTTTCCAGACCGAATAAAAACTGTTTTTCTTTTAAATCAAAGGAACATTTTCAAATCGGCCAGTAAAAATTCCAAATAAATAAATGCATACTTTTAGGCATTATACATCTGCATGATGAGTAGGTTATGTCAACTTAAATTAGACTAAACGCTTAGTGGAAATGTAATGTGTAATCTGTTTTATCTTTCTCAACGATTCGCAAACAATTTGTTTTTTTTTTTTTTTTACTAACCCAGAAAAGCTGACACTCAAAGTAAACATATTTCTTATCACAATCTACAACAGAGAAAAAGATAAAAAGTCGAAAAACAATACTAATCACACCTGAATGGTTCTCAACCTTAACAAGCCGGATAAAAACAATAACAACAAATAATAATAATTATTAACAAAAATGTAAACAAATACAAAATTAAACAACAACAACTAAAAATACAATCCGTTGATAATTCTCACTCAAAAGTGTTGGAGTTATTTTTTGCTAAGTCTCACTCGCACTACAGAAAAATCTTCTTTTTATGCAATTGAACTCAGAAAACAGGTATTTTGAGCTAAAGTTAAAAAAAAAACACAGAACCTAGCTCGCTGGCTAAGAGTCACTTGTTAGTCTAAGACACAATTTCAAACAGTTCGGTCATTAAAGCGCTGTCGTTATACTGGATGACGGTTTAAGCCATCCACCTCAGCTATATTACCCAGTCATGTATAGTACGTATGGGCGTTCGTCTTGAGTGGATGTCTAAGCGTGCGTTTGTTATTTTAAGTCATTGCAGACGGCAATAGGCCTTGACGGCTTGGCTTCGTCGGTTTTTCACTTATTAATACACAATATTGTACTTTTGACCCAAATTTTGGGGCCAAAACTTGCTTTTCATTGAATTTTGTTGTTTTGCTTTGGTTTGAGTGCTACGTTTGACGTTTAAGACAAAATCAAATTTGCACGAGGCTTAGAGTGATTTTATTTGTCTTTTGAGTGATTTGTTGGCTAAATCATTAATACCCCCCCAAATAAAAGTGCAACAAATATTTTCATTCGTTTTGATAAAAAAAAAAACAATCAAAAAAATCGTAGACATCAGACATCTCTTTATCTTCGAATTGAATGAGTTGAGTATGAGTTTGTGCCAATATGTTGTTTGTGTTCAAGAGCCGAGACGGTCTGGTTATGTGATTTGTTAACCTTTTTGGTTGATTAAATTTATTTGAGTATTCAAAACGGTTACTGAACGATAAGTTTGGTAAGTGCGTTCTTCACAATATTAATTTATCCAAATATATATATTTTTTTATTTTTATGAAAACGTGTTTTGAATTTTTTTATTTATTTTCTATGTCAAATCTAATTTGCGAGTGAATGAACGAAACGTACTAGTTAACAGTCGTTAACTGACCTTGTTTCTTCTTTTGTTTGTTAAAAGTGTAAACATTATTTGGGTGACTTAATATTTCCGCTAAGTGAGTTGGTAAATATGTTACAGGGTGTAGGCTTGAAGTTGTAGTATGTAACGGGTGATTTTTTAGCTGGTTTGGTTTTGGCAACACTGGTTTTGACAGCTGACGTGTGTTTAGTACCTTGTGTCACTGTCAAACAGCTTCAGTTTGGTTTGCAATTTAATCATGGATCGTCTTAAAAATGAACAACGCTTGCAAATTATTGAATTTTACTATCAAAATTCGTGCTCGGTTCGAAATGTTCATCGCGCGCTGCTTGTGTTCAGCGATGAGGCTCATTTTTGGTTGAATGGGTACGTAAATAAGCAAAATTGCCGCATTTGGAGTGAAGATCAGCCAGAAGCATTGCCAGCTACCAATGCATCCCGAAAAAGCCACTGTTTGGTGCGGTTTATGGGCCGGCGGCATTATTGGGCCTATTTCTTCAAAGATGATGCGAATCGCAGCGTTACTGTCAATGGTGAACGCTACCGAGCGGTGATAACAAACTTTTTTTTGCCCGAAATGGAAGTTCTTGACTTGCATGATATGTGGTTTCAACAAGACGGTGCCACATGCCACACAGCACGCGAAACAATGGCGCAATTGCGAGGCGAGTTTGGTGAACAGTTAATTTCACGTTTCGGGCCGGTCAATTGGCCGCCTAGATCGTGCGATTTGACACCATTAGATTATTTTTTGTGGGGGTATGTCAAGGCTAATGTCTATAGGGACAAGCCCGCTTCGATTGACGCACTGGAAGCCAACATCCATGCATTCATTCGTGAGATACCGGCCGATATGTGTGAAAGAGTATGCCAAAATTGGACTCAGCGGATGGGCTACCTGAGACGCAGCCGCGGTCAACATTTGCATGAAATTATCTTTAAACATTAAATTGCAAGGTTCAAACTATCGATTCAAATAAATATTTCATTCATTTTTTCGAATTTGTTGTGTTTTTTTTTTTTAAAGTTCTAAACCTCTTAAAAAATCACCCATTAGTTCAATGACATTATTTAGTTGGGAAATGGAGCTTCATGGTTATTTTTTGTGTAATGTGTGCCTTGACTTTGAAGGCAAAAATTTGTCTTGTGACTTAAGATCTGACCAAAAAGCCGGTATATAAAAAAAATCCAAAATGACCGACCAAAATGAAGCAACAGTGCTACGTTTCAATATTTCTGTAAATTCATAAACCCGAAAAAAAAACAATATGACTCAATTCTAATTCACTAAAAATGTTAGGCCAGGTCATTGTGAGAGGTCAGGACCTGGCCTAACACTATAGGCCATTAATTATGGGACACCCTGTATATGTATTTGCAAAACATTTGTCATCTAGAAGATGGGGAATCTTATTCAATATAAATACTATTAGCTTGAAAACTTTGCAACGTGTGATTTTTTTGGGAAAACCAAAGTCTCCCAACTGCATAAGGTCGCAAAACTCTGGTGCGATTTTAAACAGTCCCGGAACCCAGGGATGTTGGTGTGTTTGATATCCTCAAAAGCACACTACTCGTATTGTTTTTCGTTTTTAATTCAAAATAAAATGTTGTGTATATTTTTCTGTATGGCGGAGTGCCAAGAGCTTCGTTTTTCTTCTTTTTTTATTTTTGGAGCTCCATCAGAACATGTTCAGATTTCAGTGGAAAAATTTCAGAAAAGTCTAAGCAAAATCCGAGCTCGGCAAACGTCACATGGTCAAAAGGAGAAATAAGGCGAAAAGTATTTAAAAAAAAAAAAAAACTTAAATAGCAGATGAGAGCTCAGTGCTCCGTGTGTGCTTCTTGAGTAAATCAGAATAATGCTCTGAGCAACTCCAAACTGCTTCAGAAGATAACGTACATATGAAATTCGTTCCAGGATTTTTGGGAATAAATGGGCAGTCTGTGAAATTTTGAGGAGTGGGGATAAAATTCTCGCCATCAGAGAGAAGAAACTGACGAAAAAATTTTGGACCGCTTTGTGGGCAATAATTCCAAGTCAAAAAAAAATCGACTAGAGTTGCCACGGGTCTATGATAAATTACTACCAAAATTTTCAAAAATTATAACCAAAGCAAACAAGTGCGCAAATTTTCATATATCAATTTGTTCGAAATAAAAGCAACAAACTGTGACAATATTGGCAGTTTTAGGTCAAGGTCTGGAACAAACTTTTTGTATCTCAAATGCAAAGCTTAGAAGACTTATGTTTATTAAGTTGATTGAGAAGAGGGGACAATGTAATACCATGTTTATTGGACAAAGGATGCTAAATAAAATGTCCGGATTTTTTAATCAACAATACAAATTTTAAAAATTGAAATGGTAAAGTAGCTTGTTGATTTTATTTTGTATTGATATATTTAATACACATACAGAGTGATTCATCAAAACGCCAAGGTCTAGAAAAAAAATATGGGAGAGGGGGCCCTATTTCATTTCATTTCATTTTTTAGCAACACTAACTTTTTTCAAAGCCATAAATCTGTTCATCAGTTTTCATTTTAAATAAAGTTGTTTCAATGTACAGTTTTTGAAGAATTTATTCATTTCCAAAACTAAAAATTTTGAAAATAAAATGAAAAAAAAACCTTTAATTGATTGATTTTATTTTTAATTATTTAATTCTTTTTTTTTTTCAATTTGAAGTTGAATGCTGTAAACCAGATGCGATTTCATTTATTTAAATTTAAATTTAAGAAAATTGAAATTGACGAAATCTATTTTTTTTTTATTTTTAAAACTTAAAAACCGTGATGTTTAATAAAAACAAAATATACTGAATTCCGCTTAGAATTTCCTTTAAAGCATAAAAACCCTTCAACAGCTCTTTTCCCAGTTGGCCATTTAACACAAAAAAAAGAGAAAACGATTTAATTCGGTTCCTATTTGTCATATCGAGTATTTATACACAAAAGATTAGGCAGTGCAGTGTGGGTTGGGTAGGCAAAGTCGGCAGAGAGTTGTATGTCATAGGTGGGAAGCAAATCGACGGGGTTGTCATAGTATGTATAACAATATTTTTTGAGGATACATCGTACCTTTCAAATTATTTGAATTCATTAATATTTTGAGAACAAAGCATAGAAAACAAAATGTTTTTGTGGAAATGTTCAGACTTTTAAGGTGATCATATTCTTACAAAAAAAAGTTTGAAAATTATTTAATCAAAAAACTCTATTTAAACAGGAAATGCCAGGCTTAAGAAAAAATTAATAGATGCTGGTATATATTTCCATCTCCTGGCTAAATGGGGGGAATTAGACCCCCCCCCCCCTTCACATAGGATTTTTCTTAATTTGAACCACTATAGACAACCAATATTGTTTTGAATGATTAAAAGGTGCTTTTCCTATATTATTTATGTTATTTATGGAAAAAAAACCCTAATGCCCGATTTCATAAAGGACTTTTAAACATTTAAAAGTCCATTTAGTGTTAAGATGGGGTTTTTGGGTTTCACCAAGTTCTTTTAAATTTAAAATGCTTTTAAACGCCCTTATAAACTAAAATCTCATTTTGGTCTCTATAAATTTTAAAAATGCCATTTGTGAAGTATTTATAATGTTAGATGTCAGCCAACGAGTAAGGAAGTTTTAGAAGATATTTGATAATATTTTCCAGTCACTTTTTTATTTAATTTCTTGCTAATAGAAATTATGAATAGGTCGATACAAATAAAGGGTTTTCCAATAAGAGGTGTTATTTTGATATTCAAAGAAAAATGGCATTTTTTGAGATAGATGATCGGATGTTTATTTCATTATAAAGAGGAAAGTATGCCGTTAGTAATGGAACACAACATCAGCCAAATAGCCGCCACGACCACGCTTACAGGACCATATCCTTTTCATGAAATTTTCCATAACCAAATCGCAAAGTGGCTGCCCTATATTCTCGATAGCCTCACGAATTCCATCTTTGAGGTCTTGAATCGACGCTGGGCTGTTGGCGTAGACCTTATCTTTCACGTGGCCTCAAAGGAAGAAGTCGCAAGGTGTTAAATCACAAGATCTCGGTGGCCAATTGTGATCACCTCTTCGAGAGATAACACGGTCCGGAAACTTTTCCCGTAAAAGATCGATGGTTTCATTGCTTGTGTGGCACGTAGCGCCGTCTTGTTGAAAGTAAACGTTGTCCAGATCAATATCATCCAATTCCGACCATAAAAAATCATTAATCATCTCTCGATAGCGCAATCCATTGACCGTAACTGTTGCTCCAGCCTCATTTTCGAAAAAGTAAGGTCCAATGACCCCGCCGGACCATAAACCGCACCAAACAGTCACGCGTTGAGGATGGAGAGGCTTTTCAACAATAACTCTTGGGTTTTCCGAGCCCCAGATGCGACACTTTTGCTTGTTGACGTAGCCCCCGAGGTGGAAATGGGCCTCATCAGTCAAGATGATTTTTCGATGAAATTCCGGATCATTTTCATGCATTTCAAGGACCCAATCAGCAAAGACACGACGTTGTTGATGATCAGCCGGCTTGAGTTCTTGTGTTAACTGAACTTTATAAGCCTTAAGACCCAAGTCTTTATGCAAAATACGGTGTAATGACGTTTGTGGAATGCCTAATTCCAAAGAACGACGAGGAATGGACAAACCTGGGTTTTCTTCAACACTTTGGGCTACAACGGCAATTATCTCAGTTGTTCTTGAGCGACGTGCACGGGTTTTATTCTTCACATCACTAACTTGTACCAACAGCTCGAATTTGTCCACCAATTTCTGTATTGCGGTCCGACAAGGTACTTCACGACGACCCAAAAATGTTTTAGTTTTACGAACCGTCTCTGCCAAATTTTCACCATTTTTATAGTGAATTTTAATAATTTCAATGCGTTGTTGAAGCGTGTATCGTTCCATTTTTATCAATGGCGTAGTTTCTACTTGTCAAATGTCAAAAAATGACAGCATCAAAAGTGACAGCTACCGAAATAGCGGGCTATTCAAAATAACACCTGTTATTGGAAAACCCTATATATTGCTTGTGTGTAAATAATGATATTTTGTGATTTTGTTTTTAGAATAATTGATTATTCATCTGAGGATGAAGAGATAGTAAGAAGTCCAAGAATATTCCGAGTTCATAGGAATCCATTCTCCGAATATTTTTTTTAGTTTCATTTTTTTTCTACATGTAATGCTTTTTCACATGCTGGATAAAATTTAAGAGGACTTTAGATAAAAAGGTTTTTAGTGTTTTTTTTTATGAAATTGGGCATAAAAGTCCTTCAAATAGAGTTTGTTTCATTTTTTGTTTGTTTATAATTGAAAAAAAAAAAAACACATTTGTGGCAAAAAGATGTCATGTTCATCAAACAACCTTCATAAGATGAAGATAACAATGCAAACATGAAACCAAAAAATTTATTTTATCTACATATTTAGCAACTAGAGAAAAAATTGTGTGTGTTATCATTGTGTTTGAAATATTAGTAGGTAAGTCACTTTTTCATTTGTTTTTATTGTTTAAGTAAATAAAAGCTATATTTTAATATAGGAACATAATACAGGGTGCTTCGCATAAGGTATGGCAAAAATCAAGAGCGTGTAGATCGGGGCGAGACAAGAAAAAAATCGTATGGGAGAAGGGGGGTCTATTTCCTCCCGTTTTTAGCCAGGAGGGGTAATTTTCAAAAAAAAACAAAATTACCTAAAACAGAAAAAAAATTATCAAAAACAACGGTATAACAGTTACAATACCATGCTTTACCTCTCTGTAAAGCAAGAAATCTCTTCTTTTATTTTCTTTCAAAATAAAATTTTTTTAGTGAACAGTTTTTGAGAAATTAATTTTCAGACTCAAAATGTTGACAAAAAAACAATGTTTAAATTTAGTTTCAACTTATTTTGTTCAAAATTTTACTTTCTAAAGTAGTATTTTTGTTGTTAATATTCAATGCTCTTATTAATTGTTAATCAAACACCAAAAACTAAGTAAAGGGTCCGCCATCTAACGTTTTTTTTTCAACTCATGTCCGATTTGACAGGTAATTAGTTTTATCCTTCCGCTGAACGAATATGGTTGTGTATACGCTTCGCTAAGTGGGGCTGCGATCGACTTAGAGAAGATGCCGATTTTGCCAAAAAAATCATCTTTTCAGATGAAGCGAATTTTGATCTTGGCGGGTAGTAAACGAGCAAAATTGTCGCATTTGGGGCACAGAAAACCCGCACGCATACATTGAAAAGCCGATGCACCCAAAACAAGTCACTGTTTGGTGCGGATTTTGGTCCAGAGGCATAATTGGACCATTTTTCGAAAATGAGCAAGGAGTGGCCGTTACAATCAATGGCGATCGTTATCGAGCCATGTTGAACGAATTTTTGTTCACAAAAATTGAAGAGGAGGATATTGGCAACATTTGGTTTCAACAGGTCGGCGCTACGTGCCACACAGCCGAAGCTACACTCGATGTTTTGCGCCATTTTCAAAAAAAAAAGAAAGTTGTTTGGCGGACCCTTTATATGTTAAAATTTCTTCTAGTTTTTTAGAACATTGAAAATAAATAATAGAAATAAAATTCCCTTAATTAGACAATCCAATCCGTTACTTAAGTTGCTCTAAAGCTCCTACTTACACTACGTAGATAGTAAAGTAGATTTACTTATTGTCAATTTTCTCAAAAATTACAATACATTTAGGCATACAGTTTTCTGTTTTTGACTAAAAATTTATAAGGGAATTAAATTTTGAAAACGAAAATAGTACTTGATTACGTAAAATTTTCACTAAAAGAACTTTATTTAAAAAATAAAATTAAAGAAGAGATTTCTGGGTTTGCAAAAAGGTACTGCATGGCATTGTAAGTGTTATCCTTGTTTTTAAATAATATTTCTTCTGTTTCAAGTCAATTTAAAAAAATGGTGGGAATACAACCTCCCCCCCCACCCACCATACAATTTGTTTCTTTTCTTTGAATTCGAAATAGAAAATAATCAAATGATTAAGATTAATGGTTTTACGTAAATCTCTATTAATTAACATCTATCATGCAACTTTCTACTCACAGTACATTATAAAGTCTTAGTCTATGTTATTCACATAATAATGCCGCACCACCCCCCACCCCCCATAGGAATGATAACAAAGCTTCACCTATAGAAGTATACCTGCATAAAATTGCCTTTTTGAATGCTTCATTATTAGATTGCACTTTATTACAATAACATTCATTTTTCCGGGGTGAGAATAAGGGGCAACAATAAAGAACAAAAAACAAAAAAAAAAAACACTAACAATGCAACTGACATCAATTATATTGTTGTTATTGTTGTAAAATTAAATTACAAAAGAGCGTCTTGATTTACTTTGATTTTTATTGGCCTTAAATGACCCACGCTAATTACGCTATAGACAATTTAATATAATTGTCTGCTATATCCGACATCACATTCATTATTTCATGTTGTTTATAAAACCATAACCTTCTGATAGAATGATAGAATTGATTTTTTTCTCACGTGGATGCAAATATTTAAAGGGAGTTTTTTTTGTTGGACGTGTGGTTTTCAATCTGGCAATACTTTTTTTGGAGTTGGTCTTTTTGACAGCTTTATGCTCAGTTTGGTTTGCCATTTCATAATTAATAGACTTACTCTTGAACGACGTTTGCAAATCGTCCATGGTCCAATATTCGATGTGGAGCAGAGTATCGAAGAAGACCCGAATGAGTCCATCCGCCATCGCGCGCAACAATTGGAGCTGTCGAAAATTGGGCCTCTCGGCTGGAATTTATTCGAGCCAGCCGCGGCGGCCTCTTGCCTAAAATCATTTTTAAAACATAATGGCAAACTCTTATGTTTATAATTAATTAATTAAGCTAAATTCTTGGCCATGACGTTAAATTAAATACGTTTTATTTCTTCTTGAAAACCACACGTCTAAAAAACACACCCTTTACAAAAATTCATTTCTCGCATCTTTTGAGAATAAATCTGAATTAAAACTATGACTAGCTACTTGGAGTGGAAATGACAAATGAATCAAAGTTGATTTTCCCACATAGAAGATTGCAATGACCATTCAAGAGATAGGTACAGATATAAAGTGCGGATATTTATTTCATATCCTTGATTGAGAATAAAATTAAAATGTTTAAAATTATAATTTTTACATTAATATTGTGGAATAGTTAGTTGTACATGAGACTGCTTGTAATTATTTTAATTTTTCTATATTTCTCCATCTGAGACTTCTGGGAAAAAACTGGTTTTGGTTTACTAAGCCAGCCGGCAGTTATACAAGGCTTGTAAGATGGAAGTCTATGGAAAAAAAAACACTCTCGTTGAAGCAAAGTTTTCGCAAACTTACAAGTTGAAACTATGTAGGTAATGAGAATGACTATAATATATGGACTTTGACGGTTTCCATAATTCTGTTTCTATTGCGTATCTTGTAAAAAAAATAGTTAGACCAGTTCAAAAATTGAGAGAAAAAGTTGCAATTTAGCTGAAGTTTTTAATGGATTGAGTTACATGCCTATAGAAATAACGCTTAATTACACAATTATAAATCTATCACGATGTTTTACAAGACGTTGTCAAATATATCGGTATGTATAACTATAATTAAACAAATCATTTGAATGACAAAGGTTTGTGTATTTTGTTGGTTATTTTATTCGCGGGTATTTTATATATTGTATGTCTGCCAACTAAAAAACAAGTTTATTTACGTAAATGCAAAAATATAAACATTTTGATCAATCTTTACTTAAATGTGCCAGTCTTACTTTAAAACATCTGCATCTATACCCTAAGAATATCCAAATCATTTTGGGAAAAACAGTAAATTTGCAGTTAATAAACATTTATTAATTTTGTGAGGAGTTTGAAAATTTATTACCTTTTTATAATGCTCACAGAGCAGAACAGAGAAGAAAGAATATTTTTTTTTTTTTTCAAGTTAAAATCATTTTATAGCTTTGAACATTTATAAAAAAATTTATATCTGAAAGGTTTTTTTTGCCAAACTTAAAGATTTAATTTAAATTTTTGCGGGATAAAAAAATAAAATAAAATGCCTTCTTCTGTTTTAACCACTGGCGCTGGCTTGTTGTGCATTTATATTTAAATTTATTTTTTAACGGTAAATTATTTAAAGTAAAATACATATCCACGACTGGATGGCACGAACTAACTTTTTGCGGTTCAAGGCTATAACGTGGATAAGCGTTAAAGACATAAAATATTACTTAATTAATGCAATCACATTTTTCGACGGAAAAGTGTGAACAAAAGTTAAAATGATTAAAATAAAATCCACGACTGGATCGCATGAACTTGTTTTTTGATAAAAAAAAAAAGAATGTAGTAGCTACACACTAAAGATGAATGTTGATGGTAAATGTAATGATATATTTAAGGAGAAATAGATAACGTTTCAAAAAAAAAAACGAATTTATTTTATGTGTTTATAAAAAAAAAAACTTTGTAAAATTTTTAAATGCAATATTGTTTGAAGTGTATTTATAAGCTCCTAATTGCGCTATAATAACGACATCGGCTAAGCAATTAAAAAGACATACGTGAATCTAAATACATATATAAAACACAGTCGTTTTAGTTACAACACTTATAACTCAAGATAGGGCTGGACCGATTTTAATGCGATCTTTAATTTGTTGGATTCCTCTCCACCCCGAGTAGCAACTATAAAAATACCGGAAAATTCCCTTTGTAGGGTGAAATGGGGTAAAATGAAAAAGACGTATCCGCTTAAGAAAAAAATCTACCTGCGTTTGAAAGATTATTGTTAGGAAATGGCTTCAAGGATTTTTTTCCATTTGCCATTTGTAGGGCGAAATGGAGTAAAAATAAAAAAAATGGTCATATTTTTTTTTTATTTTTATTTATTTGAAATGGGGTAACAGTAAAAAAAATTGTCCGATTTAAAAAAATTCTTTTTGTGTTTGAAAGGTTATTTTTAGTGGATGGTTTTTTAGGATTTTTTTATTTCAAAAATTTGGTTTTTAAAGGGTGTAAGAACGAAAAGTAAAACAAAGTACATGGTGGCGTCGAATGCGAGAGGAACAGTTGGTCAAACAATCAAGGTAGCGGAGTACGAATTTGAAGTGGTGCAATCCTTTGAATACCTTGGGTCAATAGTAGCAGCCGATAACAATATAGAAGAAGAAATACGCGGGCGGCTTCTCAAATCCAACAGAGCCTACTATAGTCTGTCAAAGCTCTTCAAATCCAGAAATCTCAACATAACTTCAAAACTGCTGCTGTACAGGACCATGGTCCTGCCAGTACTCACATATGGATCCGAGACTTGGGTGCTTAGCAAAAGGCACTCCGACCTTTTAGCCGCGTTCGAGAGAAAAGTCTTAAGGAGAATTGTTGGCCCCATATGTGAGGAAGGACGATTCCGGAGACGGTACAATCATGAATTGTACGCAATCTACCTTGAAGCAGATATCGTGACAAAAATTAAGCTCGGTAGACTCCGGTGGGCAGGGCACCTAGCTCGCATGAGCGAAGAGGAACCTGCTCGGAAAGTTCTTTGTGGTACATTCTATGGTAGACGACAGCGTGGTAGACCATGCTTGCGCTGGAGAGATGGCGTAGACCAGGACGCCCGGAGCCTTGGGGTGCGCAACTGGATGGCGGCGGCTCGAGACCGGGATGGGTGGAGAGACTTGTTGAAGGAGGCCAGGACCGGACCCCGGTTGTCGAGCCGACGATGATGATGATGAAAAACGAAAAGTGTTAACCAATTTCAAAAATTCTGTTTGTGTTGGAAAAAGTGTGTTTTTAAAAATTTGATTTACCTTTAGTTATAGGGTGAAATGGGATAAACACAAAAAATTGTGAAATTTGAAGCTAAAGATAAATAATATAAATAAATATAGTTGTGCTATAGGTACAAAGAGGGACATTCGCCAAATTGTGTTGCATGCTCTAGATTTTGGAAAATAAAATTTAAATTCAAGCTTGTTAAAAATAAGTGCAAGAAATATGAAACGGTTTTGAGGCCTACAACAGTTCAAAATACTTTGGTTCTTTTATTAAAGATTTTTAATTATTCTAAATTTTGAATAGGTATTTAAAAAACATCAACAAATGTGACCTAAATTTATTATCAAATTTCAAAGTCTGTATAACATTTTCCCAATAAATTAAAATATTGACATCTTAGAATATCAAATTAATTTTTGTAAATAAATTAACATAAATATCCATTTAAATTTGAAAAAAAAATATGATATAATATATCTTCAATAGTAAAATTCCATATTATGACTTTATCCAGACACTAATATACGAGGTCTTTTAATATATGGCCCCCCTCAAATTGATTTATAGTTTCTTGATTATTTTGTTTTAAAATTTATTGAAATTCTGTCTGCAGTCATTTCGTATGATAAGATTAAACCATTTCTGGGTTTTAATAATTTGTATTATATTTATTTTATAAGTACCTATGTATGTATTCTAGGAAAATAACACCTATTCAAAATTATTTTTGGATTCAGCAACCAGACTATGTACTATATATCTGAAGGTTTTTGTGTTGTGCTTAATTCCAGTGAGTCATGCAAGTCACAAAGCCCTGCTTTTCCATGGGTTGTGGCGTCACAAAAATTTATATATTTTAAATTCGAATTCGATCTCAAAATTTCTTCATTATACATAGTTTTTTGTCTTCCCCTTCTCCCTCATTATTATAAAAAAAAATAACTACTGAGTTTGAATTAAGATTTTCAAAAAGTGAAGCTAAAATATTGGAAAATTTCTAAATTGAATTTTAGGAGGAAAAGTAGGTAGGTAGTACTTTTAGATGGTCATTACTTAAAAAAAAAAAAACAATTTGCACTTTAAGATTGCAATATGTATCTCAAAAACCCCACTTTATGGAACAATATTATGGTCGTACTCCAACTCCAGTGCTTCAAAAATTTCGCAAAACCAAAACCTGTTTTCTAAACACAAATATCAAAATCAAAGGCAATAGCAATAACAACTTAAAAAAAAAATAAGTTGCAGAATAATTTTATCTTCTAGAGTTTGATGTTATTTAAAAATACATGCAGATAACTCAGGATTTTTGATTTTTATTTACATAAGTTCAGCTAGCCAGGAAGATATGGGACCAGACGTCCAGATTGGCATGATTAATATACGTACAAAACAACGAAAGAGCGAATCAACAACTCCTGGATGTCCAGGAACGATTGCATTATCTTTAGAAGCTTATGGTTTAAAATTAATGAAAAGAAAACTCAGTATTTTCTATCGCTGAGTAAAAAGAATATTAGAATCTTGATAAGTGTACCATTGGCACAATGGTCACTAGATTGGATGTATTAGCACCCGATTTCTGTAGGAGCTGTCAGGATGTCAAAGAAATTGAAACCATTAAATACCTGCACTGCGATTGTCCAAACCTACAAGCAAATCGCCTACGATATGTTGGAGAAATGGACGATCTTGCGCAAAGGTCTATATATATATATTGAGAGGACAGGCTGGATCGCAAATGAACCAGTCTATGATGCCAGTCATTAGTTTAGGAGCATCTCTGCTTTTTATATTAAGGGGATCACAATGGACCAATAGGCCCCCCTGAACGCAACATAATCCCGGCTGTGCACATCTCTCTTAAACTAACCTAACCTAACCTAACCTAACCTAACCTAACCTAACCTAACCTAACCTAACCTAATCTAACCTACATAAGTTCAATATATTTCCCATAACTGCCAATTTTAGTCCAATTTGATATTTTTAACGCTGTGTAACGTGTACCAAAGAAAAGCCTCGGTCCACACAAATGTACCGACATAAAATTCGTGTACCGAAATTTAAAAAAATAAAAAAAATAAATAAATTCTTAATAGTAAAGGCTAATCCTTTAATATTTCTTTTCTTTTGTTTGCAACTTTATGTATCAAAATCATGAACAGAATTTTAATGTTTGAAATTACATTATTCTTGGGTCTTGTGAATAAAAACAAAGTAAAAACGTTTTTTGAAGGAAGCCAAAGCCAACTAGTCATAGCTCTTACTAGCAGGTAAAGCTAGACAATTCTAGCTTAAGCTTTGTTTTATGTGAATAAAAAAAATGATATCGCTAAATAGCTTGAGTTGGAAATTTCTAGCTTTAGCTTCGTTATTTAAGATCTCGGTTTTTAATTCACATGTTTTGACTTAGAAAGCTTTAGCTAGAACTGTTTGTATATAGACCGAACCGAAAAGGAGGTTGTTTTGCCTTTTGTTTTGCCATAACTTTTTATCTGTTCTATAGGCCAAATATTGGTTGCGGGTAAAAATATTTTATCATATTGTCCATCAGTATCTGCCGATTGTTTTCAAAATCGTACGTAATGCCCTAGAAGAGAAATTTAATTTTATAATACATCTAGGCTGTCTAGCTCAAATGGCAAGGGTAGGAACCATGCTTATTGCAACAGTCATTTTGTATTGCAGACATGAAAACCTATGTTTCACTTGGCCAAAACATCTCTCTATTATAACGCGCTCTCCGTAGAATATTTCATTGTATTTTTTATCGGAATCTGTTTGAGGATTTTTGTAAGGTGTTTGAAGCCAAGGTGATGTAATTCCGTACCCAGAACCTACAAGAATTAAAGCATTAACGTGCAAATTCTCGTTCATGGATGCATAAATTGATGATTTTTTCAAGATCCGTGAGTCTTGAACTGACCCTGGCCACTGGGCGTCCACACTTGTGAATTCTTCGGCTGCATTGCATGTCGCTTGTACATTAAGGCTGTGGAAGCCTTTCCGATTAATGTATTATTCATCAGAAAATCTTGGGGGTTTGGAGATAGCAATATGGTTGCAGTCTATTGCCCCAAAAGCTCAGAAGAACGTTCAACTTTAAGATCTTGTCCTATACAGCACTAAAATCCAGGTTCACTCAGATATCTGACATTTTCTTTTGAAAACCGAAATAAACTATGAAGATCCTCATTACTATAATTTCCAACCGTTTTTATAGTTACTTTTTGTTTTCATATGTACATACATATATAATTAGGTTATAGGTTAGGTTGATGGGCTGACAGTGGATCTTGTTCCCGTCACACTTAGATCAATATTGATCCATTGTGATACCCTGATGGATTGGACCATTCCTTTAAATATATAACCTATGATATGGTATGGAGTATCAAGCCATTTGGAGGCGTTGATGAAGTTGATTAAATTTATGATGTTGTCACCTGTTGATTTCGAGATTTCTGCTAGATCGTTGAAGAAATAGCTACCCAGAAATTTTGTCCTTATATTTCAGAGTGCCGGACAGTGACCTAGGTAGTGAAGGGTATCCTCCTCTACTTCTTCGTCTCCGCAGCCTCTGCAAATGTCTTCAGTACCTAGTCTCATATTCTTTCTATGATATTCTAAGTGATTATGCCCTGCTCAGGTTCATAATTTTGTCCGTTTTTTTCTTGTTGTAGCTAGGCCACAGATTCTTTGTAGTTTGTACAAGTGACGACTGAGTTCCATCTGTCATTGGTAAGTTCCATTATATTCTTACCAATTTCCTGTTTAATGGCACAGGGTGGAATTTTAACACCGGAGTCCATTAGGCTTAGTTCTAATGATGAACCAGTCATCATCTGCTTTTTCATTTCCTAGAATTCCACAGTGTCCACAGGGACCCAACAGAGTCTGATGTTGTGCTGCGAGGCAAGGACTTTTAGCTCTTCGCAACAGCATGAAACCAGCTTGGATCTTATTTCTGTGGCAGAGATAGCTTTGATCGCTGCTTGGCTGTCAATGTAAAAGGTGATGTCAGCCTGTGGTATCGCCAGCATTGAGACCTGTACAGCAACCTTTATCACTACCAGAATCTCTGCTTGGAAGACACTTCTGTAATTAGGGAGTCTATAAGAGTTGGCTAAATCGAGGGACTCTGAGAAGAAGCCCGCGCATAATCCTGTATCCATCTTCGATCCGTCGGTGTAAATTTCTACCATCGGTTTGTCTGACTGTTGTAAAGCAGCATCCCATTCCTCCATTGTGCGGGGATGGAGACAGAAAACGTCTGTGCATACATACCCCTCTGTAAATTTGTTAATAATTTGTTAATAATTTGTGCATGACCCACGGAGCTCCTTTTCCAGCTATCGGTCTGGCTTAATCTTTGAGCACTGTAGGCTGCAGCCTTTTGCATGAATATATCTAGGGGTCATATATAATTATAAATATATTTTTGTGTGTGCCGAAATCGGCTTTGGGAGAGGTGGTCACCCTAAGTATACTATTGAATTGAAATTGAGATCTTTTTTGTGTTGTGGATTTAAGGAAATAATTTTTGGCAAGTTTAGTAATTTTGTTAATATTGTTTTCTTTGAGCTATGAGTTAGTATAAAGGTACATTTTGAGTAAGTATAGGTATTATTCTAGTTATTTTAAGCTACACATTTAGTAATTTGTTACCTGGTACATATATGGAAAATTTATAGTAACACAACTTCACTTGAAAACTTCATGGTTTCCTGTAAAAAAAAAACATGTATTAACTATTGGATTAAACTTTTGACATTTTGCTTAAGGATAAACAACTACTATGTACGATTCATGAGAAAAGAAAAAAAAAAAAGATCATAGAATCTAGACAATACGTACATATATATACATATGTAATGTAGGTACATTTACTGAAATACCCATCAGATTCATTCACTAAAAAAAATATAAATGAGTAATCATGAGATAACCTATATGAGATACAGATTTGGATTTTGAATATAATGACGCGTATTTTCAAAGAAATTCGGGGATCTGGATTCGATTGGAATAACCTACGTCATCATTGGTAGACAATTATGACAAGTAGAATTATTATAACAGGAAGAGTATGTGAATGTTATTTGTGCAAACAATGATTCACTGAGGCATGATGTTAGCATAAAGAATAATCCAAGAATTACAATTCAATGTACAGTTATTTTATTCTACCACTTTTTTTGGGGGATTTCCGATTATTCCAAATGACGTCGACAACATTTTTAATTGCAGATATGCTCGAATGAAGATAGAAGTTTCGTATAAAAAACATTGCAAGTTAAATAAAGATTTGAGTTTGATTGCAACCCTTCTACGATATACATAAATGAAACACGACAAATCGGGAATTAATTATTCTATGTATTTGTTTTTTAAGAATTTTTAAAAAATCTCAGAATATACAAACATACATACATACATAACTGGATTCTAGTTAATTAATTTTGGTTTAAAAATGTTTATTTATTTCTTGTGATGTGTTTTTGAGCTTACATATTTTTAAATAATTATAATTACGTTTTAACTTTGGTTTGTTTTATTGAGCCTGAAGCAAAAAAAGACCAACTTTTAGAGGTTTATTTAATATTTGAGAGACATTTATACCAGAAATTGTGAAGTGTTTAAAATACCGAAAATATCTTTGTAAGTATTTTTGTATTATTTAATTTTTTTTATTTGGTTTATTTTGTGTTATAAAATTTTAAACCATTTCACTATAGTGAAGTAGGTGCAAATAAATAATAAACTTTTAAGACATCGAATGCTTAAGGAACCATGGTTGAGTTATTTATGATAAAGTTATAAAAATTACCGGTCTTATCTAATAATATTTCCATACTGTATAAACCTACTTGCTGGGAGGGCTCCATTTATTATTGATTAAAAAAGAAAATAATTGAATTAAGAACATAAACCCTTATAAGCTTATCGAACTTATCAAAAAAAAACAGAACATAAAACAATAAATCTGTCCATAATAATATTTAAATCTTTTATTATTAGTTTTTTTTTTTTTTTCTTATAAGTTAATCTTCATTTTATAAGCGCGATTGTTTTATCTCAGAGTCTTTATAATATAATGATGATTTGATAAAAATTTTTAAGCACGATACGATGCATCAGGTAAATAAGAACAGAATCCTCCGAAGTTTTGGAAATACCAGTCGAAGTAAATGGAAGTTAGCATTTTGAATATAATTATTTTGAAAGAGAAATTCAAAGTGTGTTGAGAGTATTTATGTGTTTGAATTATGTGTTACATTAACAAAATCAAGGTGTGTCTTTTTTTTTAAATTCAAAAATGCGGTTTTTCTGATGAATTTTTCAAGTTGATAATTTAAACAAATCAAAATTCGTTAAATATTTATTAATAGAATGAACGACACTACAGAAATGTCAATTTTTAACAGTTATAACAATTTTTCGTCATTAAAAGTGAGTACCTATGCGACTTGAGAAAAACTTTGGGTGCCCGAAGTATGCCCCCGGCGCGGAGGGCCCTGGCGCGAAAAAAAAACAATACATTTATAAACAAACTAGCTGTGTTCCTTACCTAGTTTCAAGTAGTTTCAGACCGACAGATTTAGTAATTTTTAGTCCGAAGACGTTCCACACATCAAAAATAGTGCTATTTCTTGCTAAAGAGAGCGCTCAAATGAGAGTAAAACATATCCCCTCCTTACCAGTTTTGGTCCGAGAAATTTCTTCTGGCTATTTCTTACTGGGTATTTCTTACCAGGCTGACGTATGTCAGATGACAGCATTTTGTCGGTTGAGTTTAAATAACAAGGTTGCCCAAGTGTTATTTTTATTTTAGTTTTAGTTTTGGAAGATGGGCATGTTTATTTATTATTTTATTAATCTTTTAACTGACCAAATAATTTTTATAAAATATAAATCATTTAGCAAAAATGTTTCTTAGGAATAAAATATTAAATTAAATATTATACAAATTTCTTGTATATTTTACTGTTTTTTGAAGAAAAAAACACACTGAGCTTCAAAATTCAATGTAAAATTAAAGATTTTTTGTTTTGTTTTTATATTAATAAACTTGGGATTAATACGTTTAATTTGTTTAAACATTTTATTTGTTGTGTTCTGATTCTGGAAAAAAGTTGATCAAGATTTATCATTGATCTACGGCAACCCTTGTCGAGTATAATTTTGACGTTTAGCCTGAATTAGTGCAAAGTAGTGCGCAAACCGTTCCCGACATTTTGACAATTTTCCTTCTCTTTGAGAGCATTTCATCCCCGCTCCTCAAAATTTGACATTTAGCCAGTTTTAGTGCAAAAAATCTTGGGAATCTGTTATTTATTGGCATTTCTAGAGTCACTTCCTAAAAAAAAATTACTAAATTAAACTGTTTCTAGTGACATAGTATATTGGACAGCTGTCATATGATATGTGTTATTTATTGGCATTTCTAGAGTCACTTCCCAAAAAAAAAATACTAAATTAAACTGTTATTTCTAGTGACAGAGTATATTTGACAGCTGTCATATGATACGTGTATTTTGTACGTGCACAGTATATTATGTAGTTTTTCAAAAATTAGGTCCCTTTTGTTTTTTTTTCGAGCTCAATTTCAAAAATTTTAATTAATGGTAAAATTAAAAAAAATTAGCTTCCTTTTTTCGTAGTTTGCACTTTTTTAAAATTTGTGTATTGGATTTCAAAAACTGTTCTATCTTGTTTGCCGTGAAGTATGTATTTTTTTTAAAGAAATAGTCTTTAAAATTAGCACATTTTCTGATTCCTAGGGCGTACATATAAAGGAGCACAATTTTTGCTCAAAACACTAAATATTTAAAATCAAAGAAACAGATCTCACGATTTAAATATTCAGAAGGTTTTTTGAAAACCGAAAAAAATTAAAAAAAAGGCCGAATTATTCTTTTCGAATTTCTACACATAGTTTTTGAAAAAAACTCAAAACAACTATAAAGGGTCTTATATCCGCATTTTCGTTATTTTTTTCTAAAAAAAAATTCTTTAAGCAATCCAGAAAAAATGTGGAACAATTTGGAACAACTTTTAAAAATAACAAATTCGAAAAAGGTGGTGAGGAGGGGTGAGGGGGGCTTATTAACACACTGCGGCTATTAACATGATTTTAATATTTAAATGTGTTTTATTTCCATTTTAAAGTTGTAAGCCTCTGATAAAAAATAAACACCCTCTATAACTGATATAATTTTTGATCAGTTTTAACCAGCTTACCCCAAAACTGATTTGAGCTTACCCATACGTCTGCTCCTGGCTACGAACCTGTTCAGTTTATGTTCGTATGAGCGAGTATTTTGAAAGGAATAATTGAAAAAAGTAAAATAAATCTGCATTCTGTTTGTTTAGCATTTTTGAAGGTGAAAGTCGTTACCTTGCAATCGAGGTAGAATTAAAAATAATTATGAATACAAATAAATTAGTATTCTATTGACAAAAAATTATGCAATGCGATAAAATCAATGGAAAACACATAGAAATCTAAATAATTAATTTGAAAAAAAAACTAAAGGGGATAAATGGGCGGCCTCTGATCTCGTCCAAATTTAGTTATTTTTTTTTAAAGGTCAAGTTCTATCTAATTTTACTCATCTTCTTTATATTAAGGATAGTTGAATAATTAGGAAGGGTATATGTGTATAAAATAGTAAAGCCAAAAATATATCTGAGCAACAAATCGAAAAATAGCACATTAGCGAATCATTTTCTCGCATCAATAAGTGCTTCTCATCTTATAATACGGTTTCAGTAGGAGGAATAAGGTAATTTTGTGGAAAATTTCTAAATTTTGTTCTCAATCAGATCATTTCCCATACAAATTCATATTTTGACATAAGATAAATTTGCACAATGTACACGGTTGTTACCTCAACAAAAAAAAACCTTGTCCATGGTTGCTGTTCTGACTGAATGACAATATACCAATCCAATATGTTCGATTCAAATTTGTACTGACTAGACAAAATAAACCTGCAATTTTCTACATCAGCCATGATGTCTCTGATGTCATCAAAAAAAAAATTGTCGGCATCACGAGTCGTATAACTAAAAAAACAAAAAATATTTATTGAAATTACACAAAATTTGCAGTGCAATCAAATTGTTAGTGACTTATAGGAGAACTAATCATGCATTAATTAGAAGTAATCTATTGCATGCGCTCCACGTTTTTCGTTTTTATTGTACCTATAGGTGGGGCTGTATAGGAGAAATTATTTATACCTTTGAGTCTCCGTTTAAAAAAAAAAAGTTGAATTGATTGCTTAATTTAGAGATGTTTACTTGGTCTAGGCATAAGGCAAGTAGATATATGTGCATATGTATGTAGTGATTTCTTGTTAAAAAAATCGAAGTCTTATCCAAATCTATTCAAACATTACAAAGATGTTTGTCTGTGGCGACATCGAACTAGAGCCTAAACGTATAGATTGATTTGTTATTTGAATTTGATAACTAAAACCTATCTGTGGCGTCTGTGCTTCCATCAGGTAGAACATCGAGCAGTATTAATTCTGAAAATTTTTATAAAGTCTCAAAAAAGGTGTCTGAGACAGAGATCAGAAATAAATATCAACTTTTTTAAAGGTTCCTTAATAACTCTTATTTGTTGTTATTTTCAATAAATACTACTCAATAAAAAAATATAAAATATAAAAAAAATATTTAAAATGGAAAAAAAATGGCAACACTTACATACTAAAAAGATTTTTACCTTTTTTGAGAGCCAGAAATATGTCTGTTCTATTATTTTATTTTTAAATCATTTTTTCTATTAATAGTTTTCGAAAAAATTACTTTCAAACTCAAAAATTGTAAAAAAAAAACAAAAAATTGAATTTTGATTTTTTTTTTTTAATTTTAAAAACTAAGTTCGAAATTCGCTTTTAGTATTCACTACGACTATTCATTCTTGATTGAATACGAAATAAAAGAGAATTAGTATTGGAGAAAAAACCAGTATGCAATTTTTTTGTTTTTTACCATTTTTTGAGTTTTAAGGTATTTTTTTTTCAAAAACTATTAATAGACATAAGTTCATTTAAAAATAAAATAAAAGAGCAGTCTTCTGGCTTTGAAAAGAGGCGAAACACTTTTTAGTAAGTGTTGCCATTTTTTAAAATATTTTTTCCATTTTAAATATTTTGTTTATAAAATGCAAGAAAACACCATTTTTGCGCTCGATTTCAATTAAGCTGCAATATAATGAAATAAAGTACCTACTCTCCACAAGTTTTCATATGACATAAGTTTCATCACTGTTAAGCAATATTGAAAAAGGACCCAAAATGGCCATGGTCCTTTATTAATCAGAATGTCCGTTAGTATGACGGCATACGGAAATGCAGTTAATTATAGGCTTTTTAGTCATCGGTGAATACTTGTCCGTAAAAATTGAGTGATTTTGTGCGATAAATCCATTTTTGATTTATTTTCGGCGAATAGGGTTAAAGGTTGACCTTTTCCATTTATTTTTTGGTACAAATTTCAAACACTGAGAGATATTTAAAAAAATAAATCTGAACCTATGACTTAATTTTTTTTTTTAAATCGAAATCTTTTTAAAGGAATGTAATAACTGGCAGAGAGAAACCAATCGAAAATGACGGTTAACAGTGATTTCTGATATATGGTCCAAAGAGTTTCTAGATTTCTTAAAATTGTCCGAATCGTTTTTTTTTTTTGTTTTCAAAATACGTATCCTAATGGTGTCCGAGTGTTCTTAAAGGTGTCAAATTTACACTAAAATGTCCAAAAGGTAAAACTGACATCGAGCTAGAGCTTTAACATGTATCAAATCATTTTTATGTCATACCTAAGAGGGTCAATCCGAAATTTTGTTTCAGCTCATCTACAACGGGTAAAAATGTCATACACTGATTTCGTTTTTTTTTTTTTTCAAATTTTCTCGAAAACGGCTTAAACGATTTTGATTAAACTTTGTACCTTTAATAAATAAGCCAATTGCAATAGTTGAAAATTCGCATAAGCGTTTAAACATTTTTACGTTTGTAATTATTTTGTATTTTTGGGTTATTCCCAACGTGGTCAAACAGGTTTTGTTTTTATAAAGGAGATGGCCCATTTTCACTAATCGTTAGTTGGATTTTTGAGATATTTGAGCTTGAAGTTGGCTAATTTAGAAAAAGATATATTTCGTTCCAACTGTTAAAAATCAAGTTTTTTTTACTCACCTTTTAAGCACCAACAGCACCACTTTAAAGATTTATTCCTCACCTATAATCTATTTATACATATATACCTATAAAAATGAGTTTCACTTTTATGTGTGCCCTTATGTCTAGAATCCGGCTGGGTGAATTTAAGATTTTTTTTTAATGAAAGTCGAACATTTGTAGATGGCTTAAAAACAAAAATTTTGAAAATTCGTCGAGCCGAAATTTTTGTGGCCCATTTTTTAGAGCTACATACAGCGCAAAAGTATGCGATTTCAAAAATTCCTTTTGCATATTTTTTTTAGTTTGGTATTTATAGGGTGAAATGGGGTTGACAAGAAAAGTAGTAGGAATATGATTTTAAAAATGTTATTTGTGTTTGAAAGGTTATTTAAAAAAAATTGCTGTTTATATAGTGAAATGGGATAGAAACAACAAAGTGGGTTTTGATTAAAAAAAATCGTTTTGTGTTCGGAAGGTAATAAAGGTTGTATACTTAAGGCCAGTTTCACAGTCAGAAAACTGACACTTAAGTGGCAAATGTGAAAGATTAATTCCCAATATCACAGTGCACTGAATAAGTGACCGTTAAGTCTCCGTTGTTGGTAACTTAAGTTCCATTTACGCTGGATATGAAATTAAGCTTAAACTCCTAATATATTGGAAATTTAATTGCCTCTTATTCCGGTAAGCGTCGACTGTGAAACTGGCCCTTAGAGGATCATATTTTTACAAATTTTGCCGTTCATAACGTGAAGTAGGTTAAAACCCAGAAAGTAAAGGGTTTTCCAATAAGAGGTGTTATATTGATATTCAAAGAAAAATGGCATTTTTTGAGATAAATGATCGGATGTTTATTTCATTATAAAGAGGAAGGTATGCCGTTAATAATGGAACACAACATGGCTGCCACGACCACGCTTACAGGACCATATCCTTTTCATGAAATTTTCCATAACCAAATCGCAAAGTGGCTGCCCTATGTCCTCGATAGCCTCACGAATTCCATCTTTGAGGTCTTGAATCGACGCTGGGCTGTTGGCGTATACCCTATCTTTCACGTGGCCCCAAAGGAAGAAGTCGCAAGGTGTTAAATCACAAGATCTCGGTGGCCAATTGTGATCACCTCTTCGAGAGATAACACGGTCCGGAAACTTTTCCCGTAAAAGATCGATGGTTTCATTGCTTGTGTGGCACGTAGCGCCGTCTTGTTGAAAGTAAACGTTGTCCAGATCAATACCATCCAATTCCGGCCATAAAAAATCATTAATCATCTCTCGATAGCGCAATCCATTGACCGTAACTGTTGCTCCAGCCTCATTTTCGAAAAAGTAAGGTCCAATGACCCCGCCGGACCATAAACCGCACCAAACAGTCACGCGTTGAGGGTTTTCCGAGCCCCAGATGCGACAGTTTTGCTTGTTGACGTAGCCAACGAGGTGAAAATGGGCCTCATCAGTCAAGATGATTTTTCGATGAAATTCCGGATCATTTTCATGCATTTCAAGGACCCAATCAGCAAAGACACGACGTTGTTGATGATCAGCCGGCTTGAGTTCTTGTGTTAACTGAACTTTATAATCCTTAAGACCCAAGTCTTTATGCAAAATACGGTGTAATGACGTTTGTGGAATGCCTAATTCCAAAGAACGACGAGGAATGGACAAACCTGGGTTTTCTTCAACACTTTGGGCTACAACAGCAATATTCTCAGTTGTTCTTGAGCGACGTGCACGGGTTTTATTCTTCACATCACTAACTTGTCCCAACAGCTCGAATTTGTCCACCAATTTCTGTATTGCGGTCCGATAAGGTGCTTCACGACGACCCAAAAATGTTTTAGTTTTACGAACCGTCTCTGCCAAATTTTCACCATTTTTATAGTGAATTTTAATAATTTCAATGCGTTGTTGAAGCGTGTATCGTTCCATTTTTATTAATGGCGTAGTTTCTACTTGTCAAATGTCGAAAAATTACAGCTTCAAAAGGGACAGCTACCGAAATAGCGGGCTATTCAAAATAACACCTCTTATTGGAAAACCCTTTACATAAATTGTTTTAATTTTGTACGCACTAAATTAAATTCTCAGTAACACACTTTAATATAGGTATGATAGAAGTTGTAAATGTATTTTTTAACAATAATAATTTCCCAAACAACATTGGTTTTCTTGCTTGTAGATGTCAAAAATACAAAATTAAGTGTATGAATGTGAATAAACTCAGTATTGGTAAAGCCTTGCAATGCAATAATCTTGTCAAAAAATCACGTAAAAGACATCCACAAAACAAAAAAAACAACCCTCATCATAATAATTATTATTAATTGACGATAACAACATTACTTTCGAATTGGTAGAGTTTTAAAAGTAAACAACAACTTTATACATTTTATCTTTAAAAAAAGACTATACCTACTAAAATAATGAATTTATAATTTGGATTTTCAACCGACCTTAAAAAAAATAATGGTTTTTTGTTTTTGTTTTTTTTTTTTCTTCTTGAATGTAATCTGATGTCACCTTTAAAAGTTAAACTTATATTCAAAATAAAAATTATTACCGAAAGTTTCACTCATTTAAATTTTAAATATTTTTCCAAACTGTCTACAATATAATGTTAACGAGTGTTAACTCCTCGCATATGGTGTCATAAGTTTCGCTAAGTCAGACAACAACAGTAAAAGCAAAAAAACGAGACTAAATATTTCACAAGTCACAACCAAGTTCAGGGTCAATAAACATAAGCTATAGTCTCTCATAAAGTGCTGTAAGGTTGCATTACAATTTTATTAATGTTACTTGACACGAACACGCATTGACTGTGAATATTGTTTCATTTGGTAATGCAAGAAAAAATATTTTTTTCCAGTCGCTCTTACTATTAATAATAAGTCCATTACACAATGTTATAACTAGGGGAATATGTATATTACAAATTCTGACGTTATAAGCAATATTTTTTGTATAACTCCTACTTGATTATGCTCTGGCAGTAATCAAAATCAATTACATATTTTCCCCATCGACATTGGAATTAAACTGCAAGCTCAGGTGGTAATTAAGAGTTTACTCATTCTCATACAAACAATTTTATTCCGCATGCTATTTTCGATAAAAAAAAAAAAAAAAAAAAAAAGAAATACCCCTCCGTGACAATGCTTTGAGACATTGCCGTGACCAGGATTCGAACCTGGGTTACCACGGCCACAACGTGGGGTCCTAACCACTAGACGATCACGGCTATCGGGGTAATGTGAAAACACTTGTGTAGATATTTAATTAGAAGACACAACTGAAACAGTTACAATAATATTTACATGTGCTGCGCGTACCAAGAAAAAATATTACGATATGAAAGCAAATTGTTCATTGAATATTATAAATATATTCACCCCAATTACAGAGTCCGATGAATGAACTGCGGAGGGAGTCAGACTCTATTTTGACATTTCGCTCATAGTAAAAATGTCAAAATTGAGTTTGATTCCCTTTGCAGCTCATTTGTCGGATTCTGTAATCGAGGCGATTATGAAGAATGAAAATACAAATGCAAGATAACTTAAGAAAATAAAAACAGCATTAAATAGACTTATGTGTTAATATTAAAAAAAGGTTTGTTCAATGGAAAAGAAGTCAAATAATTACAGAAAACAGCTGACACTAATGTCCCTTTCATTTTAAAATCCAATGAAACAGTGACAGTGTTAACTCAACTTAGAAATTTTGTCATTGGATTGGTGAATTGTCGTGTCGGTGAAATGCTCTGCCAGTATCAGTCATTATGATTCATTTTATTTGTTATTTGTCTGCAAGAGAAGTACTTATGGTGTCGACGTCAACATTTGAGGGAGTTTGCTTTGAGGTTAGAGCTTAAATGTATCTACTATTGGTGCTTTTTGAGTTAATCCTGATATGAAATCGAGAAGCGAAATTTTCTTCTCAGAAGCGTCGCGTCGGTTGACTGTTTTTTTTTTTGCCAAATGGAAGCGTTTCATAAGAGTTCTTCTTGATCCCGTACGCTTCCAGACGCCCAATGGAAAACGACATAAACTGACAATGAGACTCGTGAAAAGTATCAATTGTTAGATGGAACAGATTGTAGAACACTCAAACATAGTGCTATCGCATTTTCACCTGAAGAGATTCTTGTATTGAAATTTGAAAACTTCCCCATTTTTAAAAATTGGTTTTTGACGACATGGAACCAACATGAAAATAAATTTTGAAAGACGATTATTTCTCACAATCAGTAAGGTAACCATAGAGTTCAAATTAAAACCCTACAAATGCTATAAAATAAAAAAAAAATACATATTGTTAGACTGGTTAGACTACTGCAAAATTGTAAGTAATAATTTTATCAATTGAATTGGTTTAGAAGAAGAGTATAGGTTAGGTAGGTATAAGTTGTGTCATATCATATTATACTTTTAATGAAAACAGATATCGTGTTTTTCAATAAGAGCGCTACAAAAGTTTTTTTAAATAAAACAAAAACGGTTTTGGAAATCAATGAAATTTTTTATTCCTGTCAAAGTACGTTCGATGCCATTATGTATGGAACTCGATTTCTTTTGCATGGCCACCACGGGCACGCTTGCAGAAGTCCAGACGCTGAACCCAACTTTCGACGGTTTTCAAGCATAAATCGGCCGATACTGCTGCAATTTCACGTTCGATATTCGTACGAAGTTCATCAATCGTCGCTGGCTTGTTGGCATAGACCATAGACTTGACGTAGCCCCACAGGAAATAGTCTAACGGCGTCAAATCGCACGACCAAGGCGGCCAAGCGACTGGACCATTTCGTGAGATAACACGTTCTTCAAACTTGGTTTCCAATAAAGTGATTGTGACACTCGCTGTGTGGCTTGTGGCGCCGTCCTGTTGGAACCACATGTCCTCCAAGTCTATATCATCCGATTGGGGCCAAAAATATTCGGTTATCATTGAACGGTAGCGATCCCCGGCGCATAAACCACACCAAACCGTACTTTTTTCGGGATGCAATGATGACTCATGGAGTACGTGTGGATTGCTGCCTGACCAATACCGCATATTTTGTCTATCGACGAAGCCATTCAGCCAGAAATGAGCCTCATCGCTGAAGATGAATTTTCGCTCTTAACGTTGAGGCTGACTCAGAATTTCGGTAGTAAATTTTAATAATTTCGACTCGTTGTTGGATCGTATATCTTTCCATCATGAAATGGCAAATCTTACTGAAGAGAAATGTCAAAAGAACGGCAAGAAATATGGCGTCGTTTGCTGTCCCTGTTGCTCTACTTTTGTAGCGTCCCTGTTGAAAAACCCTTTACATTCATACGTATTTTTTTATTATTAATTAACATAATACAGTGGAACTTCCATAAGTCGAACTCTCAAAATGAAAGAAAAGAAATTCGAGTTATAGAATCTTCGATTTAAAGAAATGGGACAAAATTTTTAATTTTACTATTATAACCCAAAAATAAGACCATTTTCTCAAAAAACTTGTAATACCTAATTCCGTTATGTAATTTTTTTGAGAAAAACGTGAAACGCAGTTTTCTTATTAATTGAATTGGTTATTAAATGTACGAAATTAAATCAAAATCGTTAGAGCCGTTTTCGAGAAAATTTGATAAAACTAAAATGTTTGTATGGCAGCTACCCGTTCTAGATGAGCTAAAACAAAAATTCGAATTTCGAAAATTTACTTCCCCATAAAATGCTGCTGATTGTGAGCAAGAACCTTTCGGTGTAACATTCACTTTCTGCTTGCAGTCATCCCCTGTTTATTTTATTAATTAACAAAATAAAATAAAGTGGACACTATAGTGTATGGGTAATATTTCATTGAATTCAGATTGAAAGTGAATTTGTGGACTCGTTAAGTGCAAGAAAAAACATTATGGGCAAATATTTCTATTTAAAAAAAAACCTATGTACTATAAGTATGTACTAGAAATTGGCTTATAGGTACAACAACAAGAAACGTTAATTTCATTCGCAAAACTGCCAATTTCTACCAATTTTATTTCAAAGTTTTGTGAAATCCAAAATTGTACTAAAATTGGAAGAAATTGTCAGAGTTTTGGGAAGTAAACTGTTCGTTTCTAATAGCAAGCCTTTAAGTCAAGGAGATATATCTGGACATAATAAGTGCGAAAGAGAAACAAGATGAATTGGAAAACATGTGGCTCTTTGAGTCGTTAGTTTCAATGGTAGATATGTATATGACTCTTTTCCCTATATTTAGTTCGTTATTTTTTACCATTATCGCATTATTTATTTTTGTTGCTTGTAGAGCACACAAAATGTACCTATATTTTATCTTCTATTTAACGTAAATAAAAATTTCCGGCTGATTATTTTAATTGACCACACAGCTACTCATTACCCCAATAGCCGTGATCGTCTAGTGGTTAGGACCCCACGTTGTGGCCGTGGTAACCCAGGTTCGAATCCTGGTCACGGCAATGTCTCAAAGCATTGTCACGGAGGGGGAGGATTTTTTTTTTTTTTTAATTTACATCTATTTGTGAAATTAAAATATTTGATAAAAAATACAAATCACACGATAGAACATTTTTGTCTTAATTTTTTAATTTAATTTAATTACCTAACTGTACTCGTTTCTTTGTTATTCCAATTCAATGTTATTAAAGACTTAACTTTATGTTTGAGAAAATTGAACCGAATCCTCTATCTCTGAGTATCTATTATAATTAGATACACCATGCAATTGCAATATATATTCAAAGCAATTATTTAACATTTTTCAATTGATTTTCTGATGCAATTTCCTGTACCTGCCTTCATTTATTAGATGTCGATGTATGAAAGTAAGAGAGAGGAGTGGTTTTAGTGTGGGGCGAAACAAAAAAAATATTTAAATCTTCATTTTATTCATTGAAAGTATTTAACAACGAACTAAAACGAAAAAAAAAAACAATATTTCACCGCACACGCAATCTTAAATAACAGTCATGTTATGTTTTTAGACTAATTATTACGAGATGTATGTACCTAATCAGGGCCGGACCAGCCATATGTGCAAGATGTTCAAATGCACAGGGCGCAAAATTCTGGGGTCGCATTACCAGGAGCCAGAAAATGTAACCTGATCTTGCGCAAACAAATATGTACTGATATTTGCATTTTGACCACAAAGCTTGTTCAAATAATCCCAAAATAACATCCGCCACAAGTGTGCTAAGTTATTTCTCGCACACTAACTAACTTCTCTTTCATTGTTGGAGAATTTAACTAAAAATATCGTAAAATTAAAGATCGCACTAGACCTACGCACTCAAAGTCTACCTCCTGGGTAATGAGGAAAAGTCTTATTCATGTGTATCAGTGTATATATGTTTGTACGCAAATATAAAAAAGGGGCGCTTTCTACAAATCTTGCACAGGGCGCAAGTTTGGCTGGGGCCGGCCCTGTACCTAATCACTTTTGCGATATTGCAACTGAATGAATCTTATATCTTTACTTTTAATTACCTACTCCCAGAACAAACTTTAATTATACTATGGCAACGGGTTCTTTAAGTTATTAGGGCCCAGTTATAGGCATAAGCACACAAAATTGAAATTCATCAAAACATCATTGAAAAATTTAATTTTTAATTTGAAGACATCTTTTTGTTAAATGTAAATCTGTCAATATTTTGATGCCAAAACAAAACCTATGACATTTAACAATTCTTATTGCACGCGCCTAAATATTTCTAAGCTTCGTGATGTGCACATTAAAAAGACCACTTAAATATGGAAAAATAATTCAAGACATGCTTGTTCGTTAAAATAAAAATTTATTTTCCTTGGAGTTATTCTTGGGTCAACCTATTTGAGTTTAAAAAAAAAACTTTTTTTTAAAAAAATAACGTGTATGTTTCTGCACTAAAAAAAACAAGCATTTTATTAAATTTGTATTAAAATGTTCAAAACATTAAACTTTCTTTTGTTATTTGACGTTAAGTTTCAGTTTTTCAGTGCAAGATTAAAGTTAAATCTGAGTCAACTCATCAAATTTGGTGAGTTAACTCAGGATAAACTGAACAGATGCCTTTGATGTTTTATCCACCAAGTTTATTTAGTTGTTTAGTCTTTACTTATGCATTCTTCAGTGAAAAATTGCTTCCTTACTGTGAGTTAACTTACTTTCTTCTGGAATTAACTAGCTCTAACTGTAACACATGCACTTATGGTGAACATAAATTCTTTAGTTTCGTTTCAGCAAATAGGCCTAAATGTTGTTTTTTTTCTAATTCTAATAACTATATTTGCAAAAATAATTTAACAATAAAAAAACATCAATAATTATGTAATTTATCATTTTATTAACTTTTTCCACTTTCCTTTTTAGAAACTTAAATCGTAAATGTTTGAGTGAGATTGGAAATAAAGCATCAAATTAATCAGAAACGAAGACTTAACCAGCCTAAAATTTGAAGTTTACAAAAACGTAAAAAAAAAAAAAAAACCGACACAAAATGACAAAAATTAAACAACTTGCACGACCAATTGCAAAGGAGTTCCATCGCGACAGATGTGGATTTAATCACACACCAGCAGATGATTTTGTTAAGTCACAAGTAAGTTATTGAATACATTTATACATTTTTGTTAGGAGAATAATTTAAAAATTAAAAACAGTTCAATACTTATGGGATTGGGTAATCAAACTTTTAAGGCCTGGTGAAACAGAGCGCAGTCTGGCGGACAGAGAAAACAATCAATTGAAAACTGTAAAAATATTTTAATTAAATATTTCTGTGAACACATCCATTTGAAGTTCAAAATCCTTTCAAAGCTGAACGCATCCACTCAATGAACTACATCTCACTTCACTTTTTCTTACTCTGGTGTTATATTCTTCAAAAACATGTTTTGTCCCCCTTTTTGAACACTTGTCCCCCCTAGAAAACTCTCGATGTTCGCCTTTTCGTTATTATCAATCTGGTAACCCTATATATATAGGTTGCCAGCATTTATTTTCTCTTGTCCATTTTTTAGGTAGAGAGAAACAATTGAGGCATATTCATAGTCACTTTTAAACTCCAGTTTATCTTAGACCTGGGTTTATCCTATCTAAATAACATTGAATAAACCCCAGTCTAAGATAAACTGGAGTTTAAAAGTGACTATGAATATGCCCCATTGTGTTCTCAAAGAAATTATGGGAACGCCGAATGATGCCCGCATTCTGTTTGACATCACAGAACGCGTCGGTAAACGCTGTCAATCGTAAGGTCATGAAATATCTTGAAGACCGAAAGCTTCTTAATGACCGACAGTATACGGCTTTCGTGGTAAACGATCCACTGTTGATTTGATGGCATGTCTCACCGAAAAGTGTAATCAATCCATACATCGCTTCGGTGAGAGCAAGGTTATTTGGGCTTGATATTTCAAAAGCATTTGACAGAGATTGGCATAGAGCTCTTTGGTCGAAAATGCGTTCATTTGGTAACGATGAAACTTTAGTTCGATGGATTAGAAACTATCTTCTGAACCGTTCAATACAAATTATTTTGGATGGTGTCAAGTCTGATGTCCACAAAATAAATGCTGGTGTTCCCCAAGGGTCCATTCTGTCTCCAATTTTTTTTCTCATTTTCATAAATGATTTCTTGTCTGTAACCTTCAATCCATTAAACTGCTTTCCTTATGATAGTACCCTCAGTTCATCATATTCGTTGCTTGATTCACGTCCCTGGAAGTGGAAGGGGAACGGATACTTCTGTTAAACTGCTTAAATTCAGATCTTAACAGTATTGTAAAGTGGGGGAAAAATAATAGATTTGAATCTAACACTTCGAAACCTAAATGCTGTCTTCTATCGTTGAAACGCAATTTTCCCCCAATGTCCTTATCCCTGGATGACACTTGCATCGTTGAAACTTGAAGTTGCCAAAAATGCAGCGAAATGTCTAGGTTTAGTAAAACGATACAAGAAATTCTTCACTCCTTCTGATGTGGCTATATACTAATTATTTACAAAGCGTATATATTTTTAGTTGTTCAAAATTAGTTACATAATTTTAATCAATTCAATTTTTTAATCTTATAAATCTTTATAGTGGCAACATCGATCGAAGAGCATCATCTACTTAATATACCGTTGGATAATTGGATTATTCTTTCTGGGTGTAGTTATCGAATCGGCATTTTGGGGCGATGCCGGAATACATTTTTTTATTTTTCTAACAAATTGGGGTATTTTAATGTGCATGTTCACCAATTTGTTAGGGGCAGTATTGGTTAGCATTTATCATTTTCATCCAGAATATGAGGGTAAGATTGATTAATATAATATATTTTATAAATAAATCGAATACATTATTTGTTTTTATTTTTTTTTTTTAGACAAACTATTAAACATGCAATCGTTAACATGTCCTTTTAAGATATATTGGGGTATGCATATTACAACTTTAGTTGTATCTATTGCTATTACAATTGTTTACTGGAGTCTTTTGTATGGACGTAAGTATTTTTGAGTTAAAATAACGGGTGATTTTTAAGCTGGTTTGGTTTTGGCAACACTGGTTTTGACAGCTGACGTGTGTTTAGTACCTTGTGTCACTGTCAAACAGCTTCAGTTTGGTTTGCAATTTAACCATGGATCGTCTTACAAATGAACAACGCTTGCAAATTATTGAATTTTACTATCAAAATTCGTGCTCGGTTCGAAATGTTCATCGCGCGCTGCTTGTGTTCAGCGATGAGGCTCATTTTTGGTTGAATGGGTACGTAAATAAGCAAAATTGCCGCATTTGGAGTGAAGATCAGCCAGAAGCATTGCAACAGCTACCAATGCATCCCGAAAAAGCCACTGTTTGGTGCGGTTTATGGGCCGGCGGCATTATTGGGCCTATTTCTTCAAAGATGATGCGAATCGCAGCGTTACTGTCAATGGTGAACGCTACCGAGCGATGATAATAAACTTTTTTTTTGCCCGAAATGGAAGTTCTTGACTTGCATGATATGTGGTTTCAACAAGACGGTGCCACATGCCACACAGCACGCGAAACAATGGCGCAATTGCGAGGCGAGTTTGGTGAACAGTTAATTTCACGTTTCGGGCCGGTCAATTGGCCGCCTAGATCGTGCGATTTGACACCATTAGATTATTTTTTGTGGGGGTATGTCAAGGCTAATGTCTATAGGGACAAGCCCGCTTCGATTGACGAACTGGAAGCCAACATCCATGCATTCATTCGTGAGATACCGGCCGATATGTGTGAAAGAGTATGCCAAAATTGGACTCAGCGGATGGGCTACCTGAGACGCAGCCGCGGTCAACATTTGCATGAAATTATCTTTAAACATTAAATTGCAAGGTTCAAACTATCGATTCAAATAAATATTTCATTCATTTTTTCGAATTTTTTGTGTTTTTTTTTAAAAAAAAGTTCTAAACCTCTTAAAAAATCACCCGTTATAAAGGCGGTTTTTTTAGAGGTATAGAACTTTTTAAATTGACATGAAATTTACTTAATTTAGAAAGATAATCTTCTGGCATTATAATTTAAATATGATTTCTGGCATATGACCGTTACGGCTGGCTCGGACGAAGTCTAATCTGGAGGTCCAATTTTCGATGACTTTTTCCAACATTTGTGGCCGTATATCGGCAATAACGCTGCGAATGTTGTCCTCTAAGTGGGCTCGTTTGTCCTCGTTTCGGGCTTATCGGCCGGCGTAGACTAGCGACTTCACATATCCCCACAGAAAATAGTCAAGCGGCGTTAAATCGCACGATCTTGGAGGCCATTCACGCGTCCGTAACGTGAAACTATGCAGTTACCAAACGTTTCCTTCAATAAATCAAATGTGGCACGAGCTGTGTGACATATTGCGCCGCGCCGTCTTGTTGAAACCACAGCTCCTGCACATCATGGTTGTTCAATTGATGAGCGAAAAAGTCAGTTACCATGGCTCTATAGCGGTCACCATTGACTGTAACGTTCTGGCCAGCATCGTTTTTAAAGAAGTACGGACCAATTATTCCACCAAACCATAAAGAACACCAAACAGTCAGTTTTTGTGGATGTAACGGTGTCTCAACATATACTTGAGGATTATCATCACTCCAAATACGTCAGTTTTATTTATTGACGTATCCATTCAACCAAAAGTGAGCTTCATCGCTAAACAAAATTCGCTTATGAAAATTAAATGGGATCAACGGCAATCTTGTTTTGGGCCCATTATTTGGGCACAATTTGGAAGCGTTGTTCAGGCGTCGGTCTATTCATGTTGAAATGCTAAACCAAACTCAAAATAAATCACTTGACAGCTGACAAAATGGCCGCCAGTTAAAATAGTGTTGCCAACTTAAAGTTCTATTCCTCTAAAAAAAAAAACACCCTTTATATTCTTTATATTTTTTTTAATTGCTTATTTGATTTTTTTTATTTTTGTTATTTTTAGCTGAAGTACCTTTAACTGCATCGAATATTCTCAGCCATGCATGTAATTCATTTTTCATGTTTTTGGATTTGTTAATTGTTGCTTATCCAATTCGATTGCTACACATTTTCCTGCCATTTACATTTGGCACAATTTTTGCGATATTTTCTTATGTTTATTATTCTGCTGGTGGTGTTGATCAGTAAGTATACTTACAATATAAATAAATACAATTCAATAATATAGTACGATTTGACAGTTCTTTTTACTAATAAAGTAATAAGGACGTTAAATGAACAGACATTTTACTAAGATCCCGTTCAAAATTATGAACATTGATGAAGAAAATTATTCAGTTTTATTTTTAAAGGGTTTAGTTACCACGATCTTTTCCTAGAAACGCTTGCATATTTTTAGGAAAGAATATCTTTTTTTACAAAAAAAATTATTTTAGACTTCAACCAATAGTATTTAATTATTTTTTAGCGTTACTGTATTAGATGAACTCATACTTAAACCAAAATTGCCTTGAATGCCTAAATAAATATTTTTTTTTGCTAGATTTTGGAAAAAACTTCAGTGTTTTCACCCTTCTTCACCCTTCTCGCTATTTTAACAATATTTTCTATATTGCAACGCCAATTGGAGCTTCTAGAGCCGATTCGTTTTACTGTCATTTTGGAAAAACGACAACCGTAATAAGGGTGAAGTTTTAAGTAAGCTAAACTGCAAAGCCAGCACTGTGAGAAGTCTTTAAAAAGAACTGTTAGAAATTTAAGAGTACACACAAAATATTCAATATTTTTTCCTTGACAAAACAAACCCTAGTTTTCCTCTTTTGAGTAGAAAGCTTTACCAGCTAATACGCCTTACTATTAGATATCATGTAATTTGAAATAATTTTATGTTAAAAATAACAATAATAATACATAACAATAGTTAGTTGGATTTTGTGTGTTGACACACTCGGAGTTAGGTTAGGTTAGAAGGGGCGATAAAACGACAAGCCGCATCATCGCACTAGGATCTCAATGGATCCATTGTGGTCCCCTGGGTAGGTGAGGTGAAAGAGGATGGGTGAGGAAAGGATTTAGTATGGAGCTTAGGTGTAGGTATAAGGTGCCTCCCTAAACCACCCTGAACTCTTGATACATTTTAGGATGTTCCTTAGTGGCAGAGACGAGATGTCATTCAGTTCTTCAAAGAAGTACTCTCCGAGGGGGGCTATTTTACTGGTTCTTACTAAACTAGGGCATTCACAAAGGAAATGAAAAGAGCCCTCCTCCGCCACCTCATCCTGAGACCCTCTGCAAATGTCAGATGAGCTGATGCCCATTCTTTGCATGTAGGTTCCCATTAAGTTGTGACCTGTTAGGATTCCAACCAAAAGAGAAAGTTGAGGTCTGTTTAGATCGAGAAGGAAGTCTGTATTTTTCTTAGAAAGGTTCGGCCATAGATTCCTCGAGACCCTACAAATATCAATTGCTGATGACCATCTATCGTTTGAGGTTTCGAGGAAAAATTTGTAAATTCTGCCTTTTTCTACTTCAATAGTGGCATAAAAACGGAGGATTCAGTTTGGCTTAGATCAAGAGAAGATCCTATTTTGGCCCATTTATCCGCCATTTCGTTTCCATTTATATCACGATGTCCTGAGACCCATCGAAGGGTATAACTGTATTTGATGCACTGAGTAATTTTAACTCGTTACGGCAAAGGTCTACTAGTTAAGACTTTGTGACAATTGAAGCAATGGATTTAATTGCCGGCTGACTATCGATGAAGATATCGGTGTTTCTATTTTCTAATTCAAAAACGACAAGACTTCTTGCCGCCTCGTAAATTGCATGCTCTTCCGCTTGGAAAACACTGCAACAATCTGGTAGTTTTATTGATCTATTTAGGGGTGGGTTGTCTGAGAAGATGCCTGGCCCTTCCCCCTTAACCGCCTTTTGACCATCTGTAAAAAACGAAACATGATCAGTGTTTATGACCCGGTTGGCCGCCCAGGGGTTCCTTGGGGGATATCTGTAAGAGCCCATGAAAGTCGTTATGGTTTGGTGCCTAAAGTTGCCACCTATAGATACAATTGTTATATTGGTTAAGTCTAAGAGCACTGTTGGCCGCCACTTCCTTTATGAATAAATCAAGTGGGGCTAGTGAAAGAAATATTTCCAGGGCTGCGGTTCGAGTAGTTTTCATGCGGCACTAGTAGTGCCAATACATGCCAGTCTTTGAATTTTTGTCATAGTTTTTAGATTGGTTGCCGGAGTTAGGCTTATGCACCATAAGTTTTTTTTTCAAATTAAAATTGAACACAATGGACTAAGCACCACTAAAAGGAGTCTGATGATCAGCCTGGTAGCCGTGAAATAGCTATTACTCTAGCGTCTCGCCTATAACGACTGGGTGGTAGCTCACTCAAGTGGTTGTTGTTTCATTCAAATCTTCAATAATAATAGTTTTTCTCTTAGGTAAGAGGAGATAGCACTTAGAGCTTCTTAAATTGTTTTTAAACCCATATCAACTTAAAAAACACTCGACCATTTGATGTTGTCAGCATTTAGCCTGCTATCGCTCTAATGTATTTCATATTCGTAGAGCCATACTTGATGTATCGTGTGACGTATTGTGGCGAAATTTATGCAATACATTGGAATGACAGCGACACACTACTCCCCAACACACCACACGAGATTAGTGTGGTTCTGGCTTAAGGTATTTCGAACTGTCACGACCCTATTTTGATAAAAAAAAATGATTTTAGGACCTCAATCTCATTTTTTTGTATTGGCAACTCAGGCCCCTTCTATTAATAACTATTATCAAATTTTCATCTTAAAAATGTCTTTTTGAAATGTATTTCTTGCGTAAGACTAATTCACCATAATCTAACTAATCAAATTAAATTTATTTTTCAGATTCGGTAACCCATTCATCTACAACGTTCTAGATTGGCGAAACACACAAGGCGCTCTAATCACCTGCATCGGAGTCCTGTTGCTGACATGTTTCATATACATTGTCATGTTTATGGTGTACAAAGTTCGAGTTATCATTTACCGTCGGCTCTATTCACCGGCTGTATTCAATCCAACAATAACAAACCTAAATGATGGCAGTTCAATAGCCATCGATACCAAAGGAATTCAACATTCACCATCGGGCATATCAATGGCACTGGGCAATTATACTGGCTATGAGAACCAGGGATTCACAACGATAAGTGAAAAAGTCGATAGGGGACATTAGTTTAAAGTATATGTTTATGTATGTAGGATGAATTATATTATAAGCTAAACAGTATTTTTAAGTTTTTAATTTTAAGTCGATGTTAGAGCTATATGTATATTTAAGAATGAAGAAAAAAAAAAAAAACAAAAAAATGAAGTCAAAAAAAAAAAACATTGTAAATATTATTTTTAATTTGGTAGATCATTTTTTGATGTACCTACGAGTATGTATGAATGTATAGCGCTAGTATTTTCCTTAAATATACATGGATTTATTATTATCATTATTGTGATTTTTATACAAGATTATTATGTATAGAACGAAACTTTTTTTTTTTTTTTTTTTTTCGTTTAAGGTCAGTTTAGAGTTCGAAATATATATTTTTTTTTCTCGATCTAGAATAATGAATTAAACTTATTGTGAATATATAAAATATTTCGTGTTTTTATATTTTCAATTTAAAATCCTTGCAAACATGAAATTATAAGCAGAATAATACAAAAGGTTTGTTTGTTTATAGTGACGAAATTGGGTTAGAGATATCTATATAGTGGCGGGCTTAAAAATTCATAATTAAAACTTCATATATGCTGAATTAATGCAATTGAAGCATTTTTTTGCAGAGTTTTTGTTTATTTGTAGGTATGCAGCGTGCATTTGGATTGAATATTCAATCAGCTTCGGTGGAATTAAATATTAAAATTCATAAATTCAAGAGGTTCAAAAGGCTGACGAATAAATTTTAAATATGCATGAAATGGATCGAACATGATATGTATATGTGATGGGCACTTTGTGATAACAATAGAAAGGGTATTATAAGCCTTGTTTTGGTGAGCGTGTATTAGCCAGCTAATTCAAACAATTTCAAATCATTTTCTTTTTGTTAAAATTTTCTGAGCTGGCTATTCACTTAAAAAAAAAAAAAACGGCTAGCATTAGAAACTCATGTATAGTTCAAAAATACATATGTGCTGCATACATAATATCAAAATTGATCACGGCGGTATTGTCGAGCATATAAAGTACAGTTCCCTAAAGTACTCAACGACAGCTCTTTTAAAGCCATAACACTTCGCTGAAAAACTATCTAATTTTTATTGAGACACTAGAAAGTTTACAATAGATACTGACATGGGGCTTGCGAGGGTGACTCAGTTATGAACCCATTTGCCTAGAAAGACACAAAGTTAGTTCATTATTGGGATTCTATCCTGGGAGCTTCCGCTTGCCAATCCCATCAGTCCGATAGGCTGACCACTGAGCTAATTTGTAATACAAAAGTACAATTTTGAAAATGTAAAACTTTTTTTTTCTATTTATTTATTTATTTCAACTACAGACAATCACGACAAAGTTGTTCAAAATGTTTTACAGTTTAATTTAACATTGTTTACATTTTTTTACATAACAATTCAAATAATAAACATTACAAAGATACAATCATATCGGGTTTTTCAATAAGAGCGCTACAAAAGATTTTTTAAATAAAACAAAAACGGTTTTGGAAATCAATGAACTCCTTTATTCCTGTGAAAGTAACGTTTGATGCCATTATGTATGGGACTCGATTTCTTTTGCATGGCCACCACGGGCACGCTTGCAGAAGTCCAGACGCTGAATCCAATTTTCGACGGTTTTCAAGCCTAAATCGGCCGATACTGCTGCAATTTCACTTTCGATATTCGTACGAAGTTCATCAATCTTCGCTGGCTTGTGTGCATAGACCATAGACTTGACGTAGCCCCACAGGAAATAGTCTAACGCCGTTAGACTGTCAAATCGCACGACCGAGGCGGCCAAGCGACTGGACCATTTCGTGAGATAACACGTTCTTCAAACTTGGTTTCCAATAAATTGATTGTGACACTCGCTGTGTGGCTTGTGGCGCCGGCCGTCCTGTTGGAACCACATGTCCTTCAAGTCTACATCATCCAATTGGGCCCAATTCACGAACATACGACGCTTCTGGTGGTCAAACCTTCAGTTATTGCGTCAATTTAATCTTGTAAGGATGTAGGCCAAGATCTTTTCGCAAAATTCGCCACAACGACGTCACAGACATGCCCAACGCTTGAGAACGACGTGTGAGAGACATATTTGTGCTTTCTGCAACTGAAGCCTCAGCGGCAGCAATATTCTCGACACTACGGGCACTTCTTTGTCTCACTGGCACGGGAACATTTTGTACTGTGCCTGTGGGTTCAAATTTTTCCACTAGACGATTATGACGACCATAAATTGGACGTAGCGCTCTTAACGTTGAGGCCACTGACTCCGAATTTCGGTAGTAAATTTTAATAATTTCCTTACTGAAGAAAAATGTGAAAAGAGCGGCAAGAAATATGGCGTCGTTTACTGTCCCTGTTGCTCTACTTTTGTAGCGTCCCTGTTGAAAAACCCTTTATTTAAATTGACTGTCTTGAATACAAAATAAGTTTCAAACAAGGTCCAGATTTATTGAAATCAACTTTAATTTTTTTTTAAAATCTCGACTCATAACATTAAGAGGTTCGTTTAAACCATAATTGACCCTTATGAGCTAGATGTGAAGAAGAACGCTGGATTTCTAGTCGATCTTGGACGGGTATTGATGTTGAATTGACTTAGAATATCAGATGAGTCAATAGACCTCGACAGAAGTTAAAATAAGTACATGACATTATTAACCTCTCTCCTTTTTTCCAGTATCGAATTGTTTAGAAGATTTAATCTTTCGTATGGCAGTATTAGTGCTGCGTTGGGTTCCATGGAAGATGTTGAAGGGCATACAGCAGGAAACGTTTTTGAACACTCTCAAGTTTATTAATAGCGTTGTCATAATTAAAGGGTGATTTTTTAGCTGGTTTGGTTTTGGCAACACTGGTTTTGACAGTTGACGTGTGTTTAGTACCTTGTGTCACTGTCAAACAGCTTCAGTTTGGTTTGCAATTTAACCATGGATCGTCTTACAAATGAACAACGCTTGCAAATTATTGAATTTTACTATCAAAATTCGTGCTCGGTTCGAAATGTTCATCGCGCGCTGCTTCCATTTTATGATCGGCATTCTCGACCTTCTGAGCAGTCTATTCGGAAGATTGTGACCAAATTTCGCACCAAATTTACTTTGTTGGACATTAAACCACCAACACGTTTACGTACTGTGCGTAGTGAAGAAAATATTGCGGCCGTATCAGCTAGTGTGACAGAAGACCGCGAAATGTCGATTCGGCGCCGTTCCCAGCAGTTAGGCCTTTGTTACAGCACTACGTGGAAAATTTTGCGGAAGGATTTGGGCGTAAAGCCTTTTAAGATACAGCTGGTGCAAGAACTAAAGCCAGCCGACCTACCACAACGCCGAATTTTTGGTGAATGGGCTCTTGGAAAGCTGGCCGAGGATCCGCTTTTTTATCGAAAAATTGTGTTCAGCGATGAGGCTCATTTTTGGTTGAATGGGTACGTAAATAAGCAAAATTGCCGCATTTGGAGTGAAGATCAGCCAGAAGCATTGCAACAGCTACCAATGCATCCCGAAAAAGCCCCTGTTTGGTGCGGTTTCAGGGCCGGCGGCATTATTGGGCCATATTTCTTCAAAGATGATGCGAATCGCAGCGTTACTGTCAATGGTGAACGCTACCGAGCGATGATAACAAACTTTTTTTTGCCCGAAATGGAAGTTCTTGACTTGCATGATATGTGGTTTCAACAAGACGGTGCCACATGCCACACAGCACGCGAAACAATGGCGCAATTGCGAGGCGAGTTTGGTGAACAGTTAATTTCACGTTTCGGGCCGGTCAATTGGCCGCCTAGATCGTGCGATTTGACACCATTAGATTATTTTTTGTGGGGGTATGTCAAAGCTAATGTCTATAGGGACAAGCCCGCTTCGATTGACGCACTGGAAGCCAACATCCATGCATTCATTCGTGAGATACCGGCCGATATGTGTGAAAGAGGATGCCAAAATTGGACTCAGCGGATGGGCTACCTGAGACGCAGCCGCGGTCAACATTTGCATGAAATTATCTTTAAACATTAAATTGCAAGGTTCAAACTATCGATTCAAATAAATATTTCATTCATTTTTTCGAATTTTTTGTGTTTTTTTTTTAAAAAAGTTCTAAACCTCTTAAAAAATCACCCATTATATAGGACACCAAACACAACTACAATATTCCAACACAGGGAGAACAAGTGCACAGTAAAGTGTTTTAAAGATGTAAGGATCATTAAACTCCTTCGAGAATCTCATTATTAATCCAAGACGGCCCCTTGCTTTGCTTATTATTAAGTCGATATGAAGGATAAATGAAAGTTTAATGTCAAACAGATTCTTAAACATGTCAACTCGGCTAACCAGAATATTGTCAACGAAGTAGAAGGAGTCAGCCAAATATTGCTTCCGAGAGTATATCATTATCTTAAGATCCATTCCGTTTTGTGAGCACCATTCAGACAATTTCATGTTGAAGAAACAGATAACCATTATTGCTTTTGAATCCATATATTAGTTTGAAATCATCAGCAAACATCAAAATCTTACTATACAAGATAGCAGTGTGTATAATGTCATTGAAGAAAATTAGGAAAAGAATAGGTCCAATATGACTGCCTTGGGGTACTCCAGATACGACGGCCGGCGCGGCGTCGGCATCATTGGTATGTATTTTTTGGAAAAAGACGACACGTTGGGAGGTGGTCACCGTCAGTGGTGAGCTACAGAACAATGATAATCCATTTTTTATGGCCCAAATTGAACCATATAGACCCAATGTGGTTCCAACAGAACGGTGCTACGTGCCACACATCAGCAAACGCCACAATGTACATTCTGCATCAACGATTTGAGGGTATCTCTTGCAGAGGCGACGTGAATTGGTTAGACTTTTTCTTGTGGTGTTTTCTGAAGTCCAGGCCTATGCGAATAAACCATAATCGACCGATGCCCTTTAAATGGACATAACACAGGCCATCGCTGAAATTCAGTTGGATTTATACGCAAGAGTCATTGAAAGTATGGATCACTCAGATCCCGTCCACCATAAGAATCCGAGGCGGGCATTTGAACAATGTCATATTCCATACATACAGTTGGTAAAAACAATTATAACTCGCTATTGACATATAGTCGCCCATTGACAGAGGGCTAAATTGCAGGTTAAAAATTATCATTATGACCTCCAATGCTCCAATAAATTTTTAAAATTTTAAGAAACTTGATTTTTGAATTTTTCAACAAATTTGTCCTACCTACATCCATACATTCCTTTCTTTAAACAAACTTTAACATTCTCTGCAAGCCTTGAAAAAAAAATTCTTATTCTTCTCTTCTGTCTAATTAAACAATCAACATTCAACCCAACACCAACAAAACTAAAGTTTTCTATATAGAATCTTAATTAAATATGCAATTATGAGTTGCGGAGAGAGTCAAGAACCCTTACCCCAAATAGTATAGACGATACGGCTATACTATCGTGTTACATCAATAAATTAAACAAAACTAACTTTCAAGGATGTACGTACTCGTTACTATACAAGACACACTCACTATTCAACTATCATCAACGAAAATGCTTCTGACGACGATCTATACCATGGTGGTAGTGGTGGTTGTTAAAATGTTATTAGTTTTTTCGTGTGGGAAATATAAGGGCTGTGCCTGCCTGCCCACAATATAAAATGGAGGTTTTCTTAAGTTAAAAATTTTTAAACTATTCAATTTCGATTGGAAAATTTATGAACTTATATGAGATAGTCAAGCCCTGTCTATCTAACTTGTATGGGGCTTTTTTGTGAATTGTGAAGGTAATTACACCTGTTCACAAATAAATGTCATTTTAATGTCTGCTTTCGTGTTATCTGTATATACATAGTTTGTTTTTCTGTGGGTCCTCCGACATACAGTGGGAAGGAATAGCTTGAAAATTGCAATAAAATAAAATAAATCCTTTTGATTGATAAGCTTTTCAGTACGCCTACTTACTCGCTTTTTTCTCTAAAATAATATAATTATGTATTATAAAACGAAGAAAAGGGATTATATTTTAAACTTCAAATGGTTTTTGAACCCAAATAGAACAATTTTAGCCTTTACAAAATTATTTCTTATGAGAAATTGATTAGATCATTGAATCATTCAAAAGATCGACTCCTTTCATTGAATTCATTTTTTGAATCATTCAAAAGATCGACTCCTTTCACTGAATTCATTTTTGAATCAAAGAGATTTTTAAAATTCCTCCTACTACACCATGCCCTCTGCCCCACTGTTTGCCCTTTCTTTCATGCTTTCGTTGAAAGGAAAACTTGTTTGTAGAAAGTTGTTTAGGGCAACCTGCTGCTTATACAATTTTCGTGTGGCTGTCAGTCAGTCTCATCAGCACAGCAATCAATATTTGAAAATAAGTTTTCATTTTTTTAAATTGAAAATTCAAAAATTCAGCTAACACGCTCGATGCAGCGAGTGAAAATATGGTGTTTTTATAAACGGGCGAGCTGGGAAAGGCGGCTCTAATCAAAAGTTGGACAGCTTTTCTCTAACTTGTAGCCTTTTTGTGGGTTGTTAATTACTCGAAAAAACGGTGTGTATATTCATTCTAAATGATTGTGTGATGGAGATGGTTTTATAAGTCCTTAATATGGGGCTATCGGTGTATACCTAGATTTCAAGGCTTTTAATATATACCTTGCGTAGCCCACATACTCATATATAACATAAATAAATGGCCTACATTTTCAACTGAACGTATTTAGAGTTGTACGAGTGTTAAAGACACCATATACACGTGGCTGTCATCGATAATGGGTTTTCTATATGATGACACAATGAACAGATGTTTTTAGTGAAAAGTTTTATGTTTGTTGAAAAAGGAGCAATTGGAAAATCCAATTCGTGTCAATATACATACATTGAGTACACGAACGGCATAAAGTGTATTATTTAATTGAAGTTTCTAATAAATAAGTTATTCAGTTCGAGGGGTTTTACAAAAATGGGGTCAAAGATTTTTTTTTCCGATTTTTAAAGAAAATATTTTAACGGTGGACATGATGACTAATGTCACCGCTGTCAAATTTCAGCAGTGTATGCGATTGTTGCGTCGCATATGAAGAATAAATATTCAATTATGTATCATTATTTTTTTAATAAAATAGTCTAAAATTGAGGACAAGGACATTCTTCTCACATTTACCATTAATTCTTACACCTTTTTAATTTTTTTTTTTTTCATATAATTGAAAGATGAGCTAATGTCGTGTTTTTAAGTGACGAAAAGTTTCATACAAAGAATGAGTCCATAGTCACTCAAATTTTATCTAATAATAGTGAATGTACACGCCACTGGTAATTTCTTAGGGTCTACTGCAAAAATCTGTGTAGTACAATGCGTTTTAAGTGTAGGTATGGGGTTAAGAAAAATTATTTTATACTTTTTAGTGCGTTTTAATTTAATTATACGAATATCAAATTAAATTTGTATTTAAATAATTATTTTCTTATCTTACTTGTGTTTGATAAATTTTGCATTTGATTTTAAAGCAACTCCTTGATAAGCTATAGACTTGAAATTTTGTTGTCATTCAATTTTGAGCTTTTATTAAAATTTCAAGTCTCTATAGCCATCGGTAAGGTAGTTAAAAAAAAAAAATAAAAAAAAACAGAGAAAGAGAAAGTGGCAGCCATGTTGTTTTGGTGACATCTGTCAAATCTGTTGTTTATTATTCAGTTACTGATGCCAAATCACCATGGCAAGAAACACGATTTTTATTCAAGTTAGGAACTGTCAATATTTAGGGTAGTACTAAATATAGCTTTTGGAAAATAGCTCAGAAGAATTTAGACCGGGAATTGTTTTGACAAAAAGCACTACAATTGAATTTGAAAAGGAAATTTGAACGTAATATCAGAAATTATACCTTTGGGAAAAAATAAAAACACGACCGATAAAAACATGACCGAAGGACTTCAAACTGATGTATTCTATGGTGACTTAAGTAAATCATTTGATAGAGTTTGCCATAAAATACTTGCATTTAAACTAAAATGTTATGGATTTCCAAACTGGATGTTGACTTGGATAGCATACTACTTGAAAAAACAGGACCCAATATGTCAAATTGAAAAATGTCATCTCTAAAACTATAAACGTCGCCGCCGAGCTGGCCCAAAATCCACACCAAATAGTAACATTTTGAGGATGCATTATCACCTGGGTAAACCTCGTGTGGGTTGGTGTCGTCCCATCATTCATCCACATAAAATGCGCCTCGTCGCTAAAGATGAGTTTTCGGTCAAAATTGGGGTTCTCTTCCAAACGCTTCGAAGCCCAGTCAGCGAACCAACGCCGGCCGTTGTCTATGGTCACGAACTTTGAGCTCCTGGGTCAGTTGGATCTTGTACGGGTGTAGATCTAAGTTCCGACCCAAAATTCGCCAAGTTGAAGTCTGCGAAAGACCGAGTTCTTGTGCACGGCGAGGAATCGACTGCCTCGGATTCTGCTGTACACTTTCACGGACCGCGGCCGGCGATGTTCTCGGCTGCTTTGACGTACGAATGTTGGCTTATTGATTACCGAACCGGTTGTTTCAAATTTGGCCACCAAACGGTGAATAGTCGACTGAGAAGCTCAACCATATAAACAGTAAAATGGACGCAACTCACGAATCGTGATTTTGATATTAAAGTTTTATCATTTGGACGTGCGCTGTTCAATCATGTAACTCGCCATGGTGATTTGGCATCAGTATCTGAATAATAAACAACAGATTTGACAGATGTCACCCAAAACAACAAGATCTACTAGCGCGTGTGATGCGTGTTAGGCTACAGTCACAGTAGATGCCTAATCTACTGACAAACAAATATTCTGACGTATTGTGCAGAATAGTTCGTCAGCAACTGGTGTTTATGGTGCATGCGTTGGAATTGTCATTAATATCAACTGATCTGTCATTGGCCATCACCATGAGGTCTATGAAGAGGGGGGGGGGGGTCCAGCCTCCATTATCTATCGCAAATTTCAATTTACGTTTAACTTAGAAACATTTCCTGAAACGACTCCTAAATATTTAAGCTCAACATAAGAGCTTATGTGACAGTTTACGATATGAGAAAAAAGTAGAATATAAGCAAACGGCTCTAAAATATGTTTATAAATTGAAATACTTATTCGAATCTTAGAGAATTTGATCGATTTTCAAGTTGCATTTGGTCTGATTTTCTCAACTGACGTTCTCCTCAAACTTAATTTTCGAATCAATCCGCAGTAAATAAAGTTCCAATTCATTTTTGCATAATAATTTATTCATATCATGGTGAAAACAATTCAACTTAATCATTCACTTCCCCTCTATACCGGTTGATTTGATATGGCTGTATGGCTGATAATGATGATGACAGTACAGCGCCATCCACGGTATCTATGTATATCTGTATATGAAAATGTCACAAAAAGTCTCTTTGCATAAATATTCAGTGAAAAAAATTGACCGCCAAAAGTTGAGGTCTGTCTAAATATCTAGGCAAATCATGCGCAAATTTTATTCAAAGCCGACCAAAGCTCCTTTATAGTGCTGCTGAGTGCTGATGCGATAGCAGCCGATATAACAACGAGAAATCCTCGCATTCAAAATTGCATGCAGGACACTATGAATAAATCAAGTACAAAATGTTCCTTGTTTTATTGTGTGTGTATAGTTTTTGTAGGGAATCAACATTCAAGTGCAAATGTCCTTATACCTATCTATGTATAGTGGATCTAAAGCTTTCTTTTTGTATTTAGTTCAATCGGTTCTATGTTCAGTTATGGTCTATTAGTTCAATTTTTTTTCAAATTTATTCAACGTCGTCGTCCTTGAGCTTGGATCGGTTGTCGTGTACAAAAAATGAGGATAAACAAACAACACGCATCCCCAATTCCAACATTGCCACATAAGGGTAATAGGTATACCTATACACATTAAATTGAATGAATTTTTGAATGAATAGTATTTTCAATTTTAATGGCTTAAACAAACATCTAGCTATAGGTAGTGTTTTTTTTGCACGAACGAATTAATGATTTACTTCGTGGCACTTTAAAATTATTTTTATGTACTATAATCGTTGAATTGACTCTTTTTTCGTTGTTGTTGTTGCAGTGATTGAGATATTTTATGGTAATAAATTAAAGTGGAACATAAAATTGCAGTATTTATTACGTTCGAGATTTAAGTGCTTGTAAATATAGTTTTTTTTTTTTTGCATAAAAAGAACTCTGGGGAAATTTGAATTGGTATCTAATTATTTTTACCAAAGTAAAGGAGGTTCTGATTAAATGTAAGGTTTGGTTACATATACTGCACTGTTATTATACTTAAGTTATAAAGGGTGTTTTTTTTTAGATGTGCGGTTTTCAATCTGGCAATACTTTTTTTCGTAGTTGGTCTTTTTGACAGCTGTCACTAGATTTATGCTCAGTTTGGTTTGCCATTTCATAATGAATAGACTAACTCTTGAATAACGTTTGCAAATCGTGCAAATTTATTACCGAAATAATGGTTGGGTTCCAATATTGGGTCGACATAATCCCAAAATCGCATAAATTCGAGAAACCATGGATCGATTTCGCACCACGTTTACTCTAAGTGGATAATGAGCATTCTCAGAGACGCTGTATAGTGCACACCTAAGACGCTATTGGTGCTGTGGTGCAGAGTATCGAAGAAGACCCGAATGAGTCCATCCGCCATCGCAAGCAACAATTGGAGCTGTCGGAAATTGGGCCTCTCTGCTGGAATTTATTCGAGCCAGCCGTGGCGGCCACTTGCCCTGAATAATTTTTAAAACATAATGGCAAACCCTTATCTCTATAATAAAGCTAAATTCTTGACCATAACATTAAATTATATGCGTTTTATTTCATCTTAAAAACTACACTTCCTTAAAAAAAAACACCCTTTACAGAACTTCATATAAGAAAAACACGCTTATAATACAGGCCTTCCAAAACACCTTGCATATTCTCATTAATATACAGGGTGTCGAGTAAATAATGAATAACCTTGCAACCGGGTAAAGCAGGCCTTAAGACTTTCAGAAAAAAAAAAAATATAAAATGATTTGAACAAATGACCAATTTTTCTCGAAAGAGAGGCAAACAATTTGGGATTAAATTGAAAATCCCGAGGCAGTTGATTCCTCGCCGTGTACAAGAACTCGGCCTTTTGCAGACTTCAACTTGGTGAATTTTGGGTCGGGACTTGGACCACCTACACCCGAACAAGATCCAACTGACCCAGGAGCTCAAAGTTCATGACCATAGACAACGGCGTTGGTTCGCTGGATGGGCTTCGGAGCGTTGTGAAGAGGACCCCAATTTTGACCGCAAAATCATCTTTAGTGATGAGGCGCTTTTTTGGATGAATGGCTTAATAACACGCTAAATTTCCTTATATTATGGGACGACATCAACCCACACTAGGTTCACCCAGGGGTGACAATGCATCCCCAAAAAGTTACTGTTAGGTGTGGATTTTGGGCCGGCGGGCGGCGGCGGCGTCATTGGTTCGTACTTTTTCGAAAACGGCGACGTTGGGAGGTGGTCATCGCCAATGGCGAGCTACAGAACGATGATAACCAATTTTTATGGCACAAATTGAACAACAATAAAAAAAATGTCCGATTTAAAAAATTCCTTTTTTGTTTGAAAGTTTTTTCCTAGGAAATGGCTCTAGGGATATTTTTTTTCAAAATTAATTATTTGTAGGGTGAAATAGGGTAACAAAATTGTCTGATTAAAGAAATTCTTTCGTGTTTAAAAGTTTATTTTGAGTCGATGACTTTAGAGATATTTTTTTCAATAATTATCAATTTGTAGGGTGAAATGGGGTAAGTAACAATAAAAAAAATTGTCCGATTTAAGAAATTCCTTTTTCGTTTGAAAGGTTTTTCCTAGGAAATGGCTCTAGGGATATTCTTTTTCAAATTTTATTATTTGTAGGGTGAAATAGGGTAAAAAAATTGTCTGATTAAGGAATTTCTTTCGTGTTTAAAAGTGGGTTACAAACCAGAAAGTAGTACATATTCGATTACAAAAAAAAAGTTTAAATATTTATTTATACATGTGTATGTATTTTCTTTTGTAATTTGTATGCGAAGCTTAGGTTTGTTTACCCGTGGCTGGCCAGCTAGTAAGTAATTAAATGAGAAAGATTACCGTATGACCCGACTTTACCCTATAGGCACATCAAAAAAGGTAAACCTATATTCTGTTCATGCAGAAATGAAGAACAAAGGCTTCAGCGAGGCTTGGTTGGCGATCAAACTTCAGCATTAAAGATCGAATTTCAATGATTTGATGCAAAGTATACAAACATGCAATAATGGTTATATTCAATTTTTTATAATGCCATTTTATTCACTTCATTAGGCCAAATATAGACTTTTTGGAGTTAATGAACACTTAAAAGGCTAACCATTTATAGAGCTTTAAAAAAAAACACTTCATTACTGTGCCCCACATTTAACTATCGTCGTCTTGTTTTGTCACTTAAATTCTTCTGGCTCTATTGTTGGTTTGTCAACAGAAAAACATCCATGTCCAATTATCCCTCTACAACCATTTAACATACCTATATCTAGACCTACATACTTATACACATTTTCATTAACCTATACACACAATCAATTTAATTTTGCGGTGAAGACATCATCTAGCCGCGAGGAGGAAATAAAAATATTGTTTTGTATATAAAAAGGACAATTTACTATAATTTATGTATATACTTAAACTACACCAACTATGTATGTACCTTCCTTACGTGTCTAACATTTTAACGAATACAGACAAAAACCAAAAACAACAATATACAAAAAATTAAAACACAAATCCAAACGGATGTGCATTCCAGTGTAGGTATCTACATTGATATATAGAACCAACATTACAACCAGAGCAATAAAAAAAAAACAAAATACAAATGAATTCTATGTGTATATGTGGAATTCAAAGGACATAACTGCTATAATGCATTAATTATTTATCGGTAAAAAAAGGACCAACGTTATAGGTACCGCAGCTTTAGCTTTAACCCAATAGCCATCAACTACAATATATTGGTAAGTAGAATTTATTCTTTGTCATCGGGTTAGGGTTTAGTTGAATTCGGAACTTGTGACAGATTTTACGCGTTTCTTTCCACGCGCCGTTATCTTTTGAAATTTTTATTAAAATTATACTTAGATTTTATTATTTTATCTAAACTTAAATACTTTGTGAAATTTAGTGAATAAGAATTTCAATTTTTAGAATTTAATTTGTGCTGTGATAATATTCTTGAAAAGTTATAAGCGTAAGAAATTAACCATAGTTATAACTAAAACAAAAAAAAATAAAATACAATTAAAAAAAAAATATATACAAAAAATAAAAGTAATTGCGTGAAAATAGTGAAACTATTCGAAAATAAAATGAATAAAAACTTTGATTACCACCAAATGGATTATTAGGACCTTTTTCTTTCAAAAGGTTGCAGGAAAAACAAGGTTTTGTAAAAGTTTTTTTTTTGTAACATTGGCCACCGAATGGATAATGGGTATTTGTTTAGACACAGGTAAGCAAAAATATAAAAAGATACTCAGATGGGGGACATTTTCGATTCAATCTAGGTTGGCTATAGCTGTTGTGTTGTGATTTAATTAATTAATAAAAATAGAATAAAGACGACACCTCAATGAATTCTTGGCTATTGGAGTAATACACTCCAATATTGCTTAAGAAACTCACCCCACTTGTGCAAATAAGCTTTGAAAAGGTTGTCAATATACATAAGCTATGGAATATAATGTGGAATTTTTGTGATTTCATTTCATTTTCTTTTGAAATCGAACTCAATCCTCTTGAAATAAAAATGTATACCTACGGGTATTCATATACTTGGGCCAGGAAATTTAGACAAAAATAAGCCAAACTTCGAAAAAATTTCTACAAAGATAAATTTTGGTATAGGGAGCATTATTTGTATGTGCAAAGCATTTCCTTTAAATTACCTTAAATTTGGACCAGCAAGTCTTTAATCTTTAAAGTAAGGGGGGGGGGTAAAAGGGGTTTAAATCCAGTGGTTTGTAAATTTTGACTTCGAAAAAAAATTCCGACATATGTAGGTATCTGAATTTTGTTTGTAAGCATTTTTGTATGCCCTAAGCATTTCCTAAAAAGTATAAAAAGTACCTTAAATTTAGACCATTAAGGGTAAAAAGTGTAAAGTTGGGGGGGGGGGGAGAGGGTAAGGGTTAAAGATGTTTTAAATCAGTGTTTTGTAAATTTTGACTTCGGCAAAATTCCGAAAAATCTGAGTGTTTTTGGTGAGCGTACCTTAAATTGGACCAGCAATAAAAATGGATACGTTTTACCTGGGCTAGGAAATTAAGACAAAAATGCCAAAATTCGGAAAAATCCCGACATTAGTGATGGAGTTCTATATTTTATGTCCTAAGCATTTCTTAAAAAACTACCATACATTTGGAGCATCAAAGGCTAAAATCTTTAAGAAGAGGATGCGCGGGTAAAATAAGTTTAAATGCGAATAATTTTCTTAAATTTTGACGCAACAAAAATTCTGTAAAAGCTGAATTTTGGTGGTGTGCTATTTTTTGCATTTACTAATACACATTTATATGATATCCCGCAAATCAAAATCTCAAATACGAAATCTCGCAAATTTATAAGCCTGCGCTATTCATTATCTCGCATAATTATAAAATCCCGCTTTGAACAATCTCGCATTGAAATCTTCCACCCGAAAATCTAGCGCAAATATCGACTAAAATCTCTCAAATTTAAATCTCGCATACCGTTGCTCATTTGCAAACTGTCGACATTATAAAGATGCGAGATTTTAATTTGCAAGATTTCGTAGCCAACGCAAAAGTAAAGACTATAAGTTTGAACCACTGCTTTTTATTTTTGTTGGGTAAAAGGGGCGAAATTATGTTTTCTGTGAATATTTCAAAAACTGTCAAAATTTTGAATAAATGTCAACGCAAAAGTTGAAGCCCAAGCAATTCTATACATAAAAAATATCATAATATTTGTTTTCGTAAGAGAAGAAAATTTTGAGAAAAACGACGATAAGCGCTTCAATATCAGTTGTTTGTTTTAATGTATGTACTTTTTTCCACCTCACCGCGTTGTGAGGCACTGAACGGGTTTTAGTAATGTTTTTTTTTTTGAAAATTATTTGCTCTTACGGAAAAAAAGTATCACAGTTTTATTTGTGGAAAATAAACTATAATTTTTGTGTTGACATTTTTTTTTTCAAAAAAAGGAGATTACAAAAAAAAAATATAAATTTTGCCCCTTTTACCCTATTTCTTCTTAAAAACATTAATATATTGATTTTCACCAAAAATCAGCTTCCTTACAATTTTTTGATATTTAGCTAGTTTAGATCCAGGTTTTGAGTGCATGAGTTAACTTCGAGTTAAATCACAGTTAGTTAATCCTGAATTTAATACCGAGTTAACTCAAAAGTATTTTTTCAATAGAGAATTAAATTTAACTCCTAGTTTTCAAATATCTATCGAAATCGGAGTGCGAGACAGTATAGAAATCAATGTTTCGCTATCGAATTCAAGATGGCACCACTATGAAAATCACCCTTTTCTCGATTACGCCGATTTTAAAAGGTTTTTTAACACTCATCTTTCAAAAATACCTATTCAGCTAACCCAGAGTTAAATCACCAAATTTGTTGAGTTAACTTGGGATCTAAATTGACTGAAAAACATGTTTCAGGAGTTAACTTGGGTTCAACCTTGAAACTAGGATAATCTCGGACTTAGAGTGATAAACTTGGTTAATGAACCGAATTTATCGCCAATTGAGCTACTCCTCCGATTTTCCATTTACGCTCCTTCAAAATGCCGTTTACGGTTTAACCCCATTTGAGGATCTTAGGTCAATTAACAATCGAGTCCTTATAACAACAAAATGCACGTCTGAGAAGCTAGAATAACAATTTTCACGTATATCAATCTGACCACAACAGGAATTTTGCAGTTTCTCTTATAGTGGGTGTAATTGCATGTACCTACTTCTAACTTCACTGTGATGTTAGCAGGATATGCTACTTTTTCAACAATTAGGCAAGATATCAATTTGAAAAAAAATCAAAAAATTCATATTGTAAAGTTAGCATGACCTTTTTCTTGGAACTTGCAGTAAGGCCCCAATTTTGCAGTTTTTTTATGCAGCTGTTAAAAAAAGTCAAACCAATTTTTTAAATCGTTATTTAAAAAAAAAATGCATACCGCATCGTTAACTTCATTGTGAAGCTAGCATAACATTACTTTTCTCACCAACCGTGGAAACTAGGAAAAAAGGCCCAAATTTTGAAGTCCTTAATTAAAAAAATTCATACTATAGGTACTAACTTCACTGTGAAGTGAGCAGTACAGCGTGTTTACAACAACTAGGCAAGCTATCAATTTGAAATAATGCCTCAAATTTGAAGTCAGCCAATTTTGTTATTGGTCTGCAGAAAAATGCATGTTTTGAGCCTTATTTCGGTTATCAAATCTCAAATGGCGCTCTCCATTGACTGTTACATTTCTTCTAACATCGTCTTTCAAGAAAATCGAGGTTCTCGGGTGTAAACATCTTTCAGTAAAACAGTTCCAATATTCTCCTTGAGCGCAAAGCTCATACAAGGGAATATGGTTCGGTTATCAATAAATAATAAACTAGTCTTTCACAATTTCTTCACAAACTTACGTACACTAGCTACACTTGCTACGCATTATTTCGACCGAAATTTCCATCTTCCATCACTTTGGAAGCAACTTTCTAATATTTCGCAATTTTGTAAAAAGATAAAACGATCCGTTTTATAGCACAGAAATATATTATTCTAAGTTTCTGTCAATTTTTTGAGCTCATAAGAGCTGTCAGTCTCAAAATAACACATGATTCAACAATAAAATTAAAAATCATATTAAAAACATACAATAATTACATACAATTATTTAAAAAAACAATAATATTTAACCTTTTAAAAAACATTTTATATACATGACCTAAACCTTTCCTTAAAACATTTTAATCTATAAATTAATCAACATCTAATTAAAGAGAAACTAACATCAATTTTATTGATAATTTCTATTAAAGCACTATTGCTGCCTATTTAAGTAAAAATGTTACGTGTCACGATGTTATAATTATTAAAAAAAATACTGAGTGATTGCAAATCAAATTGTATTCCCACAGGGAGGTTGGTGGCTTAATAAACCCATTAAACTATCGCATAATTAAAGGTTTCTGATCTCACAGAAACAGTAAGAGTACAGTTTTAGTCTTACCAAGTTTAAACGTTTTAAATGCAAAGTAACACTTACAATAAATATGTATGTTGATAAAATGGTTTTAAAGAGGTAGCATTTAATAAGTCAAATGGGAATACATTTCGCAGATATTTAAAGGGTGTTTTTTTTAAGAGGTATAGAACTTTAAGTTGGCAAAACTATTTTAACTGGCGGCTATTTTGTCAGCTGTCAAGTGATTAATTTTTAGTTTGGTTTGGCATTTCAACATGAATAGACGGACGCCTGAACAACGCTTCCAAATTGTGCCCAAATGATGAGCCCAAAACAAGATTGCTGTTGATCCCATTTTATTTTCATAAGCGAATTTTGTTTAGCGGTGAAGCTCACTTTTGGTTGAATGGATACGTCAATAAACAAAACTGACGTATTTGGAGGGATGATAATCCTCAAGTGTATGTTGAGACACCGTTAAATCCACAAAAACTGACTGTTTGGTGTGCTTTATGGTTTGGTGGAATAATTGGTGCGAACTTTTTTTGAAAACGATGCTGGCCAGAACGTGACAGTCAATGGTGACCGCTATAGAGCCATGATTACTGACTTTTTCGTTCATCAATTGAACAACCATGATGTGCAGGAGCTGTGGTTTCAACAAGACGGCGAGCTCAACATGTCACACAGCTCGTGCCACAATTTATTTATTGAAGGGAACGTTTGGTAAGCGCATAGTTTCACGTTACGGACCCCTGAATTGGCCTCTAAGATCGTGCGATTCAACGCAGCTTGACTATATGTGAAGTCGCTATGCTGTGAAAGATTGTTGGAGCAGATAGGAGGATGGATTGTTCACACTAAGACACTTCTCCTTTGATCCAAGCGGCGCTGCAGTAAAAACATTTTCCAGTTGCAATCAACCGGTGGTGAAGGATTCATCCGTTAATTTACTTGGCTCGCTTGGTTTGCAGGATTTGTCAGTGTATTTGCTGGTTCGTTCGTTGGTTTACCTAGTTCGCCAGTTAGTGTGCTAGATTTGTCAATTAATTTGCGTGGTTCGCAAGTTGGCCTTCCGGATTCGTCAGTTAATTTTCTGGTTCGTGCGTTGTTTGCCTGGATCGTTTGTAAGTTTGCCTGGTTCGTCAGTTAATTTGCTGGGTTCGTCCATTAATTTTGCTGGAGGCGTCCATTAATTTACCTGGTTCGCCAGTTGACCTTCCGGATTCGGTTATTGCCAATTAGTTGGATTCTTCCCTTGATTTTGCTTGGTTCGCCAGTAAGTTTTCCTGCTAGCCAGTTAATTTGGCTGATTCGTCATTTAATTGGTGTCATTCGTCTGTTACATGGCGTTCCTTATGTTGACTACAAGGACATCTCTTGTTTACGATTCTTTTGCAATTTAAGATAGTCTCAAACGAAGAAGACTTAAGTCTTTAAATAGAAATATCTTGTTTGACAGTTCAAGTCACTGGGGATCACGAGACAAAGCTATTAAATGCAGTGTCAGAGAAGGAAATGGTTTTTCATAATACAAAAATATACCAATATTAATTTTTGATTGAAATCAGTCATCATCTTTGTATTCAAGTCATCTTTGAGTATTCAACAAAAATCGAATAGCTGCAAGTATTGAGCGTCAGCAGCCATTTTGTAAAAAAAAAAAAAAATAGGAACTGTATTTCCATTTTAAGAGCAGTTATAAACCCTTGAATGCACGCGTATTATAAACAAATTATTGAAAATATTATGTAAAAAAGCTGTGAGCTGGCCTTGTTATTCAAGATAAAACAAACTCTTCTTACTAAACCTTTAAAAGTGAAAAAAAAAACAATAATTTTCGGCAGCATTGCTTAAACCGAAGCAAACTTAAGAATATTCCCCCAAAAATTAGGCATAAAAAGCATCTCATACTTCTGAACATGTAGGGACAATTATTTGTCTATTATTAGCTTTATAGTTTCTTAACTTTTGTCTGAATCAAACCTACTTACATTCGATGATACGATGACCATGATGATGAACATAAGTTTGTTAGGTTCAATAAATCTCATTGACCCGTTATAAAAATTATCAAAAAAAAAAATAAACACACAGTTTTGCCGTTTCTCTTATTTTATATACCCTCTATGTCGCGATGGAGTGAAATCTCAGATATTATCCTGTTTTGCCGCCCATTGATTGGCCTCCTGTCACCTCAATGTCACAATCGAAGGTTCTTTGTAAGAAAGTAATTGTTCAAAATAAAAAGTCACCCACCTTTTACACACCGTGAAGTCATTATAATATATGTAACTTCTCAGAGTATGAGGTTCAAGGATATCCCTATACAATACACTCGGCTGGAGTTAAAGAGACTCTCGCTGCATGGAAGTGTATACAAAAAAGGATATACCTACTTCGCTATATAGCCATGTGAACAAGAGGTAGGTGTATTGCAAATGAGGTGAGGGGCAATGAACATTGGAAGAACTAAATCAACCAGTCGATATTCCAAAACACCCACCACACCACATGAATTGCTAGAAAATCAATACAAAATATTGTCTTTTCTTTCTTGGTGTGCTGTTCTAGGAATTGTTTTTATTGAGGCAGTCTAGCAGTATTTACTGTTCGGTAGACTATTTCTCCATTCACACTCAAACAAGTGCATGTCTAACATTTACATACAAAAGTTCGAAATACATTGCACACGTGTTTTAAAGCTTTCCACTTTTGTAGAAACGTAGGTATTTAGTTTTGCGTTTGAAAGGAGGTGCAGAATCGGAGTTTGTTTTGTTTTGTTCAACAACATTTTTTTTTATTTTTGTTGTTGTGAAAGTTTTGCTTATTATTATTACAATGAAACAGGATATTTTTATATGACGAGGAAATTGTGGCAATTTTGTTTCTCTGATGAGAATTTATGACGATGTATATAGTAATGATCTGACTGCAGGGCATATAATAGGGGTTAATAGTTTTATTGTTGTGGTTACACCTGTTGAGGTCGTAGAAATCATTTAAAGCCATTTATCGTTATTTTTCTTTAGTTTTAGTATTTTTTTTTTTTATTTTTTTGTAACGACTTGTAATGACTCACTTTTCCGCAATTTGTTTATTTACGCTTTGGAGCATGTAATTTGAATTAAAGATTTTTTTTTTTCAACAATTTACGTAGATGACCTATAGATATACATATGTAGGTGCATATGAAACAGGGATAGGATTTTCTTAACTTTGTAATTTGTGTCATGTTCTCTCGATTCCAATTCGCGTCTTGCTCAAATTTAATTTCTCAAATTATTCAAACTTTGAGTGTCAAGAAAATTCTTCAATATTTTAAGTCGAAAAGTCGGTATGTTTTTTAGCTACAGAGTTTGTTTAAAACATCGAAAGGAATGGTTTTATTACCTATTGAAAAAAATCAATATTTGAAAATTATGCCTTCAGTTTTATAAAGGGTGTTTTTTTTTGACGTGTGGTTTTCAAGAAGAAATAAAACGCATATAATTTAATGTTATGGCCAAGAATTTAGCTTTATTATAAAGATAAGGGTTTGCCATTATGTTTTAAAAATGATTTCGGGCATGTGGCCACCGCGGCTGGCTCGAATAAATTCCAGCCGAGAGGCCCAATTTTCGACCACTTTTTGCAGCAATTGGGGCCGTATGTCAGCAATAACGCACCGAATATTCTCTTCCAAGGTGTCAATCGTCTCGGCCTTATCTGTGTAGTAAAGCGATTTGAAAGTACTCAACAAAAAATATTAGAGAGGTGTTAAGTCTCACGATCTTGGAGGCCCAGCCACAAGCCCACGACGCGAGATAATGCGCTCACCAAAAGTTTCCTTCAATAAATTGAATGTTTCGTTGGCTGTGTAGCGAACTAAATTAGCCACTACCTTTTATTTTTAATAATAAAGTCAGTACAAAACCGTAGTTTACCAAAACTTTATTTAACCAGAAGATAAAATATACTAAATTATTAATCCAAATTGCATTTACTTTCTTTCTCTAAAAACGAGTCTTGTCTGGACGTGACGCTGAAAATCCATTCATCTCGAACTCTTGTGTTTTGTCGTTAAACTCAAATCGCCATCTTGTCGCCGTGAACGTTCGTGTTGTCAAATCTGGAACTAATATTTTCGCTCAATCTCGAACATCTGATTGTCGGTTGTGTTCACTCTTGGTTGTGTTCACCAAAGCTGTATGGCATGTAGCGCCATCTTGTTAGAACCAAATGTCGTCCACATAAACATCCTCCAATTCAGGCACGGAAGTCATTATTCATGGCTCTATAGGGTTCCCCATTGACTGTAACATTATGACCGGCTTCATTTTTGAAGAAATATGGACCAGTGATTCCCTCTGCCCAAAGAGCACGATTTGCAAAAGTTGTTCAGGAGTAAGTCTATTCATTATGAAATGGCAAATCAAACTGAGCATAAATCAAGTGAGAGCTGTCAAAAAGACCAACTCCGAAAAAAGTATTGCCAGATTAAAAACCACAGGTCTAAAAAAAACACACCCTTTATTTGAATAATAAACGAAAAGATCAAGAAAAAAAAGTATTTTAAAACAACTTAAAAGTTTGCATTAGTCGGGTTGGTTGTAGCATTTTTGTGGGCTTATGGCAACTCTAGTCATACTGCAGAATAGATTTCAAATTCATTGGGAAGTGACAATTGCATTTTTTTGGTGTTATATCAAATTACACAGCCTGAATAGAGCTCTTTCTCTACAAGCAAACTAGTCCGTTTTGGATCCGTGCACGTAGTCAACAACGCATGGATGACTTTGCATACGGATCCCAATATCAATCCTCAAAACTGCGTTTAGCAGTTAAAATTAGTATTGGGATTAGAATCAGTTTTAGAATTAGGACACACAAGTGGGTCCATGGTGATTCTAATTCCAATACTGTGCATGTATTGTGAGAAAGAGAGCTCACCATACTCACTCAGTGAAAGCTGAAATCAAAACTGATCCAAATCGAATCAAAAAAAAAAATACTGCTCCAATCGAGTTCTAAATTGAAGGTAGGTAACAGACAAACAATGCCTTTTTTTCATTTAACGAAATTTGCTTGAAGGTAATAGCAATAGCAATATATCGCTCTCTTGTTCATACAAAAATGTCAATATCATGAGTTTGTGGAAACTGACATTTTGTTTAACTATTTTTGAAAGCAGATATACCTACTTAGCATTATGTGCGATATATACATTTATGTGGATGTTAATATAAATACAAAGCATATTTTTAATGAAATAACACTTTAAATATGTAAATTGAGCATAAACTGTCACTTTTGACGTTGACAGATTGGTAAATTTGTCTATTGGTTGATTTTTAATCTCAATTATCACAAATCACCTAAGCCGATTCCACGCCTGATGAGCTCTATGGCATTTTCATTTTTCCTATTCTACTTTAACAATGTGGCACGATTATGAAAGAAACTAATAGCCGATTTCATAAACCCCTTTTAACAATTTAACAGGCTTTTAAATCTTAAAATAAAGTTTGTTTCATACAAAATACGTCATCCTAAAATTTAAAAGCCTGTTAAATATTTGTGAAGCCGAACCTTAAAAATTTAATTAAGTTTTTGTATAATGTACGTTTTACCACAAGGGGGGGGGGGGGTGGATATTTACTTAAATAAATAATTCTTAATTTACTTAAAGTTGAATAATGTTGAATTTTATCTTATCTACAGATGCCAGCGCGGCACAGGACACAAACGAAACCGCCAACGAAGCGTGGAAACGAACAAATCCTCGCAATACAAACAGTGCCAGTGGTTCAACAATAAATGTCCCATTATCCGATATGGACAATGCTGGCAAAATAAAATTCGATCCACCAAAGGTTCCAGTGATATTTGTTTTAGGTTATTTAAAAAAAAAAATTCTTCAAAAAAAAAATGCAATATAATTTTCTGGAATAATTGATTTTAGGAGGCCCAGGTAGTGGCAAAGTAACTCATTGTGACACCTTCATGCAGGAGCGTCGAGGTGTCATACATATAAATATGATGGATCTCCTGCAACAGTATGCGATGGGTAATGGTAAGGATTTTACCACATACTTACATAAATTAATGATATATATACCTAATTGTTTTTATTTATTTTTTTTTTTCGAAAAGATATGCAAGATTTTGCACAATTATCATCAAAAACTGTAACCGAAGTGCTAATGTTAGAAATGAAAATGGCTCCAGCTGCCAAAGCATATTTAATCTCCGGATATCCACGTTCAATGCGTGACGTTGTTGAATATTCTGAAAAAGTAAGTACGTGTAGGTATATAGTGTAGATTTTTATAATAACCATAAAAATTAACCAAACACAAAATTGAATTGAAATAATCATAAAACCCAAAGGTCCTTGAACACATTAATTATAATTATGACACGCAATGATTTGAAGCAATGAAATGGGACAAAACAAAATAATGGCGCTCTTGAACGCAGACAATGTCCTTGATATGGTTTCCAGAGAGAGAGAGAGAGAGAGAGAGAGGGGGCATCACGTATTGACCAATCAAGCCTTGTTTTTCATATAACACGGTCTAGCTATATGTATATATGCTCAATTATACAGCGCTGTCATGAGCAACAATTAAATTAACAACAAGTAATTGGGTTAGAGAAACACGCATTTCAATTATTGTTTACTATATGCTTTCCTACAAAGCCATCAGCAAACGCGGGATGTACGCATAATCTTGTTTATATTCAAAACGAGCTTATTTAGTTGAAAGTTTTGTGTGTTAAAATGTATTGACATAGATATCTCAACACACCCTAGAGGTACCTACTGTTATAAAAGCCTTTTTGAAATACTATCGTGGGGCACGTCAATTGAGAATACTCAATAATTCAAAACAAATTATATAGGTACGCATCCCACTTTCCCATACCACCTGCACCAGCTTATTCACCACCAGCAGCAGCAGCAGTAGCAACATATCCTGTCAAGGACGAATACTTTTCGTTTTGGTGGGAAGAGGTGTGACGTGCGGGCAACTTTAAAGGACACTATGTGTATTAACGGTGGCGCTATTAAACTTACATCAAGGACTTTATTTTTTGTTGTTCTTTGTATGTTATACTTACTTTTAGTTTGTGTAAAAAGTAAAAAGCCTGCGGGAAAAATAAGCACACACAGCAAGAAATGGGGACAGGCAGGAAGTCCTTTTTATTGATTATTTTATTTATTTTTTTTTGTCTTACTTTTGGTTTGTTTTCATTTTATTACGTTAATTTAACTACCTCTACCTCTATATACTTATTTCTTCCTATACATATGTATGTATGTAAATATATTTGGAAATCAATTCAGGTTTGTTGTGATTGAATTTTCTGGCAAAAGGATTTTGAATTCGAATCGAAACCCACCACAGAGGAGAATTTAAAAAAAAAAAAAAAACAAGTTACATGTACATCTAATTATTGTAAGCCTGTTTGATACGGGAGAACACTACTTGCATATGCATATATCTACATATTTACGGTCTTGGAATTTTTAAAGACTTAAATTGGTTAATTATATAGAGCCCGACAAGTATGTATGTACCTCTGTATGTAGATTGTTCTCGATCTAATTAACTAAAACACGCAACATATGTATGATTTGACGTCATTGTTTATTTAAATCGAACTTCAAGGATCAAGGAGTTTATGTGCTTGTGCATACGAGTATATTTAAGTTCATCAGAAAACAAACAAATAATATTATAAATGTGCCTACAGAGGTATTATTTGTGTTTCGAATAAGACAAACATCGTTTGGGAGTTGTTATGTTATTAAATACGAATATGGAGGATATTTGTGTAACTATATGCGTGTAAAACCTCAAAAACTCAATGGAATTCACAGATAGTGGGTAGTTATGAATAAAACGGATCAATTGCTCGAAACTTCGCTCTTCTAGGGAAGTTGCTCCTCAGTTCCTGTCTGATATTCTGTTTTCTTCAATACTAAAGGTTGTTTTTTTTTTTAGACGTGTGGTTTTCGATCTGGCAATACTTTTTTCGTAGTTGGTCTTTTTGACAGCTGTCACTTGATTTATGCTCAATTTGGTTTGCCATTTCATAATGCATAGACTTACTCCTGAACAACGTCTGCAAATCGTGCAAATTTATGACCAAAATAATGGTTCGGTTCGCATCGCGCGCTGCGTCCAATATTCGGTCGACATAATAGCAAAATCGCATAAATTCGAGCAACCATGGATCGGTTTCGCACCATGTTTACTCTAGTGGATAATGCGCACCCTAAGAGACGCCGTACAGTCCGCACCGAACATGCTATTGCTGCTGTGGAGCAGAGTATATCCAAGAAGACCCGAATGAGTCCATCCGCCATCGCGCGCAAAAATTGGAGCTGTCGAAAATTCGGCCTCTCGGCTGGAATTTATTTTAGCCAGCCGCGGCGGTCACTTGCCCGAGATCATTTTTAAAACATAATGGCAAACCCTTATCTTTATAATAAAGCTAGATTCTTGGCCATAACATCAAATTATATGCGTTTTATTTCTTCTTGAAAACCACACGTATAAAAAAAAAACAACCTTTGTCTTGAACAAAAATTGTCACTGCCTACAGGGAAGATAAAAAATGTTTTCCTCTCAGCCTTGCTGCATTGGTTGGAATAAACCTGTCCCTCTTTAAAGCTTTCACACGGTTTGCGTCTCTTTCGATTTGTCGAAAACTCCAAAAAGCAGCCCTAATGATTTGCTCTTAATTATATAAATGGTTACCCGATCATTCTTCCCTTGGCTGTGTGCAGACGCAAACTGGTCAGTCACAACGACGTTGCGTTGACCAGGTCATCACCGTCAACGGCGAGCTCTATAGGTCGATGATTACCAACTTATTTTGGCCTAAATTGGATGATATGGACACCAACGACATGTAGTTTCAACTGGACGGGGTGCTACGTGCCACACAGCTCACGCCACATTGGAAATGCTGCACGAGCGATTCGAGGGCATGGTCATCTCACGTGGAGGTGATGTGAACTGGCCACGGAGATCATGCGATTTGACCCCGTTAGACTTTTGCTTGTGGGTTTTTTCTGAAGTTGCAGGTCTATGCAAATAAGCCACAAACCACAGCGGCTGCAAAGCCAACAAAACCAATGCCATCGGTTTAATTCAGCCTGATTTATGCGCCAGAGTCATGGAAAATTCGACATTTCGGATGCGCGCCAACCAGAGAAGCCGCGGCGGACATTTGAACGATGTTATATTCCATACATAACGGTGACGATAAGCCTTTCAAACGAATTGAAATTGTCGATGATGTCTCACACACACTTCGATTTCCTATATACTAATACTTTTCAAACTGTCCCCGCCTCCTCGGCTTTAAATTTTATTTTCTTTATTCTTCAAATGTACTTTCTCTTACCTGAAAACCGTTATTATAACGGTCTTCAGCCCTTTTATGAGTTACCCCTGGGATCTTCCAAGGTAGCCACTTAGGTCCTCTTCTTTTCATTTTTGGCATTTCATCAAACGTATACCATTTGTTCCAAGTTTTAAAACTGAATTATCTCTACACCAGTGTTGCCTTTATGAAAAACTTACCGACAGTCTTGAGAGCACACAGTCGTAATTACAAATGGAGTTAAAAGACGTGCGTCAATGGCATGCCCAAAACCAATATTTTAGACTTTTCTCGAGATTTAGTTAAGCGTGGAGAAGACTTGCCCTACTTATTCAGCCCCTTGACCTGAGGAATTTTCATTTTTTTTTCGAAAACTATCAGATACTTTCTAAAAAATATTATTATAGGTATTTACTAAAAATTAAAATAACCAAAATATTATTTAATTTCAGATACAAATTGTCAATGGTGTTATATTAATATCGTGGCGTCAATCTGTTTTACAAAAACAAATCGATTATGGAGCAAAATTAGGTCATGTAGTTCTCTCTCTCGCCAAAATGGAATTAGAAAACTTTTTTAAAAATGTTATGCCCGTTGCAGATTATTTCGATCAAAGTGATATGTTATTAGCGGTAAGTTATTTTTGTTTTTTTTTTTTGTTTCTAATATCAAATTTTCAAAAAAATAAAATTTTAATCAATTAAATTTCCATCAATTCAAAAACCAAAAATTAAAAAAATAAAACTCGAGGGGAGGAAAAAATCGAAAATTCTTCAATTTTTTATTATAATATTGTCCAAACACAGGTAAATGGCGAACGTGCGCCAACGGAAGTTTATAAAGACTTTCGGACCGCCATACTTGACATTTTAAGTGCCTTAGAGAATCAAGAAGCCATTCTAAATGGAGTTACAGGTATGGGCAGAGGGATGAATGATATACCCGGCAGTATAGTTAGTGTTGAAACTGCTCCTAGTCAAGAGAAGAATATTACAGAGCCTGCAGTGCGTCATCGTTCGTCTGCAGCTTTTACAAGTAGCGCCGCCGCCGCCGCCGTACAAGATATTGAGGTCGATTATCATCAAGTCAGTGGTCGTGGGCGGGTAGTGGTGTCTCCCCCAACAACAGGAGTCGATCCAGTAGCACTGATGGGACAGAATATTGCGAATGCGATTGCAGCTGTGAATCATGTTGGAGAAAGTATACCACCCGTTATTTGGGTGATTGGCGGACCAGGAAGTAATAAGGCAAGCCTCTGTTTGAAGGCGGTAGGACTGAATCCTGGCTGGGGTCATATCAGGTAGACATGTTTTTAGTTATCAAAAGATTTGCTTATTTTTTTTTTAATGCTCCTTGGCGGGAATTAAAATTTTTTTTGTTACTTGCTTAATGAACTTCCACTATTTCTAATATAATTCCTTACTTTTTTGTATGTATCCGCAAAAGTATCGGACGAATTCTTCGAACTATCACCGACTCAGCACCGAGGGCCAATACGGAAAGCTATGCCATTAAAGAGGCCTTGACTGCTGGTGAAATGGTCCCCGAGAAGAATCTCAATGCTCTTATCGACATAAACATTCGACAGTTGATGGACAAGAAGGGAATAATCATCGATGGATATCCAAGGAACTTGCAACAAGTTTCTTATTTCGAAAATAAGGTTACAAACTGCATTACTTTGAATATTGTTAGGCTTTATTTAAATTTATTTTTAGTACAAAGTCCATCCACCAGTGGTGCTCTTAGATTGTTCAAAACTTCAGTTAGGACGAGGTCGGGTTGATGATACGGTTTCATCATTTCGAAGGCGTTTAGAACTCTTTCGCGAACAAACATTACCAATGCTAAAATCCATGGACAATAACAATCGATTGATAATTGTAAGTTTCAAAAAATCTTTAGAAAAAAAAAAAGTTTCTCATTGTTTAAGGATTTATTTGACTTATCTAAAAGGTCGATGGTGACACGGATAGTCCGTCAGTGCAACGTGAATTCGAAAAAATCATTCGAAAACACATCCAGAAATTGACAGTAAATCCAAATCAGAATATGAATGATTTAAACAATCGACCTCATACCACAACAATGCGGAATGTCTCCGAACAAACCGATGCAATTCTAAACGATTTGGAAAATAATGTCCCAGGAGCTGTGCCAACGATAAGCCATCATGTCAGCATGATGAATGGTCATTTGAAGAATAATAATGTTGTCAATACTATGAATATGAATCACAATCACCATGTGGGGGCTAAGACTGGAATGAATGGAAATGCTGGAAAACCTATGGATTTTAGGCATATGTTGGAGGAAGCCGAAAGACACCCGGTGGATTCTTATATGTAGACAAATTTAATTTAGGTATACGATTTGTATTTTTTAATATAAATTTAATATAGGTACGCAGAGTTAAAATAAATAATATCGAGGTTAATTATAGATTTAGCGCAAGATTCAATTTAGATACCTATAGTGAATGATTTCTAAGAAATTAAGTTTAAGATAATATAAAATCGTTTTTAAAATGATCAGTTGTAGTTAAAATCAGTAAGAAGTATCACAGATACCATAGCTCCATAGATTACGCACGCAGGGTATGTACATAAAACAATCACTTTTCAATGGTGGGAGGCAGTAACACGTCACACTTCGATCTTTTATGTTAGAACTATTTATCCACTGTTTTATTTTTACCCCCATTTCACCTTATCAATAGCAATTTTTGAAAAAAATATATCTCTAAAGCCATCCTATGAAAAAAAAAAACCTTTAAAAAGAATATTTTTTTTAAATCAAATATCATTTTTATTGTTTTTCTTCCATTTCACCCTAAACATAGAAAATTATTGAAAAAAAAAAACCTCTAAAGACATTCGCCAAAAGTGACCTTTCAAACACAAAACTAATTTTTGAAATCAGATGACTGGTTTCTGAGATTAGCCCAAACAAAAAAACAAGCAGAACAAAAAGGTTAAAAAGTTCTTCTCTCGGTTGGAAGGCTATTTTGAGATGTTGGCTTTAGGGATCGTTTTTTCAAAAAAAATTCTATTTATAGGGTGAAATAGGGTGAACCACAAAAGCGATAACTGATTTAAAAAAAATACTTTTTTTGTTTTGAAAGGGGAATAATTGTTAAAGGATAGCTTAGAGATTTTTTTTTTCAAAAATTTGCTATTTATAAGGTGAAATAGGGTAAAAACATTAGAGTGATATCCGACTTAAAAAATTCGTTTTGTATTTTAAAAGTTATAAAGATTGGAATTCGGGGATCACTCAAGGGTTATACAATTTTCCAGATTTAGCTATTTATAGGGTGAAATGGGGTTGAAATAAAAAAAGTTATATCGAATTTAAAAAATTCTTTCTGTTTGAAAAGAGATAATGGGCTTCTTTTCAAAATGTAGCTATTCATAAGGGGAAGTGAGGTAAATATTAAAAAGTGGAATCTGATTTTAAAATTGATTGGATTTTAAGGATCACTCAAAATTATATATTTTTATAAATTTAGCTATTCATGGGGTGGATTCAGCTGAAAACTAAAAGTTGTATCTGTTTGAAAAGTAATAAAGGTTTTATTAATTTACGTATTTTTCCCTTTTTATAGGGTGACATGGGGTAAATACAAAAAAGTGGTTTCTGATTGAAAATATTCTTTCTGTTCGAAAAGCAATGAAGGTTATACTTTAAGAATCAATCAAAACTATATATTTTTACCAATTAAGCTGTTCATAGGGTGAAAATGGGTAAAACCAAAAAATGGTGTTTGGTACACAAAAGCAGTTTTTTTATATGATTATTTTGTAGTTTATATGTGAGGGTTACATTTGTCTACCAGTTTAAGGAGGGTGAAGTTAGTCTATTATAATTTGTTTTTAAAAAAGAATTGGTATATGTATGTACAATGAAATAAACAACACCAGCTTTGAGCTATCAATAGTTTGATGCAACAGCAAAGAAGTATTATTGAAAAAGTAATAACTTTTGTTGGTACCTATTGGAAGCAATACCTATGTAACTCTATTATCTGTGGTACTAGATTTAATTTTTTTATAATTTACTTCATTTCTTACAATACTGTTGGTACGTTTTTTTTTAAGTTCTCCCTTAAAGAGTGGTGGCATTTTTTAAATATCGCCCTTTCATATTGCAAGGCTCTTTTATTTTCACAATACAAAGATTTTTCTCTTACGACTCGTGTATCGTTATCTTTTACAAATTTAATATGCATCATTCTGATGAGCAATGTTTTTAAAAAAAATCTTAAAAAAAACTTCACTTCTTAACCAAAACGGACGACCAATTTTGAAAATTTGATATTCTGTCTTTAATCGGGAAAAGAAAAATATAACCGAGATCTTGAATTTAAGGTAAATCATTCAGACCGAACATGTGACGAACGAAGAATGTTCAAAGTTTCGCATCGCAACAGAAGTTAAAAATAGCGATTTATTTAACAAAAACCAATATACCAGTTCAAGATGGCGCCCAACGTAGCAGTGAAAAGTGCTCATTAGATTCCTTATCAACCTCTCTAAAGATCTAAAAAACAAAAGTACATTCTGAATGGGATATGCATGCATGTTTGACGGCGCTCGAACAGTGGAGAAAAAATTCCATGCGATAAAATTTTAAATTTTTAAGAAATATCCTTTAAAAACAGGGTGCTTCAGAATCTTCTGCTGAACTAATTGTAAGTTTATTTTACCACAAGTAATAGACTGTATATTTAACTCATAGAATTGTCGAAAGATCAGGACTGTAGTAATACAGTATTGAGTAAAAGTATGCCGACAGAGCTATTTTTTTTTTATTTTTTTTTTTTTTTTAATTTTTAGGTTCTTATTTTTTCTAACATTTTGTAGCATATCAGAGTGCATTACAACTATTTCAGAGATACCTTCATACATATTTCAAGTCAAACAGTCAAATAGTCGATCAAAGAGTAAACAATAATAATATTAATTATAACCAAAACTGAAAAAAACAACCATTTTAAAAGACAATTGCAAACAATTTTGCCTATAAATGGGATACTTTTTGTGGCCAATTTGTGACCTTTTCATTCTCATACTTCTTTTCGAATACCTCACAAATAAGGTGCCATCTAGGACGTTCTATCGGTGAATCTGAAAGATCCACAATCTACTAGAATTTTGCGTTAGATTGCTTTCCGGGTTAACCAAAAATAAAATCGATAAATTATTTTGATTATAACGATAAAGCTTTAAAAATAATAATTATTCATCATAATTTAATAGAAGAAGAAGTATTTTTTTAAATAATTAAATATACATATATTCTAAGTTTTTAAATAATGTTTAAAATATAAATGGAATTGCAAAATTCTTAAAATTATGAATAAATATAGGGACGCAATGTATCTATATGATTTATTGATTAATGGCAATGTGCCAAGACCATTTTTTTAATTACTTTAATTTAAGTAGAGTAAAATAAAAAACTAAAGAACATAATTAGTTAATAAATACGATATTAAATATTTTTTAAGTTAATTGAATACAAATTTTAATATATATTTGTATGTACATTATTATGAAATAGAATAAATAAAAACTTAAAATTTGAGCTTTCTTATAAAAAAAAAAAAAAACAAAAATATTTTTCCCCAAATTCATACAGTTAAGTTAACAAAATAGATCACAAAATTAAATTAATATATTTACACTGTGTATTTATTTTTATACAAACAAATTTTATTGTTTGATATGTAAAAAAGAATATTTAACATTTAAGTGCATAAAATATTACTATCGAACCAATATTGTTTTTGAATAATAAAAATTGTTGATAAAAATACATTTATTGAAATAGTTTACACTTTGTTAATCCTGATAAGTATTTAAATAAATAAAATTAAAAAAAAAAAAATAGATTTGTTTATCTAAATTTTGTTCATCGCAATTTCGCTTTTGAGATTTTTTAAATTTTCTTTCGAGTAAACTGTTTTACATTCGAGAATCTGTATTCTGGAATCATTTGAACTGAATTGTTTTTCATTTTTTTAATTTGAATCAATTTTCTTCATATAGTGTAGTTTATGTAGTTAACCTAACATACTTCTACTTTTACTACCCAAAGAGAAATTTATTTTGAAATTTTGTTTAATTGAATGTGCGCTTATTACGAGCTAAACGTTAAGATGTGGCATTTATTGACGTTGAACTTGAGGTTTTCCTGGCACCAGAGTGATAAAGTGTCTATATAAATAAATACCAGAAATCTTGATTGCCAAATAAACAAAATTGGACTTAGATGGCTGCCTTGTGGCATTCGGGAAAGAATTGAGATTATAGCTTAGGAAAATTAACTTTCCGAATTGGTAGAAAGCTTTATTTTATTAGTATGTGTCAAGCATTTCTTAAAAAAAACCCTAAATTTGGATGAGGGTTTTTGATTTTGTGGGGAAGAAGGGGCAACATTACATTTTTGTAAATTTATTGAAAACTATCATCAGTTGTATGCAAAGAAATGTGAATTTTAGCACCGCCATTTGCAATTTTCCCCAAAGAGTTATTCTCCTATGTACTGCCATGTGACAGAGTTTTAAAAAAAAATCTACATATTTGCAATTTTTAAGGCCGAAAATAAATTTTGAGATGTGTGAAGTTAGCACTGTCGAGCCGATCTATCTGTGAAGTTTACTAAATTTGCTAACTTTTTTTAATATTACCAGTTACGACACATAATAGCACAAGCTGAGCACAATACAGCACAACTTTTTTGGAAATCGAAAATGAAGCTTTTTACTTCTAAGGCGCTTTGCTAAATTTATTGGCCGTAAGAGTTGCAAACAAGCGACTTTCGTGCTGGATTTTAGTATTTTATTGAAAAGCTGCCAGAATGTGTGTTTTCATTTTTATACAGCTCGGCAATTATAGAAATAAGAAACATCCTCATTAACTTATGAATTGTTAACCGAAATAGTTACCAAGTTTGACACATTTGTGACGTTTCCTACAAAAATCCACGAAACCTTCATTTTCGTATGCGATTTAAAGGTAATGCTACCGTATTGTCCATAACTTTATTTTACAGATTTTTATTTTAAAACTAAAACTTAAGATCAAGTACTTAAAATCTTATCGATTCAACCCAGAAAAAAACTTATTTTTATTTTATATTAATCTGATAAAAAAATAAATAAAACTACTCACAGATTAAGCCAATCAATCGTCAAGTATTGTACAAATAAAATTTTCGCATTTTTTGAATTTGTGGTTGTCAACAAAGAAATGCCTCCAGGCAGACAACATAACATGCACGATAAGCCGAGGACAGACATTTTATTCTTCATCTTCCCTTCATCATCATCATCATCATCATCATCAAGCTTGACGAAATTATCTTTGTACCTATAAGCGTGTAAGTATATAATCTTTCATAGGGACTGAGAGAGTTATCATAATCAAACCATGTCTACTTATCAACATCACACATTATCAGTAGTATAGTAGTAGGTATAATTATATTGTTAACTTTTATTTTTATTTAAATTTGAATTGTTTCTTCTTTGATGGCCAAAGGATCAGTTTGGTTTGAGAATTTGCTGTGATTAGATGTGTGAATTATTATTATAAATATTATTTTTGAGCTGGTAGAATTTTTAGAATAGTTTTATAATCATGGTGGAGAAAAAGGTTCCAAGAATTAACAACCGTTTAGGATATAGGCATTATCATTTGGCGGATTACTATGTTTCGATGCCTGACATTCATCAAATTGGTAAGTGTTATAGCGGTTTAATGTGGATGACTTTTTGGTCCATTCAAGTGATGGATGTACCCCAAAAAAAAAGAACCTTGAATTTTTATTGAATCCAGAAGCTAGAGAACGTCTTAGCACATTTCTTCAGAATATGTTCAATTGGCCTTTCACCAAATAGAAATTGAATGATATACTGAAAGATTAATTCAAGGAATTAAATATGACTTCAAGGAACAATAAAATACAAAATCTCGCCTGCAACAATTTTTTGTGATGTTGAACATAGTTATTGACTGTTTAAGGATATAAACCCTTTACCAGTTATCTTTGTTTAAAAACAGTGAGAGCGTTTAGGAAGCAAAGGGAGGATTGAGTACGAAGTACATTTGTGTTAATTTTCTGTATATTGAAATAAGAAGGAACAAAGAGTTCGGTAAGGAATTGCATATTCGTGTTGTACGGCTAAACGTAGAATCTCTGTACTTAACGGTACGTCAAAAGTAAGGCAAATACGTATACTGATGAGAGCATGTCCGGCAGAGCGAGTTTTAAATTGAAATTATTTAAGTGGCGAGTAATTCAGCTGGCTTTTCCACTATAGCACTCGGTTTGAATAAAATACACGAACTAGCTCTTTTGTAGTTAAAAACTATTATCTAGCATGCCAAAAAAAAAAGATTTTATGCGAACGAATTCTTAAAATCATTTAGACCAGTTTTCTTAAATAGTAATTTTTTTATATGTATTTACCTATACACTATTTCTTTAAGCTTAAAACAAATCGGTTGCAAATTTTAAGCGAATATTTAATAATCTACATTTTAAAACCTAATTTCAAATTAATTCATTTACCCAGTTTCAAAATAACGATTTTTCAAAAACTATTTTTTTAAATGAACATTTTTTTTCAATTTCTATATGCAATATTATTTTGTCCTTTTGTATAGAAAATTTGGTCTAAAAACGTCAAGCCGTTAATAACAATTTCCATATTTTGTATTTTAAAAAGATGAATAGACACCGGCAATAGTTCTGCTCTATTAAGCATTTTTTAGCCACATACAGATACATACAGTGTAGACCTGGGCCTAACCTTTCTCCAGCCAGATCAGTTTCTATCTAATTTTCTTCGATATTTACATATTTTATTTCAAAGATGAGTTGAAATGGTAGGGGGAGGGGGGAGCGTGAGCCTGTGCCACGAGATCTAAATACGCCACGGGTTTGTGTTGCAATTTTTTCATATAGGTATCTACTTTTATTATATTTTCCTAGATAAAGAAAGACTTTATTTAAATAATATCATTGTTGTTCTTATTTAACTCAAATACGTCAAACAATAATTTGTGCATTGTTTAATTTGAAATTCCATATTGACATGGATTCTCTCGAATAAAAATATTTATTAGTCTAATTATATATTATAAATGATAAACCATATAAAACAATTAGGTACATTAGATATATACTAGAAATATTTGCACACAACTTCATTGAGATTAGATAAACGTGTGTTTATCATAATGCATATCTAAAAAAAAAATATTTTAAATAAATTAAACAAACAATGAGTAATCTCTAAAAAATTACAAATTTTCAACAAAAAAAAATTAGTTTAGTGTATTTTGATTGTCATACATGCGTATGTGTATTCATACTCTGCCTTGATCTGCTCGTCTGTTTTTGTATGTATGTCCATCTACATTTACTTACAGCACGGTTGTAAAAGAATGCAATCTTTTGTGAATGAATTAATGAATGACTTCAATAAACCGAATTTACAATTTGAAGTCGAAGTGTCAAAGCGAAGTCAATAAATGCAATCACCACCATCGAAAAGATTGCAATCATTAGTATCGTCATTCATTTTAATGCAATCAATTGAATGTAATCTTTTGGGAATTCATGCATTCTTTGGATTCTTTTGGATTCTTTCATATTTTTTTTTTTTATAAAATATACTAATTTTAAGCTTTGCACATTAGTTAAGGACTGTATCCTGGGATTTTCGCTCAATTCCAACTTTTAAATTATCGTTTCCAGCTACCTTTCCTATAGAGCTTCTTTCTTGTGTCCTTCCAATTTTTCGAAATCGTTGTCAAACAATGTACGTCGGGAGCAACCGAAAAATTGTATCTACATGTAATTAAAATTGATAGTATCATCATCTTTCTTAAAGCCGAAAAAACATTCGCTACTGATTGTTCTCCTCGACAGTTTGAGAGCCTCTGTTGATAACTTCACTTGTGATTGTGACTCTATTGTAGGAACTCTTCTTATTGGGATTGGGTGCCATCGATATAAAATCAGTGTCGCAAGTCACAAGCCAGATTGTGAAGCAAAAGGCATATTCAACTAAATGAGCCCGCAGAGATTTTGCTCCCTCAAAAAATGATCAAGCGAGAATGTTAAGTATTTGACAGCAAAACTGAGTAATTAAGTAGTAATTGAGGACGTCAATTTCCCACTTTTATCAAAATAATTTAATTTTTTTTTTCGTTTATTTGAAGAGATTTTATTTTATACGTTCTCTTGCTGTCACTGAACTGAACTGACGTGCCAGCACTGTTTTGTAATTTAGTGGTAACTCGAAGAACACGAACAACATCATCTCACTCAGCCATTTTAACAATAGACCTGTTCCTTTTGAGGTGGCAAACTACTCATTGATAGATGCAAACGATAATTTAGTACTACGAACTCTTCGCGCTTTCATGACGAGATGATGAGATTTGTAGACAAATCAACGGCTAATGACATCTCGACTTCCAGAAGTTCAATCTGATGATGTGTTGCTGAAACGCTACTCGTTTGAAGAAATTCCAAATTACTTTTGCTTTCTCAATGTCTATTTTGGAGATTACCAGCCAACGCAGGTTGCAAATGCACAACCAAAAAATTCTTCTCATTTGCTGTTTTTTTTTTTGTTCAAGAAGATCTATTTATTTTTCAAGCTAAAGCCTTCTAGACTCCTTCCATTCTTCAGCAAACATTTTTGATATCAATTCCGCTGTTGATGTTTTGAAAAGTAACCGTTTTAAATTTTAACATACAATTTCACCACAATTATTATATCCGATATTCAAACCGATTCAAACTTCCCCGAACGATATCACGTTATCAGAGAATTTCCCTCTTCCTACCACGTTAAATGACAAAACACCTACAAATTGAAAATCTCGATACAAACTTACCACTGCACTGCACATAAGTACGCATATTCTACCTTTTATTTTAAACCAGCTGATTTTGACATTATTAACACTTCTTTGCTTCTTCTAGTTATGTTTTATGTTTGTCTTCTTTTTTTTTCCACCCACAAGTTTCTCTGTCTGAATTTAAAAAAAAATAGTAAAAAAAAAAGAAAAACCTAAATAAAAATATTTATAATAAAATTATTCCCCACAATTACATTTCAACACACACATCACGAGCGAGCGGTGCGGTTCGGTGCATGAGTGAGCTGAGCAGTGATTTTGTACGGAATTATTCTGTTGTTTAGTTTTCTTATCAACAAAATATTATTAAATAAATTTAGTTTTTTTTTTGTTTTGTTAAATCAAACAAAAATAAATAGGAAAAAATGAATGCATTAGGAAATCGTACGAAATTGAGTGCACAATTTATTGAAATTCTTCTCGTGAATGATTGTTTCTTTTATTTTTGAGAAAAATCGTGTGAAAGTGACAAGTTCAAGTTTATAGCTGGCGGTGCAGTTAACATTAGTTTCTAGGAAATGCAAAGAAGTGAAATACATATGTATTACGTGGCGCGACAACAACAATTAAAATAAAAAAAAAAAAACAAAAACAAAAACAACACCGACAACATTGTTTTGAAATCTAATTAATATTCTAATTAAATTATCGCACACTGCACCAGCCCAACCACGGTGCGTCGTAGCAGTGCCGCCAATCTTGTTGTTCATTTTCAAGTGCAACAAAAATAAAAAAAAAATTCAATGTTCCTATGTCAATCAAAAAGTGCAAGAGAAAATCTCATTAGATCCGCATCCGTCAAAACAAACACAAAGTAGAGTAGGTAAGTGTCATAAGTTTCATATTGCTCGTTAAATTGTTTCGATGGCATTGTAGGCGCAGGGTTTGATATTTTCGATGGTTGTGGTTTGTGGGTATGGATGGAATGTATTAAGCTGACCAGGTGTCCTTTTTCAAGAGGCAACTATAACGTGAGACAAAAAATTCCCCCACCAGTCCCTTGTTTAGGAAATGTACTGTATAAAACTAGAAAAAATCTTTTAATATGAATTATTAATAAAAGTAGAAGCTTTATGTTGATGACAGACTCATTGTTACTGTTATTGCATTATCTTGCGATTTAAAAGAAAAATAAATTGAATCGGTAAGTGGAAAAAATATATTGAAATAGAGGATACCAAAGCGATAGCCTTAGTCCAAACATTAACAAAACCACTGTTCAGAAGTTTTTGCAGGTAGCTGTGGGTGGAAAATGCACTTTTCTACCTTTGTCTTTTGAGGATTAAGTATATACATACGTACATAGATCTTATGAGGAACTTCTATAATGGGATGTTCACAACTAAGACTGTCCTCTTAATGAAACCAGTGATGAAGCAGACTTTTATTCCGTCGTATACATTTTTGATCTTTTCTTAAACTTTAGAACAAAATACTAACAAATATAGTTTTTGCATAGCAAGTGGAGAGGCCCTAGAAAGTTTTGCTAAAATTTCCTTACAATGTTAGATTGCAGAACTCTTTAGTGTCGCAGCTTCAATATAAATTTAAATTTGCTACTGTACCTAAGACCCGCATATCAATTTTTAAATCAATTTGAAGCCGTGTGACGTGATAAATTTGAATAACTTTTATAAATTAACATGCCTCTACCCTCGTCCTAAAATTAAACAAATCCAAGACAAACATGAAGTTTAGATGAAGTGAAAAACATCGTGGAGCTCACCGAATTGAAGATACGGGCGATAACAGTACCTCCCAGTTTTTTTTTTTATTTCAACTTTCTCGAAAACTATTGCACTGATTTTGATAAAATATTTTTTACAGACACTATTCGTAGTTTTAAATTGACGTCTTTACCAAAATATTTAAAAGAGTATATTTTGGATTTTTTTAAAAATATTTAATATATATTTCGAACACGATAAACCTCAAGTTAAAAATTGTTCCTAGAACTAAAAGCAACGTTACTATAATATGACACTGCTTGCTCAAAATTAGTTTCTACTATTAAGCTTCAAAAAAAACTTTTCTGGGTGTTTAAACTAAGACATTCATTCAAATATTCATAGTTCATACAGATTGATGAACATCAAATCTGGTCACACTATTTTTATCTGCATTCTTTAATAATATCAATGACTTTTTTATTTGATTTTTTTATTTTATACTCGACATGTCGACATATATGCATCTGTGAAATTGTTTTAACAGCTAAATAAGAAAGCCTAATGAGTGAATATAACTTATTTAAATAATACCTATTTATTTTAATAAAAATCCCATGGAACAAAAAAATGTCACGCTATGTTACAAAAAAATATGATGACTATACGCCATATCGCCACACAATGAGTGTGCTAGATGTGTGAAAAATTTGTAAAATGAATGAATGACCTTCCGCTTTATTTGTTTTGTGTTGTTGTTTTTCTTCATCGAGTCTTCTATACCCTATACAATATTATGTTTATTTTGTATGAAATATGCCTTCGTTTATTTTATGACTCGTTTGCTAAACTAAATTTCAAAATGTTCACAAGAGGCAAATTAGAGATTTTCCTAAGAATGATTGAAAAAAAAAACACGTTTTCTTCGATAGCGTTAATAAATTGATGAAAATATTAAATGTAAACAAGATATGGTAAGTGTAGGTAGGTACCTGCCTCATACGAACACCTATGAATTCGGTTTGAAAAAAAAACAAGTTCGGAATTGCCTTAATTATGCATACAAACCAGATGATCAGGGCTGGATTGACTGAAAACAAACAAAAAAATAATTAAGTTGCGAAGGCCCTTTTTTGGAGAGTGGGATACTTTTTTGAATTATAGAAGCTTGTGGAGTTTGTGTGAAGAAACAGTTGACTTTGGAATAACATCGAAGGTTATCGTCAAGGTTTAAATCAAGCTCATCGTTAAATTCCTCGTTAAAATCTAAAAATCTACTACAGGAATGACCTTGAGATATTTTACCTTACCTAAGAATATATTCAGCCGTTCGATTACTTCTATGACACCCTATGTACGTTTAAACGTAATTTTTTTGTACTGCAGACAAGTCTTAAACAAATAAATTATATGTTGACAATAATTTGCCAATCTATTTTTATCTTAAGGATAAAACTAAATAAATATTGTCAAATTATTTTTGTTAATATTATTATCTTATCTACGTTTTATCATGTCAAAACAAAATTTGATAAAAATAACAATCTGATATGATACTCGTTTTACTCGCACGTACCCCACTCCAAAATTGTCCGTCGACACTTAGTCTAGGATGAATATAAATACAAATTATTGAGCCTTACGTTAATTATTTTGGTTTGCGAGTTGCAACAACTTTAAAACGCAGAATCTAATGGAGTTTATTTCTGCAAATTGGAAATTCTCTGACAACAAAACTTGATCCCTCATCTCTCGGGGAGTTCCTACCTATAGTAACTGATTTATATGTGGATTGCAGGCTCAAAAGAAAAGTTCAAATATGAAAGTAGTTTTTAATTTTGAAATTTTTTATTATCTTAGCAATTTTGAATGCCAAGAAATAATCTGACAAATTAATTTCTTTTGTTTATATACCCATGTCTAGCCCGACATTTGATGAAATTAAGTAAAAAACAACGAACATTTGTGCGTAAGATTACCTACTAGAAAAATACAAAGCTTTTGTACAATATTTGTAAACTTACCTGGCGACCTCTTGTATAGTTTATTTTACCAAATATTATAAGAAATTCAAATTTTTATTTAACAATCGTTTGTCGGAGATTTGTTGGGTTGTGTCGGTTTTTATTCCAAAACGACGAAATAGATATATGTACATACATGTGTATGTTTTTGAATTTTTGATTAAAAACTGAACTTAAAGTGTGTTTGTTCACAGAATAAATTTCACTTTCGCACAAAAAGTTTTTAACTTGTAAAAATATATCGTTGTTTGATAACATAAAAATGTTGAACTATTGCAATGGTCAGCTAAAATGTTTACACCAGAGATTGTCCACAACAAGATGAGAATCATCGCCAGGCATTGATGTCAGAATGATATGTCAGTTTGCAGATAAAAAATGAGAATTTATATTTATGTGTAACCTCAAACATAGGCAAGGCAGTAGTTATCTTCACACACCCTGTTATATTGTTGTTGTCGATCTATTGATCGACATGAGATGAAACTACAAAAAAATGCTTTCTCCTCGTTTACACGAAGAAACTTTCAGTTTGAAGGTGAGATGGGTATACAAACTAACATGTAAATAAGGTGAATAAAATTTACCCGGTCAACGACTTGATGAAATTTTGTTTTCAAAATTCACGTAGTGTGCATTGAACCTTTTACGATCTTTTTTGTAGTTTGAAAGGTGCAACACGGTGTTCACTTCGCCGAACTAATTTTGACGTCTATTTATTTAACATTTGTCCCACGTCCCACCTCATGGTGAGAAAGAGATCCACAAGTGAAGCGGAATTTTTTGATTTTTTTTTTGAAAAATCTATCCTCGTTTTGACTCTCTTTTATTACGAGTTGGAGCTAAACAAAACAAAGAGATGACAAAATGAATCGTATGGAGTGAGTCTAATGGGAATACCGCCACATTAGTTTGTGTCTGAACAATAAACGGTGTTCATATTTGACTCACTCCTCAGATTTGTTTTGACTTTTCTATACCTTTATCTCGTTTCCACTGATCAGTGCGAAGGAGATAAGGGTACGGAAAAGTCAAAACAAAAATCGGAAGAGTTAGGTGAATGTGAACACCGTCACTTTAAAGGCGCTTATACTACATTTCCACTGAAGATTTATCTCGAATACAAATAAATAAATCTTTGTAGTGCAAACTGCACAAAAAGATTTTAAAGTAGATTAACTTTGACAGTAACCTTCAAATTGCAAATGCTTTTAAATATTTTCTTATGAGATTGAAGTGAAGTCAAACAGTAACGGACATATTATTCACTCGATTCATCTAGATTAAAAATTTAAATCCAAATGTAAAGCATACAAATTCAATATAAATACATCTGGATTTAAGTTTTAGTCTGGATTTATCTAGTGAATAATATGGCGGTAAGATTTAAGTATTTCAAAAGAAGGGAACAAAATTCGATTTTCTAATGAATCCGTTCAGGTCAGGCCCATTATAATAAAGTTTTCTTTAATTTGTAAAACTATTGGTCCTATGAAAATTTAACAAGATTAATTTGAAATCAATGGACTTACGAAATAAGTTTGTAAGGTAAATCTTCGAGATTTGAAGAATATTAAGGAGACAATTATAATTAAATCTCGATTAAGTGGTCGGTGGAAACGCAGTATCAGATCTTGAATACCCTTTTTATTATCCTCTTATTTAAACAAACGGAAACGAAACTTTAAATAACATTATTATTCATCAACCGTATTTCCACTTGATGAGTTCATTATGTTAAGTGCCACTAATGTCTAGACAAACTAAAGATCCGATTGCGTTAGAGCTAAACTACATGGCTTAACCAATCAATGTAATCAATGTAGAGCTCTTAGTTTTTTTTTTTTAGCTTTTTAAGCTTGCTCTTGTTCTGTTAAGTTATATTTGTACATATTAATTGTTAATATTGATTCAAAGATTACTATTCATATGGCTATATTTGTTCACACTTATATTGTAACGAAGTTAATGCTATTGACAAGAGAGTACTTATTAAAGTGATAACTAAAAGTGAGGTTAATCATACAAGTAGTATTAAATTGGGAATTTATTATTACCCAATCAATTGGGAAATAGTGAAACAGACCAATTTACTACTGAAAAAAATGACATTAGGAAAGTTTTTGTCCAATTCCGCAGATTTAACTGGTTGAAAAAAACAACATCGGGGATAACCGACGCCATTACAGGAAAAATTTGACGTTTCCATACAAATTATCGAAAACAAGTAAGTAATTCACGGTAGTAACACAGTTTTTTCTCCACGCTTAATGCTGCATTTACACGACTGACAAATTGGCATTTTTCTGTCACTATACTGCCAAAAGAATGAATTTTTCCATTGTTCTGTCATTTTTTTGACAGTTAAATGCCAGAATACTGCAAATTTGTCAGTCGTGTAAGTCCAGCATAAGTTAAGCTCAGAAAATTGTCTGGCATTATAGCTTAGCCCGTAGGGGATTAATTGTTGTGGCATTTAACATGTAAATTGTTTAGCACTGACCTGTTTTACTGCGTCCAGTTCCCTCGGAGATTGAAAAAAAACACAGCTAAACCCTGATTACTGAATTAGATGAATGAGCTGAGGAGGATGTCAGACTCAATTTTGACAGTTCACTTGTATTAAAAATTCTAAATAGACTAAAGCATTTATTTAGTGAAGGATGCATGCGAGAAACCTTACAAACTCGGAGGATAAGACATCAAATGAATTTATTCAATTAATCTAAAGTTACCTCACCATGTTTTGGTGAGTGAAATCAATCAGAAGGTAACTTTAACCTGGCACTGTGTGCGTGTCATAAGTTTAGAGCAACACATATGGAACTTAGCAATTTACTTTCAATTTTCGGCCAATGCAAGTGACGTTTATCCCCTGATAATTTTCAGCAATGTTTAGATCAAGTAGATGAGCCAAAAAAGAAATGTCAGCAATAAAAAAAAGCAGAAAAAGTTGTCCAGTAATTTAGTTTATAACTGAATTTGGTTCAATTTGAAATCATGCACTTAAAATAGGACTGACATAATGTTTTTGACAAGGAATAGTAAGCTAGACGTAGTAATTAAGCAAGCTTTTTGCCATCAAAATTTATTTAATGTTTGTTTAGAGCAAAAAACAAAATTTCTACATTTACAATATTTATTTAAGAATTTTATTTTACCTTGAAAATTCTATTGAACCAAGTTGTTATCACTAAAATCTTTCTGCTCATCTTCAACTGAAAGCTGATTAGACAATAGACACACCTCTACTATTTTATTATTTTCTCGTTTTGACAATAAACTTATTTTGTTCAAATGCTCCCATATTAGCCTGTTTAATAAAGCCTAGTACGCTGCTAATGCGAACCGAAAAATCCCATGCAAAAATTCTAAACAAAATTATAAACGAAAAAGTTCGTTCGGTTTTTCGTTTTGGAGTACGCTGTTCGACGACTGAATATTGATAATTGTAGCAGGTTATTTCGAGAAGTCTCCACTCTTATACGCTCTGAATTATTTGTGAAAAAGTGAAATTGTAGATTTTAGTTTTAAGGGTCTCCCAAACCAACGCGAATACTTCGAAACGACGACGAAACTTTCGCCTGTCATAATTTATTTACATGGAAATAAATGAGAGCACCCACACTGGCACTATGCGAATCTTTGAACATTCTTCTGTCATCGTAAAGTCGCTGCGCATGTTTCGCGCCGGTTTGGGAGAGCCTTTAATCCTCTTTCACACGGACAAACAAAGTTGCTGGAGTTTTTTTTACGTTTTCTTTGAATTTCTTCTAAAATCTTTTGTACCTTTCACACGAAGAAAAAAAATCGTACAAGAAATGATGTATGAACAAAAAAGAGTTCTCATAGCGTTAGACAAAGATCTTCACTTCAGGTTCAGAAGCCTAAACGTGTTGTGTTGACGGTGACTAACTTATTTCTTTTATGTTAACAATGGGTTGAATTCTTATACTCCTCTAACATGAATATATGTTTATTTAATATTAAATGTTTGCATACATAATGATTATTTTTGTATAAAGCTATCAAATTATTTAGATCATTAAAAAACAAATTGATTGGCAAGCAAATTTTGTATATCTACCTATTTAATTCACTATCATTGTTTCTTCCGCTTTGAGTTAAGTTATGCAAACAGGGCTCAGATGTGTTCCAACAGTTGGAGTAGATCTAGTTTTTAGTATCATGAAAAAAGAGCAAATAATGATCACTGTGCCTACGTTCTGTAACTCTCGCATAGAGAAAATCAGTCATGAAAATTGAAACAAATCGTATGAGTTTTGTTCCATTTTTCATCGTTTCTCGACCACTTTTATCCATGCGAGAGTAACAGAACGTAGGCAAAGATCTGGCAATTTGTTTATAAATATTTACTTTTAAAACAAAATTTAAAAAATCTTAAAGTGATATTGAAATTGATTAATTCGAAATAAATACATTTATTTTTGTAGTTTTGGTCCTCAGCTCGTTCGTTTTGTAGTAGTAGGCCTGCCGCCCGCTAGGCAACTTTTAGTAGCTCACCCTAGCAACTTTTAGTTGCTCCCTATTCAATTACATTGGCTTATATAGTAGAGCGCGCACTGGCAACTTATTAGCCCATGTAATTGAATAGGGAGCAACTTAAAGTTGCCTAGTGGGCGGCAGGCCTTAGAGTAGGGTACTTCTTTGCTGATGCTGAAGTGCTTGTCAAGTTGAAGTGAGTTATGAGTTCCACTTGCATGTTTTTACTTAATAATCTTCATTCTAAAATTTCTATTCTAATTATAATCTTACTTAAGAGAGGTACTTATTTTCTATACAACTTTTACAACCAAAAGTTTCATAACAATTGACATATTTCCAAACATTCAATTAACTGGTGTTAAAGGATTTTTGGGGGCACTTAAATTGGGCTATGAATTTGGTTTGAAATATGTCCCACAGTTGGACTTGATTTAAAAAAAAAATGCAATCTTAAATTGAATTAAAAAATATTTCATTTATAAAGGTTTTCATTAATATTATGTTGTTATTCCTTTAAGTGTAGCTTACATAAATGATATGCGACTTTATTCTTTCAACAATTACAATAAAGTGGTAACACTTATTCATTCTGTAGTGATTATTGATCAAAACAAACAAAACCACCTTCCACTCTCTCTCTCTAATTTTGCAGATTCGATGTTTGAAAACATTTATTAAGATTAAATATTTTATTTTAGTGGGTAGTTCTCCCTTCTTAGTAAAGTTATCATGTGTGTATACTTTATGTGCAAATTAGATTGCCAGCTTGATATCACATACTCGAATTAAAATGATATAAAATCGATAAGCTTAAGTATATCTACATTTTGGAGAGTGAGACTAAAAATCCAAAATGTTCACGCGATCGGAGCTTATTGCTAGTTCAGATTGGTATTTAGTAATGAACAACAATCAGCTGTAGCCTGTCTAGCATTTTTTTTTTTTTTTGAATGATTAAATTTTATATCTCAAAGTACAATTTACACAGAAACATATTCAGAAGTTAATCAATTTATTTTATTTCTTTTTTTTTAATTCAGTAAAATAGCACTCTTCATATACTTCAGTGTTATCAATAAATTATGATGGATTAACAATTGTTGTTAATGGAAAGTTCTAAATAATTGTTGCTAAGACTTTGTTTTTCTTTGTGCACAGAGATCTACATTTATAAAGTTTTGTGTCGTGAGTGGAAGTTTTTGCTTCGAACTTATATTTATTTGAATGTGGTATCAATTATTTAAATATTTAAATAAGTTGGATTAATTTTAAACTGTCAACATGCAATCCACCGATTACTATTTTGAAGGTAACCTAATCCGAATTTAGAACTAATTTTTAAAAAGTAAATTTACTTATATTTTTACGTTATGTACTAGTGTGAACGAGATTTGTAATTTTGACAAAGAAACGTTTAAGAAATTTTAAAATATATGGTGGTGTGTTAAAAGTAAATGGTACGCCATGTTTTATTTAAAATAAATGACGCCGATAATGTCAATCTGCTTCATTGATTTGAATTTTGTTAATCAAAAGTTGTATTTATGTGGAAGAGGAAACCTTGTTTATCAAAGTTCCAAGATAACCTTAAGTAGGCCATCCAATCGCATCATAATGCCTGTGAGTGGTATAGCTGTGGTAGCTACATATTAACAAAAGTATACTGAGTTTTATCTTTGATAATCGTCAATTACAGTTGTTGTCTAAGATAGCTCTGACCAAGAGGGCAATAATTTGTATCAGTGCCAATTTAATAGATGACTAATGGTTTAAACTTTACGGCCTAGTTTTTTAGTACTAAATCCTAGTTTCTAGGTCAAACCCTAATTATTTTTTTAGACACGGTTTATGTCAATTTAGATCCCAAAATAACTCAACAAATTTGGTGAGATAACAAAGGGATATTTCTGACAGATGATGCATATTACAATCTGCGTGTCAAAAATTCATTAAAATCGAAGTGTTGCACTATGAAAAAAGCAATTTTCATAGTGTCAAACATCGATTCATAGGGCTATTTCAATAGCGTCACATTTTGATTTCAATTAATTTTTTGACAGCTAAAATTAATCTTCCACTGAAAAACTGCTTCATGATAGTAAACTCGGGTTTAACTTAATTTCAGGATAAACTAAATCTGATTTAAAAAGGGGCTTACTGAGCACTGAAAAAAGTGGCCTTAAAATTATAAAATTATTATGTTGGATGCAGACATGGAATTAGGAATATTGTAAAAAAGTGCCAGCATTGTCAGAAGTGTTTATATTGAAAGTTTCTGATTTCGCTATCTTCTTGACCGTCTTATAAGCAAATTTGTCGTTTTTTTCTCTGGGCATAAATAGCACTGGCTGCAAGTTCTAACAAAGTTAACGACTAAATGTAATAATTAATAACTATTGGTGAAGAAGTCGCTTGGACGTTGACAGCCGTACTTTTTTCTGTGGGACGTTACGAGGTCACACGTCACGATTTAGCACGTTACGTTACGAAAATCTACATAGTCAGATATTGGGAACACGGTCAGTGAAAAAAATCTGAAGATCCCCTTCAAGAAAACTAGTCCGTTTTGGATCCGTGCACGTAGTCAATAACGTATGGAAGGCTTCGTGTACGGATCCTCAAAACTGCGCTTGGACAAACGTTGATGTTTATACATATTAACCGCGAGTCCCGACACTAACCGCCATATTATTCACTAGATACATCCAGATTAAAACTTAAATCCAGATGTATTTACATTGAATTTGTATGCTTTACATCTGGATTTAAATTTTTAATCTGGATGAATGGAGTGAATAATATGGCCGTAAATCAATTTTTTCTTCTACAACAAGCATCCTTGGCCAAATTGACCCAGTACCAAAAGGTGCTATGGATTAGTTGAGTAGTAGGATTTTCTTGCTCTTCTAGGAAATTCAATTTTCCGACAAACCCAGCATGCAAGATTAATGGCACTTAGTGTTGCAGTGTTTTTTGCCCCTCATGAAAATTCATGAATCATGATTCAACTTACCCCAATAAAAATAATAAACTTAAAAACCTTAAAATGGCGCACACTTACAAGAGAAAAATAAAAATAAATAAACTAAACCGTACAATAAACAAAATGGAAACATTATTTTTCCAATATAATTTTCACTTTTTTCACAAACGATAACGATTTAGTACAAAAACGAACAAAAACAGTCGTAAACGAACGAACTAAATTAGGTTCGTTCAGGTACATTCTAGATTAAAAATTGCAATGTGTCAAGGTGGCGTTCACATTCAGGGTGTTCATATTGACTGCTTCGACTTTCTTTGATGCCTCTGTATAATAATAAAAATAATGTATATCGTTGTTGTCATTGGACTTCAAATTGGCTTTTGACAGAAAAAAAACTTATGGCCTTTTCGATTGGAGTCAGAATGACAGTTCTTCTTCTGAAGAGAAGAGAAATTTGCTTCTGATTTTGTTTCCAGAAGGGTTCTCCCGGATTACCAATCCAAAAGGCCATTACAGTTTCTGCCTCAAGAAAATTCTCAGATAGTCCGCTTTAACTCGAAGAAACAAGTTGGTGAAGATTTGTTGACGTTTGCTTTTAAATTCTTCCAAAATCTCTTGTACCTTTCACACGAAGAAATCGTAAGAGATTTACTTTAGCTTCCCTATAAAGTCTGTTGGTTGAACGCACACATTCTTAAGTGTGAGAAGGAATGTCAAAAGAATCTCCTCAATTGTTGACCGGGGAGATTATATTCACCCCACTTACGTCGTGCCATTCTATACTAACGGGTGATTTTTTAGCTGGTTTGGTTTTGGCAACACTGGTTTTGACAGCTGACGTGTGTTTAGTACCTTGTGTCACTGTCAAACAGCTTCAGTTTGGTTTGCAATTTAACCATGGATCGTCTTACAAATGAACAACGCTTGCAAATTATTGAATTTTACTATCAAAATTCGTGCTCGGTTCGAAATGTTCATCGCGCGCTGCTTGTGTTCAGCGATGAGGCTCATTTTCGGTTGAATGGGTACGTAAATAAGCAAAATTGCCGCATTTGGAGTGAAGATCAGCCAGAAGCATTGCAACAGCTACCAATGCATCCCGAAAAAGCCACTGTTTGGTGCGGTTTATGGGCCGGCGGCATTATTGGGCCTATTTCTTCAAAGATGATGCGAAGCGCAGCGTTACTGTCAATGGTGAACGCTACCGAGCGATGATAACAAACTTTTTTTTGCCCGAAATGGAAGTTCTTGACTTGCATGATATGTGGTTTCAACAAGACGGTGCCACATGCCACACAGCACGCGAAACAATGGCGCAATTGCGAGGCGAGTTTGGTGAACAGTTAATTTCACGTTTCGGGTCGGTCAATTGGCCGCCTAGATCGTGCGATTTGACACCATTAGATTATTTTTTGTGGGGGTATGTCAAGGCCAATGTCTATAGGGACAAGCCCGCTTCGATTGACGCACTGGAAGCCAACATCCATGCATTCATTCGTGAGATACCGGCCGATATGTGTGAAAGAGTATGCCAAAATTGGACTCAGCGGATGGGCTACCTGAGACGCAGCCGCGGTCAACATTTGCATGAAATTATCTTTAAACATTAAATTGCAAGGTTCAAACTATCGATTCAAATAAATATTTCATTCATTTTTTTGTGTTTTTTTTTTAATAAAAGTTCTAAACCTCTTAAAAAATCACCCATTACAAAGTAAAAGTTGCTGGAAACTCAGTTTCCTTGTGTGAAAGGGGACATAGAAATTATCAAGAAGGGGACATCTTTTACCCTCTCTTGAGCATTTTGTACTGCCAGAAACTACACAAGATGGACTTATGTGGTAAGAACTGTGCATGTGCAAAAAAGTAGTTTTGGTTGGACTAGTACGCGAACACACCTGTGATCATTTCAGACAAGATGTGTTAGTGCCTGATTACATGGTATCGTAGTTTTACTGAAGAAAGTGGCTCTAGTCCTTAGAGGATATATAATATGGAGTGATTGTTTCTATCCCTAATGCATTGTAGTGCCTGGGGCCATGATAGGGGGCGCTATTTCACTTTCGGTTTATATAAAGTCTTAGAAGATCGTACAGCTGCTATCTGTTGTAAGTCATAATTTGCTTATTTTCTTTCCAAATTGTTCTACTTTGAAGTAATTCTTAAAATAAGTAAGTGTTTGTTTATTATTTTAAAGATTTTAATAACTTCTTTTTTAGTTTTTTTTCTCCAAAGTGCAGAAAACTCGGCGACCGAAACTTGAACAGCGACCCCTATGAAAGGTTCGCATTCGAATAAAAACAAGCACTGCATATTAGAATATCCTCTAAGTCATGCCAATTGTAACAGTTTTGGTTTATTAAAGTACTTTTTATGCGGACCCGCTGGGCCAGGGCCTTCCGCCGGTGGACATATACTTAGGGCACCCAGATTTTTCTTTTGCAAGTACCGCGTTAACGCACTTCCACTTTTAAGGCTGCCCCAAACCAACGCGAAACATTCGCGCGAATATGCGATGACTGAATAATGTTAGAAGATTCGCATCGCGCCAGTGTGGGTGCTCCCATTAATCTCCATGTAAATAAATTAAGACAGGCGGAAGTTTCGTTGTCGCGCCGAATGTTTCGCCTTGGTTTGGGAGAGCCTTTAACGGTGAAAAACTGTTATTAATTGGCATGTTTCAGTCTCGTCCTTTACTGAATACTGAAAGGCGGATTCCACCAATGGGCTTCAAATAATATTCTCGGATTTAGCATGAAAGAAGGGCTTGAGATAAGGAAGGGTAGATTGAACTGAAAGGATTTTTCTAGATTGTAGGCACTTGATCAGTAAAACGACCTATTAATCGGGTGCTTATTCCATTGGACCAGACTAGAGACATGCCAATTTATAACAGTTTTTTGCCATTAAAAGTGGGTGTGCGGTAACGCGCTTCGCTCGACTTTAAAAATAACACTGGGTGCCTGAAGTATGCCCACCTGAGTAGGGCCCTGGCCCTGCGGGGTCGCATAAACAGCACTTTTATAAAACAAAACTGTTATAATTGGCATGTCTAGAGTCACTTCCTATTCTGCTAGCCACGTGATTGCATTAGAAATATTGCATTTTTACAACCCCCATTCTCCATATTTTATTCGTTTACAGCCTAATTTATTAGAATTCGCTAAACACCTCTAAACGGCTGAATAGTTATATAGTGCATAAGCATTTATGAAGCTACTATTCAACGTTGCATAAATCCTAATTCATAAAATATTTCCCTACACATTATAGTTATAATGCGCTTGTGTCAAATAAAGTACCAAGAAGGGAAAATCTATTACGTTTTACTGCCACAATTGATTAACAAAACTAAGCTCTGAAAGTGAAAAGTTAATAAACGAATTCTGCTGCACCGATTGGATTAGTTTAAATTTCATTTAATATTGCATAATGTACCTATTCTTATTACTGCTTCTTTTGTTCCGTGTTAGAAAATATAGTTTAATATTTAAGAACAAAAAATTCATGGTTTTTATTGAAATAATTGTTTCATTCACTGACAGTGCGATCAAATTGAGAAGAATAAAGCAACATCTATGAGGGTGGCACTTATTTTGGTAGTGTTTTTTTTATTTATTCTGTGTGTCCCACTGAAAATAGTCAATAAATTTTAATTTCGGCATACATCTAAGCACATGTATATTATAAATAAAGAATTTCCATCAAATTTTATACTTTCACCGACATTTTAAGTAAAAGTCGGAAAACTGCTTGCATTTTTAATGAAAAGTTTTAACTTCTAGGTGGGATACGTCGCTCTTAGCCGATTTCAAAATAATTTAACAACATTTTGGTTTGTACAAAGTAGCTTCATAATAAAGCTTGATCACTTTCAGGAGGGGACAAAAAGGATATTTAAGCATTCCCAAAATAAGCGCCACCCTTCTAACATTGTATTTTATTCTCGTCTGTGTGTGAGTCAAAGTGACATTTCGATACTTAAAAATCCTTATGTAGGCACTATTCATCCATCAAACGCGTTTAGCTTCTAATGCCTCTATTCAACGTTGCATAAGTTTTATGAATAACATTTTTGCGTTTAGTGGAATTATAAGGAGTGAATAGTTCTATGCACTCGCTATGATGCGTTTATAAATTCGGCTGTTTTATTGTTTACCAGATTTTAGTCACGTCATATTGCATAATAAACGCACACACATTTTTTAAAGTATTTAATATTTTGTTTATGTTTTATATTTCAGAAACGCATAAAATGCATGGCGTCAAACGGGTGATAGTTTTCTGCACTCTCATCGTCATCCTACCGACAATTCTCATCATAATTCCACTCTATCTAAGAAAATCTGTCTTTGCCGATGTCCAATATCCAGTTGCTGAATCGGATATCATTGAAATCCGTGATGGTATTTCATCGATCTTTTGTCAAAAGCACACACTTCGCATGGACACACATTTCAATGCTTTCCAATTGCACAGTAAACCGGAGATTTCAACAAATCGTAAGCACATTCGATTGAAAAAGTCCATGACTCTGCCGGATGATACACTTGAGTATTGGGGCTTCTATCTGCTGAAGGGAGCTAAGGTATATCTGAGATTTTGTTCACGTTATGATGGCTCGCGTATTCTAGTGGTGCGAGGTGAAAAAATTTTGAAGACCTGTGGAGTCATGGAACACAATAAGAACAAAGTCGGCACTAATTTAGCCCATGGCCATGAACAGGTGCGAGTGTTTTTCGAAGACACTCTGGAAATTCGAAATACTTCGAGTCCGAATTTGGATGAGATGGAAAATCACGGAGGTGAAATTACTGATGATGATGATGTACAAACTACCACTATAAAACCAGCTCCTATAACAACTTCGAGATCAAGGAGCAGACAATTAAGAAAACCGACTAGAAATAAGACTGATGAAATTGCTTATACAGAATCTGAGGAGCAGGTAACAAGAACTCCATCACGGTCTCGACGTCACCACGAAGAAGAGTTTCAAAAACGTCATGAAACCGAATACGAACAAAAGAAGCAGCAAGTCTATGATCAATTGTACAAACACCGGGAGAAACGTGACCATGTTTACGACCAAAAATATATCCATGGAGGAAATGCCGTCAATTTCAGCGAATTTGAATCGAATTCGATATCGAGTTTTGAAAACAGCTTGTTTGACTGTTACAATGGTAATATTCTCCTAGCCGAAGGATTTCCTCCTTCGGCTATGTGCTCGAGTGTTCACTTTCTTGAGACAGGTTCACATCGTATGATGTCCAAACACGAAATTACTGAAGACGGCTACTACTATTACATTTTCTACAGTGATAACGATTTAGTTCGAAATGACATTCATGCGATTTTTGACATTTACAAACCTACTTTCCAGTACTCAAATTCAACTGATAATTCCAATGGATGTGTGAATAGTACTAATTGTACGTTTCCCATAACTTTTCTCTCAAACGAGATTGTAGTGGTGGAAGTACCAACACGCGATGGTATTGAACACGAAGAAGATGACATTACCATTTTGACTTCAACCTGTCATCCGAGAATGGAGATTTATGCGATATTTCCCATTGCGGTATTGGTACTTATATTGAGTTGTTCATTTTTATAGTAAAAAATAAGTGAATTATTGAACGAATAAGACTTTTTGAAAAGTAGATAGAAACAAAACGACACAAAAAATTGTGAGACAAAGAACCTGATGGGGAAGTACATACAAATTTATTTTTGTACATATAAATAATGAAAAGAATAATATTTATTATTGTGTAATATTGGTTGTTTGTTAGAGTGTCTATATCAAGAAACCATTTATTTTATTTATTTTTTTTTAAGATTTTGACTTTTTAAAGATACCTTTTTGACATTTGAGATACATCTTTTCAACCAAATCTTTTCAAATAAACTCTCTTGTCACCAATTAGTTTGACTAGCCCGGAACCAATAAATATAAAAGGTCTGAACTTTTTGATGGTTTTCAAAAATGACATAACTTTTAGAGTTCTCACGAAGATTTATTATCTAGAGAACCTTCAAAAATGCACCTTGGTGGAAACTAAATGGGTAAAAGGACTTATTTTTTGTCTAAAAAAATATTTAATGTCTTAAGCCAGTTTTCGAATAAAACGAAAAACATGATTTAGGTGTTATAAAAGCTCATTTCATTTAAAAGCCGAGTCCTTGTCTAAAAATATTCAATAGAGGAACTTTTATTGTCGGTAGCGTAGATTGTTTTGCACTGACAGAGGGGAATGTTGTTGGATATTACTTGCTATTTAAAAGAAACTCAATTGCCTCCCATTCCACGAGTCATCAACATATGTCCGAATAAAAACCCAAAATCCGTGAATTTCGAACAAAGTGGTTTTAGAACCGTTTGGAGTTAAAACCTTGTACTTCAAAATATTGTGTGCTTCCTTTTACATTTGTCAAGTCATAATCTGTCAAATGTGGAATATCGATGAATTAAAAAAAACTTCCAAAAAATCCTGTGAAAAGTCATAATCTTGAAATAGGCGTTCAAGTGACTCTCGGTATACAAGTTGATAAACTCACCATTTGTCTACTTGACAAATTAGTTCTGCAAGCAATTAAAAGCAACAAGTGGCTTGCAACTTTTTGCTGTTCCTCTTCACGTGCATTTGGTGCTGAAAAAGTTTACTGCAACATTCTGTAAATTGTACCATGTGAACTCACGGCCCTATCATGTGTTGCAACTTAAAAAAAGGTTATCAACTGTTCTTTTGTAGGAGCCCACGAGTGGGATGAAATCTTAGAGGATATATAATATGGAGTGCTTGTTTTTATTCGAATGCGAACCTTTCATAGGGGTCGCTGTTCAAGTTTCGGTCGCCGAGTTTTCTGCAAATAAAAAAGAAGATATTGAAATCTTTAAAATAATAGCCAAACACTTATTAGGTGCTTTCGTGTACTTTCTACACTAAAATTCACAGCGAGTCAAATTTGGAGGAGTGGGGATGAAATTCTCTCAGAGAAAAGTAAAACTGCAAAATAGTACACGAACACTTTGAACAAAGAATTCTTACGGGTTTCTTAACGTCAAAAAATATTTGAAAAAATAAATTAAATACCATCAATATTTAAAAAGCTTTCTTAAATAAAATAAAATTGAACATTAATTGGCACTTCTGGGAAGTAAAGAAATCGAATGTAAACATTTAAACCACAGATTAGCCATATGAAGATGAGAATGCTTCGTACGTTTCACCCTGCAAAACCCATTTGTTTACATTGTTGTATTTGTAATTTCTTCCCGCGTCGATGAATAGATGTGAATTGCAACAACAATTTAACCGGTGTCTGAAGATCCCTACTGTCTATGTGTGAGGTTTTTATAAGGTTTTTATACACACATTCTCATTTTTTATCTGATATCTGACAGTTCAAGCTTGTAGGCAAATTAAAATGGCTGCCGGGGATTCTCATCTTCATGTGGCTAATCTGTGATTTAAACTGTCTTTTGACAGAACTCATATTTCTGCCCGAAGAATTTCTTTGGGCTGAAATTCACAGGAAGGGGAAATAATTTGCTCTCTTGTGAGCGCTCTCTTCTGTGAAAAAGTACAAGTTTTCTACGCAGAAGAACACGATTTGACTTAAATTTGTAGAAATTCATAAAAATTCACAGTTTTTGGTAGTACGAGAACGAACCTATTAATTTCAAGATTTACTTCAAAGTAGAGCAATTTAGAAAGAAAATAAGCAAATTATGACTTACAATTGATAGCAGCTATACAATCTTTTAAGACTTTATATAAACCGAAAGTGTTATAGCGCCCCCTATCATGGCCCCAGGCACTACAATGCATTAGGGATAGAAAATCTAAATTGGGGAATAAAAACGAGGTGAATTATTTTAAATATCCTTTAAAACTATGAAACCTTATTCTCTCTGCTCTTGAATGAATATGTATCGTTAAACAATTTTGATGGCACCTCAATCTAAAAATAGTTGCGTTTTTAGAGTTCTGCATGTACCTAGTTGAATTAAAAAATAAAAACAAGAGCACTATGTAACTTCTAAGCAATTTATTTACAAAATATGTGTTTGCGGTAGGTAGATATTTAATTTTTAAGACTCAAAATAACTAAACTTATTAAACAAATTACCTAAAATTATTGTAACCAAATTTTTTTTTTGAATATTATGTTAAGAAATAAAAAAACCTACGCATATCAAAATGATATCGAAGAATTGAAAACAATGTAACTCTTTCAACAAACAAAAAAATACATTTAACAACAAAAGAAACATAAAGTTTTCATTGATTATGAAAATTATTTAAAAAAAAATGTTTAGAATGTGAGAAGAAAAAAAATGTTATTGAAAATATGTTTAATTATTAAGAAAAACTAACTACTATACATACTATATACTCTTCCATTTAAAATGTTTCTTCTTAAAAGTGAAATAATTTTATATACCTAACAAAAATGTTAACAATAGATATACTATTTTTGTTTTCGTGTAAAATGTTTATTGTAGAAAATTTTTAACCTAGTATTTGACGGAAGTAAGCAATAAAAGTGATTGAAAGTATGGACTGGTATAAGGAAAAATAATAAACTATGTTTTAGATAAAAATATTAATATTTTTATAATGTAAATATTTTTATTTTTTGTAATAAAAAAAAACACAAAAATAACAACTTTGGATAATAAAGTGAACATCACTCAATGGTTTTGTCGATTTTATATTAGAAAATAAAAGGAAACAATAAAGAACATTTAAAAGAATTAGTGGAATATCGAATTTGTTTTTACTGGATATATTTTACATTTCTTAGGTAATAAAGGGTGTTTATTGGAAATTTTTCAAGTTCAATATTAAAGGCCGTATACGAATTGGACTCATATTGCGTTAAATTCTATGTGAAGAAGATTAAGTTTTGAAGTTTCCACGTATAGCGATCATTAGTGTCAAAAATTTAGCTTGGGTTGGGATAATATTTAAGGCGATTTCAATCCAATTCACATCACACACACACACATTAAATAAATATGTTTCCAATAGAAAAAAATGGACTGTGTAGGATTAATTCGCCAAAGATAAAATACAGACAGAGAAAACAGATGTCACGAGAGAAAACGTCAAAAAAATCCACAAGTTTTCAAAAAATGCAAAATCCTGTCTTTCCAAAACAAAATGGTGTCAGGACAATATTTACGTGAACACGATGCTAGTACAATGATTAAATTAAGTCGAATGTGAAAACCGGTCTTTAACATATAACATTTATAGCTGTGTTCCATTGGGCCTTGAAAAGTACTTTTTAGTACTTCCCAGTAGATGATGAATGAAACACTTTCATTCTACCAAACGTAAAATCTAACCTCAATACCTATACTATGTAATTTTGGTTGTTTGTTTTTATATTTTATTCTAAATTAGAAAAACATCAACAAGAATAATTTACTACTTAACTTCATGTTACTAATGGTGTTTTTTTCATCTGTTGATACATTTAGTTACTTTATTACTGAACTACTGTGAACTTCTTTGACCATAGAGTAGAAGTAGTTGACTGCAGCCAGAAGTACTTGGCAGTAGATACTGGAGCCCAAAGGAACACACCTTATGTATAACAAATGTACCTTAACGGTAATTATTCAATAATGGAACTTAGGCTCGGCCTTAATTGAGCTGAAATTGCGTATCTATAGGTATACGTAATAACTTAAACTAAATTCAAGCTAATTGACACACAAGTTTTTGAAAATGTTAAGGGAGTATTGAGTCAACTACTAGTTATTTGACAGTTAAAAATTATGAAGGGGATGTAGCTCAGTGGTAGAGCGTTCGCTTTGCATGTGAAAGGCCCCGGGTTCGATCCCCGGCATCTCCAAGTTTTTTTTTTATTTTTACTAAAACGCATTACTAATTTGCGCAAAGTTAAAAATAGCACCTACTTCTTAGCGAAAGCAATAAATTAATTCAAATTCATGACATTGATTTGCAAAGTTGGAAGTAGGGGTAACTTCCAGATTCAGTGGAAGAAATGGTGGATTTTATAAGTGAGAGTCACAATTAATCATTTCAGTCTGTGTGTACCAAATCTAGGTTGATATAACACCGGCTGTTTAGCTCTAAGGAGCTATCAGAACAATCTTATCAAATTTTACATTTATGCCGAATTGTGACAACAAGCCTACAAATATGCTACAACATTTTCTGAGTTTTTTTTTTAATCATTTAAAAAAAAAACAATAACAAACATTGCCCACGTTCGGGGATCAATAGATAGATTTGTGTTGTTGCACCCTTGTGAAAAACAGCTGACGCAACAACAACACAAGGTATCTGAAAATTTTTGGATAGGTTGACACCCTCCCGGATAGATTCTCGAACGCAACGATTCTTGTGACCAAAAAATTATTACTTTCTAGATAATAGGAAAAACATCAATTTCCTTTTTTGGATGAAAGACGGTGTTCACATTTTTATATCACTCCACGCTCCACCCCACAATGAGAAAGTGAAGCAGGATTTTTTCAAAAAAATTTAAAAATTCTGCCTCACTTGACTATATCTTTCTCATAGTGAGATGGAGTGAGATAAAAATAAGAGATGTCAAAATGAGTTCCGCGGAGTGAGTCCAATGTGAACACTGTCTTTAATCCAAAATGTTAACGGTATGTTATAGAATCAGTTTTTTCTCCAGTCAAATAATTTTCGGATTTTCATTCGGATATGTGTTGTCTTGTAAAGACACACTTACCGCCATATTATTCACTAGATACATCCAAATTAAAACTTAAATCCTCTATAACGTGAGCGGTAATGCCAAACTCACATAATTCAGTCACGTATTACTCGATAACTGATGCGGTAATTCGGCCCCAGATTTATTTACATTGAATTTGTATGCTTTACATCTGGATTTAAATTTTTAATCTGGATGAATCGAGTGAATAATATGGCCGTTAGATAACTTTTTTACTAATGCAAATATTTTTGATCTATGATAACTTTTCCTGTCTTCATTACGGAACGCGCGGTAACACTTCATCAAATTGTGGAATGATAATTCTAAGATGTTGTTCACATTGGACTCACTCCGCTGACTTTTTTGACTTGAATCCAACTTCTACTGTTCAGAAACAAACTAATGTGAATACAAACGATTCACTCTGACGTTCAGAATACTTTTTAAAACGCATTTTTTTGCGTGGATACATTTCGATACTACATTAGTCGTGTTCCTTTGGAGGTGGCCATTTCCAATGGAACGCACGGATTAATTTTCCTACAAATCTCATCTACTCGCCATGAAAGCAAGAGTTGTTGGTAGTACTAGATTGTTGTTTGCATCTACTCATGATTAGATTGTTTGACATAAGCCGTGTTTTTTTTCAATCCCCGAAGAAATTGGTCGAAAAAAATGACACCCTGTCCTGCAATTTACATGTTAAATGCAACAACAACTAATCCCCTTCGGGCTTAGCTAAGCGCGGAGAATTCTCGGGGCTTAACTTAAGCTCGGAAAAAAACTGTGTTACCGGCGTGAATTGCACACTTGTTATCGATAGTTTGTATGGAAACTCCATTTTCTTTTTGTAATGGCGTCGCTTATCCCCGATGTCGTTTTTTTTCAACCAAATCTCCCCGGACTTGCAAAAAAACACGGCTATAGATATGTATTTGTGACTCCATTGGTGTTTTTTTCGAAATGTTTGCAATCGTGCCATTTTACTGAACTAACTAGAACAGCACAGATAAAAAGTATTTGACTGCAGCCAGAAGTCATTAACAATAAATACTGGAGCCCAAAGAAAACCTGAATAAAATTAATATTCTATTCCATTTATGTTGGTTAAAAAAAATGTACCAAAATATGTAATTAGTTACAAATCTCACATATAACAACCCTGTTTCAAACTAAATGCAAGATAATCAAAACAAAAAGCCGAAAAACAACAAACCAAGAAGAAAGACAACCTAAAATTTGTTCTAGGTTAAACTGAGGTAGCATCATGTTGCGCCAACCAGCTGCTGCACTTTTTGACAGTTAATAGTTGCATACACATACCACATGTTAATGTAAAATATCGGTGTGCATCTGTGTAAATGGAATGCATGTGTTTTTAGACTTTTATGATTTAAGTATAGATTTAGATTTTCTGCGCAGAATTGGTTGTTTTTTTCTCTTATTCTTTATCTTTGTCATACAGGGGTAGTTTTTTTTTATTCTGGCATTTTGTCGTTATTCGAAATATATTATTATGGTTTTTTCTCTTTACGTCAAATAATCAACATCAGATACAGACATACACTACAGTGACTCTGAGTATGCGTCCCGGGTAAAATAATGTGCGGTTGTGGTGTGTATTATATTATTTGATATGCGATGAATATAAAATTATCAATTAAAATGACCAAAACGCCACCACCAGGAAATATTATAATCTCGCTGTCCCGGCTTCAAACCAATAAAAAATAGTTCTAGCTAGCTGATTAAAAAAATATTATAGAATACACACATTCGGATTTTGTATCAAGAAAATTGTTCAGTGTAGTTGAATTCATTCGGTTGGTCGCGTGTGGTTTGTAACGATTTTTTTGATAGGTAAAGTCGTTTATTATTTTTTGTTGGGGTGCAAAAGAAGTATATCTTTCCTTAAAGAATTGTTGATTAATTTTTGTGTAATTCCTTGTACCTACCTGTATCCCTATGTAGTTTCAAGAAAATCTTAAACATCCGTTTATTCAATTTACGATGTAAAAATGTGTTAAAAGTATCTTATCCGTCCTTATCGATTATTCACAATTTTACTCCCTCTCTGGAAAATCCAATTGAAATGATAAGGCACGAGCACGACTATACAACATGCAGCTCGCAGTCGCCGGTTTGGAGTTATAAGAAAATAAAATAAAATTTGGATATCTTAAACTCTCTTGAAAAGTGTCAGTAATGTTGAAGATTTGTTTAAATTATCTACAATAATTCTCTAGTGTTTCGTCAGTCGTTTCGTGGGTAAAAATAAACATCTTTTTTCGGATCTCTTCCGTTGTTCTAAAAAAATAATAACTGTAAATATACTAGTGTCACCTATACAAATACGAATGACAGATGTTCGGTGTTTTGCAATTAGGCTATATAAATATGATTTAAAGTAAATTTATATTTTTGTTGTGTCTACATAATCTGTCTGGATATCTATGTTTTATAATTATCTATGCTGAGTAAAAGTTCGTTTTTTTTTTATTTGCTCTAATAACGACTTTGCAAATTTGTTTTTCATTTTATTGCTGGTCGGTTAAATAGTGTAAGTTATTTGAATTAACGAGTGAATGAATGTTATAAATGCGAGTAGGTACTTATACATTTAAAGGGCGGATGATAGAATCATTTTCAAAAGTGTGATTAAAATCAATTTGTGGTTGTTGTCGTCTTTATAAAGTGTTCTTTTTTTAATTTTTGTTTGTGTCCAAATTAATTCAAATAGGTGGCTATCTATAAATCTATATGTAGGTACCTAAATAGAAAATTATTGTGACTGTATGAGCAATTGAGCATGAATTATACAAACTGCTTGTCATTTGGTATAATAATAATATTTAATTAGAAAATGGGTTGTGAGTTTTTGTTCTTTATTCTTATCCTTACCTAGGTACTTGTATACCTAAATGACAGATGACATTATGTAGGTTTATGAGTTTACAGGGGATGCAAATATGAATTTGTATATTAAGGTATCTACTTTACCTACCTATAGGTACGTCAAAAACCATTGTCATGTGACAACGGAAAGGTAACCAACCATATAACCCCAAAGATATCACGAATAATAATATTTTCAATAATTAGAATTGTTTTTTTTTTTATGTTTCAAAATAAGTATAGTTGAAACTTCCATCAAGCACAATACCTTGAGCGTAAGAAGTGTCTCAAAAAGGAATGGCCTTCCACCTTGTTCCAAGATGAGACGGTGGTTAATGTACTTTCTGGATGTTCTTAGACCTCGTGGTTTACCCATATTTTGCACTACTTCAGGTAATGTTAAGATTGGACGCACTCCTTCGCCTTTTTTTGTGACGTCTCTGTACTGTATCTCACCTCCACTTCATGGTGCGTTATATTTTTTAAGGACTGGTGCAGACTCATATGCTGGATTAACACAACTGACAAATTGTCAGCTTTTTGTCAGTTTTTAAGTTCAGAGTCATTGAAATGGCTCAGTCTATTATGGTTCCGGCTTTACTTGTCAAAATGTCAATATTTGTTGTTGTTTCTTCTAATGCAGTGTGGAGTTTTAAAGAGCACTCGAACAGCCATTTTTATGGCATTTTCGATTGGTAATCCGGGAGAACGATTTGATAAGTGTGAACCCTTCTGGAACGATTCTGAAAACAAAATCGGAAGCAAATTTCTCTTCTTTTCAGAAGAAGAACTGTCATTCTGACCGCAATCGAAAAGGCCATTAATTTCTGAATTCTGACACTTTAAATTTTGACAACCTGTTATAGAATCCTAGTCAGAGGTTAAACAAACAAATACAAAAACAATACCGAATGATCTTCTCAGCGATTTTCATTATTCGCAGTTTTTTTAAAATAAAAATATAAGTTTTTAATATTAATGGATTCTTAAATTTTAGTGTAATAATATTTATTCAATAGTTGGAAAGGTCTTTGTGAGAAAAAAGCAACCATTACCAAGAAAAATACTTTGTACGAAAAGTTTTCAGAAGTGGAGTCAGATTCACAAGAATAAGTTCAATGTAATAATTAAATTTTTGAAGTGTTAACATGTTTTTAACATTCGAAGTAGAACTTTGATCTTTTAGTTCTTATAAGCAATAGTTTAAACAGAAAAATTTTCTTTTACAATAATATTTTGAGCCAATTTAGAGATCACTTTGTTATTATTTGAGCCATTGAAAAGCGATGTTCACATTGCACTAACACAATCAAAGAGTTTGTTTGACCTCTGAAAAGCTTTCAACTGACGTCTGTGCAGACTTCCTAATACATTACCACAGATTAGCCACATGGACGGTGTTCACATTGGACTGACTCCTCCGAATTTTTTTGACGTCTATGTGCTTTTGCTCACTTCCACTTCATGGGAGAAAGAGATGGCCAGGAAAGGCAGGATTTCTTAAATTATTTAAAAATCAGTGGATATTTTTTGACGTCTTCTTTTGTGACATCTGTTTTCTCTGTCTGTGATTTATCTTTGGCACTTAAATCATACAGAATCCAATTTGTTTCAATTGGAAACATATTTATTAAAGAAGATTAACATTTTGCAAGTGAAACAATTGTAATTAATCTTTCAAACTGCACAGATTTCTGCTTTGTTTTAACGACTGCTAAACGTCAAAGTAAGTCCGATGTGTTCACATTAGTTTGTGCCTGAACAAACCTAGTTGAATTCACGTCAAAAAAAATCGGATGAGTCAGTCCTGTGGCTAATCTTTGTACATTACTTTAGATTTGTGTACTGTGGGATTCACGTCAAAATAAGTGAGTTGAGTTAGCCCGAACGAACATCTTCATCATCCATTTCAACTAACCGGAAAAACAGGTTGTTAACAAAGAGGTTACTTGGCAATGCAATCTGGCCTGGTTTAATTGAGCTGCAAATATGCATTACGCTTCGTGTTTGGTGTAACTTGTGGTTATTCGTTAATAGGTAGATGGTCGATTTCTACTGAAATTCGAAAGCTAAAGATGGGATTTCGTTAAAAAGATACGGAACTTAAATATTTACATATGTTCAACTTACAATGCTTATGTTCCAATTTTTTTCTTAGCGTAAACTGTCACATACGCTCTTATCTTGAACATAAATTCTTAAGTTTCGTTTCAGCAAATGGCACTTAGAAATTCTTGGTAAAACTTAATTTCATAGAAATAAATTTATTTAATCAAAATAATTCAAAAAACTACCCATGAAATGAAGTTTATCGCAATTAAGTATTTATAATTTTTTAGACTGTAGATATCTTTTTGTTCTGTATTGTTTCTATATGTACATAGTTAAAAAAATATTATAAAGTCAGCTATTTATATACTCGTTATCGTAATCAAAGAAAAGTTTGTGTACAATTACCTACATTAGAGCCACATTTACCCAATTATATCGACGCCATACGTTTTGATGACTGGTTTCTACTACTAAAATTTTGTAACGTTTACGCACGTTTTGCTCAAAGTCTGTGGCTCTTACGAAAAAAAGTGTTATGATCTTTTTTTGTCTAGGTAAAAAATTGATAGAGATATTTAAATTTCGCACGTTTTACTAAACTAAACAAAAAAACCCTAGTCCAAATTTAGGTGGTTACTTTCAGGAAATGCTTAACACACATAGAGGTACAAAGAAATAAAGATTTCAACAACAAAATTCAGCTAATCCAATTTTTTTCGAAGTGAATGAATAATTTTCCAGACCTATGTACATATTTTGTAGTTTTCTTCGATTTTTGTTGTTGGAAATTTAATGCAGTGCTCCTGCCGCCTTTCCTGTTGCAATTGACCTTAAAAGAAACAACATCTATTTTGGAAACTAACAAGTCTTTTCCAGCGTTCCAGCCATCCCATCACCTCAGTTGCGGACTTCCTCTACTGCGTTGGCGTGCGTGGCCCAGAGTTAAGTTAAAAGACTCTTAGAGCGCGATGTTCGGCGTTTATTCGCTTTAAATGACTCAACCATCCCTGTCGTTGGCTTTTTACTTTTTTAGCTAAGTCGGTGTCGCCCTAAAATATTAGCCGTTTTTTATTATCAGAGGTGATCCATATAGATTATCAAAATACATGCATTACAACAACAACACGAGATCCTGCTCTCTATCGGGATCACGTTTCATGAACCAAAAGTTTAGTTTTTTCTATTGCTTCTCAGCTTTGCAAATGGTTAGGAATTGTGAACTGTTAGTGTACGGAAAAAAGAAAACCAGTAAATGAAAAATCAATAAACGTTAGGAAAAAAGAGATAGGTATACAATACAGAGTGTCACTAAGATCCGTATTGTTTTATTTTCATGAGATGATCTATATGGATCATCGGCGATAGTAAAATACGTCAAAATTATAAAAAAAATTATCAGCATTTGAATTTAAAATGGCAAGAATCGACTTCTCCCTCTATTCAACAAGGAAGGGTTTCTAGACATGCCAATTATAACATTTTTGGTTCATAAAAGTACTGTTTATGCATGGCCACAGGGCCCTCCGCCATTGGGCATACTTCTTCAGGCACCCATTTTTTTTTTCAAATAGCGCGAAGCCTTCGAACCAGAGATTATGAATTATAAAGATTGGAAACCTCGGCTGTCATTCGGGTTTGCCTACAAGCTAAACAATATGGCTGCCCGTGGTGAAGTAAGTAAGTTGCATTAGTATGCGTGTTTTAACTCATACTAGTGCAACTTACTGATTTCCACCACGATATTTTGAAAACTTGATGAATTTCAATGGGCACGTTCAAAAACTAATAAAAATGGCGAAACGAACTATCAAGTGTTCACGACACCTAAAATCATTTGGTTTTAAAAATGCATGGAGGATTTTGAACAATTATATTTAAAGGGTAGTAAAATAATAATCAAAAATGCAAATTGACAATAAATCAATACATAATTAACGCACTAGATAAATTTAATCAGTTAGTGAGAGAACAGAATATTGCAAAAAGTCTTCTTTCCATTTGCTGTTGAAAGTGATGCTTTAAGATTGTTCTTCGCTTTTCTATTTCATTTAGAAATGCTGAACACTGATTTAACAAAAATGTACATAAATATAAAGCCTTTCATCGGATAACTCCTCAAAGTGATTTTAGCCATGGAACATACAATATTTTTGTATATTATTACTATTTCCTTCTCTTACACCCTTTGCATCATCCGATCCGATCTGTCCTAACATTTGTTTCTCTTATTGAATTGTATGTGTATTCTGTATCTACCACTCTTTCTTTGACATTTCGCCAAACATCATCTACTACTTTCTAACTCTGTTTACCCTTACCCCTTTCAACGCACAGATGGCACTTTAGTTTTGCATCAGAACTTCATACCCGGTTGACACCGAAAGCGTGGTTTGGGCTTTTACTGTTGTATATGAAGGGTTTATAATACAAATTCTATATACTACTGAAATACATCAGCCAAGTAGAAGAGTTAGCACTATTTGTAGCAAAAAAAAGCGTTTCTAGCATTTTTAAAATAAACTCAAAATATTCTAATTCAGCTCATCACAATCTTCGCCACAACATATAATGTATATTTAGTAAGATCTGTGTCGTTATTTAATCATCTGTATTTTGATGCTTTGCATCATATTTTTATCTTTTTCGATAATAACTAATTATTTCTGTTTGATGAAATTACCCTAAGGAAGCTGCAAGTGTCAATTTCTTTAAAAAATATTAACTTAAAGCTCACTTGTGAATGGCCAGCTATAGATTTATGAACAATATGGGTGCACCCTTAATTATTCTGTTTGCACCATTGAATCTGTATTTTCCGAACACATCCCGATATCCCACCTATAGTCGAAAAGCTGATGAGTTGAAATTTTTTTAAAGATGGCTGCGTTTTTTACACATAAAAAATGGTCGAACTGTCAAAACAGAACAAACCCACCCTATTTAATTGTTGTTGCAATTCACATCTATTCATCGACACAAAACGAAATTACAAAAACAACAATGTAAACAAATGGGTTTTGGAGGGTGAAACGTACGAAGGTTTCCAATCTTTATAATTCATAATCTCTGCTTCGAACTTGAATTGCGAAAAACTGCTATAAATTGGCATGTCTCTAGTCTCGTCCTTTTTTTACGACCCAAACATTTAGGAAAATGTAATCATCCAGCGTGCTTAGGCAGCCTCTGGAGACAACATTTTTTACTACTGAATAAAATCAGCCAAATAGTAGACTTCGCACTTTTTAATTGGACTTGTTGAATTATTGAATCAAAAAAGATTTTTAACGCATTAGGTCTATACAATTTTGTTAAACATTTTTTTTTTAGTTTAAATAATTCATGAAGGAATTTATACAGATTGATATTTTTGACCTGAAAAGTACAATATTTGAGTAGTAATTTATTTTATTCCAAAGTCCAGCGATATCTGATTTAAATACATAATCGTAAAATTGAATTAATTAACTGATCACGTTCTTAGTAGCTTCCTATAAAATTTATATTATTATTGCTTTTATCATATTAATGAGTTCATCTCAGACGCATACAAAATAAATTAATACCTAATAATTATCAATTTGAATTTACATCATTGAAGTGATAAGTATAGTGGAAATAAAAATGCTAAAAAATTAATTGAATCAAACTTATTTACTGCTTTGCTTTATATGATATTTAAATTATTTAAGCATAAGCATTTATAACTAGATTGTTCTGCTGTCATAGTTAATAACTCAGTTTAATTTTATTGATCATCATCACAATCCGATATCATTCAGTAGCGAAACACACCGACTAAATGTATCCTTATTCTTAAGCTAAGTACAGACGATTGTCAGCTCTTACAATACCTCTTTTTGTTTACTTAATAAAACTTCCACTTTCTACCAATTTAAATCTAAAGTTCTGTCAAAGTTCCTATAAAACAATAAAATTGGCCTAAAAATGAGGTAGAAATTGGTAGTTTTGCGAAGTAAACGAACAGACCTAGTATTAGCCTTGTTTTTTTGCAAGCCTGGGGGGATTTGAATGAAAAAAAACGACAACGGGGATTAGCGACGCAGTTATACACAAAATTAGAGTTTTTCTCCGTGCTTAAGTTTAGCCCCGAGAATTCTCTGCACTAAGCTAAGCCCGAAGGAAATTAGTTGTTGTCCCCAGCGTCGTTTTCTTCGAACAATTTCCTCCGGTCTTGCAAAAAAAACAACCTACTTAGGGTCAGTTTCACAGCCAGAAAAGTAGCACTTAAGTGGGCAATGCGAAAGATTAAGGCGCAATATCACAGTGCACACTTACCTTATTAAGTGGCACTTAAGCCTCTGATGTTGGTGACTTAAGTTCCACTTACGATGTGTGTACAGACCATTTTCAGATACCGTCTGACGATAACGTTTTCGACAATATTGGGTCTGTTTGGTATCTTTTTTCAGTAAAATGTATAAAACCTGTCAAAACACCAAAGGGAGAACCATTTTTTTTTTCAAAAATGGAGAAGTTTACAAAGTTTTAACAAACGCATTGAACCACTTTTGTGTATACAAAACGTTAAAATCTCACTCCTTACATCAACAATCACAAGCCAATCTGGTTTTATTTACAATTTGCATTTAATTTAAAAAAAATTGCTTAAATTTTTCATTTTCCAAGTTATACGAGTAGGTACCTGTATTATTTATTTAGATAATTAATTTTCACATATCAGACAACACGATTTCGAATTAAAAGTAAAAGATGGTAAAAGCTGGGTGTTTTGACAGTCTTTACTCTTCTTGTAAACAGATATTTATATAGAACAAATTCGCAAGTTATCCAACGGATGGGAAATTATTTGCTCTTTCGATGTGCTCTCTCGTTGGAACTTTTTTAAGTTATAAAATATGAATTTTAGACAATTTGTGCAAATTTGTGAACATTTGTGCAAATTCGCAAGAAATTTCACTCAGCCACGGACTTGTTGTCAAACAAAATTGCGTGTCCACACGGTTGAAAGATATTTGGGACAGTTTCTAACTAACAGATCTGACAATATTGTCAAATCTGACAATCACCAGTAGGTGCTTAGCTTTATTCTTATGTTATAAGTTGGTACTAAGACTGCTTTTACACGACAGCGATTTTTAATCTTTGTTCCTCCTTTGGTTTCCTACTAATTGCAAATACCTTTTACACGACAGCGATTTAACTTTGTGCAAGTGAAATAGTATCATCTCACTGCACTCTTTACTCCACTTTATATTAAACGAAGTTATCGGAGTGGACGACGAATGAAAATAAAACACATTAGCACAATAAGGAAAAGCACAACTTCAGCAATTTTGTCTCCCCGGGCACCACATACGCCCCTCGCCAACGTGCTTTAAAATCCCAAACCTATGTGTGTACGTGCTTGACGTCTATATCCGATTAGAACCTAAAATTCTTCTTTTTTTTTGAAAATAAGTACAAAATCCTGTTAATTGCTCAATTTACCATACACCTAACCTGATAAGTAAATAAATACCTACTCATGAAAATTTGTTTTTTTTTTCTATAAAAATTCTTTACGGTTTGATGAGCTTCGAAGCCATCAGTTTGATATCTAGATACCTAGATTATTTTTATATATTGCACTTGTCCATGCAACATTTTGATTAAATGTGTAGTTAGGTATCGTATATATGGCAACAAAGCGCTTAAAGTTCCCCTCATTTTCCTAAAAACTAAATCAACAACAATTTGTCGAAACGAACAACATACAAAAAAAAAATGTCATAAATTGTAGTACACAAAGTAATTAAAAGGTTTTGCTGTCCCTGATGTAGTTCGCACCTGACTAAGCACTTTACTTGCGAATGTATGAATTCCATTCATTGAACTGAATCAAAAAACGTCAGATGAAAGAATATAATAGGGGGACAGTTGCGGATAAGCCAAGTGATTCTATAGAAGTACCTTACATAAAAACGAACAAAAAATAAATCAAGTGTACAATTGGGTCGCACGTTTTCGCTCTTTTATTTTTAAAGTAGGTAGGTTTTTGATCAGTTATGTATGTACATATGCATATGTCAAAATGGCGGATCCTGGTGCCCCCTTACTTGTCAAAATGTCAATCTTTGTTGTTGTTTCTTCTAATGCGATGTGTAGATTTTAAGGAGCACTCGAACAGCCATTTTTTATTTCTGACACTTCCAATTTTGACACCCTGCGCAATATATTGATTTGTGTATAGTGGGCGTGACAGCGTAGTTGAAAACGTATCTAAGAGTGCGATATGGCGGAAGGCGGATCGGGATAACACAATGCGGCAAAATTTAAGCAACCTTCTGATGGAAAAACAGAATATGCTTTGGTTCTCAAATATTGCGGAAATCCTTTTACACTGCTTTGTCCAAGATGGCAGCCAAATAAGAAAGTCTTGTCTTACACTAACTCCCCCTACATATCAACAAAAAAATGTTGTACTTCCTTAAATGCAAGGTCAATATAGTATTCTATAGATTCCTAACGATTACTTCGATTTTATATCCAATTTAAAACTAATAAGTGGAGGTGACATATGAATGATTAGATGACAACACGTCTATATTGGTTTACACATGTACCTACTACAAAATTTCAAGTCTTACAATAGAGGTACTTCTATTGTAAGACTTGAAATAATTAGATATGTATGTAGTTCTATATTCGCAAATAAATCGAGTTTCTTCATAAACAAGCAATAAGTGCCTCATGTATACAAGACTTGTATAGTTAAGTGATATTTCATATGAACAAAGGAAGTAGGTATACAAAAACTGATAAAATATCATACATATAAGTAGGTAGGTACATGCTGGCAAAAAACGTTATCAAGGCGCTTCTTCGAGACATTTTTCTTTATTTTCATTCTCTGTACACTGAACCAAAATCTGTTATTATATGGAACATTTTGTTTATCACTTTAATGACCAAAGCTATTTTTTTTTCAATCAACAACTGTGATTCGTAATTTTCAAATTTAAGGCTGTCCCAAACCAACGCGAAACATTCGCGCGAATATGCGACGACTGAATAATGTTCGAAGGTTCGCATCGCGTCAGTGTGGGTGCTCCCATTAATCTCCATGTGAATAAATTAAGACAGGCAAAAGTTTCGTCGTCGCTCTGAAGTATTCGCGTTGGTTTGGGAGAGCCTTTAAGATCTCGGTTGTTATATTGAAAACCGCAGTTGTCATATTGACAACCATTAATGTCATATTGACAATCGTGTTGTAATATTGTAAAAGTACATATCTACCTACACATAAAAAAAAAGTAAATTGGACTAAAAATGGTACAATTTGGTAGTTTTTGAAGTAATCGAACATACCTATTGACAACAACAATTGTCAATATGACAACTGCAAAGTATTGACCATCGACTGAAAATTCGACCACAAAACCTTTTATACTTACCAGTATAGTTAATTTTGTTCCCGAAATTTGAAGTTTACTCAACTTGCATCTAAACAGCTTCATATTGTCCCTTTCAGCTTTGACAGTGCTACAGCTATAGCCACTTTATTATGTTCAGGCAGTTACGTTAGGTAAAGAATTATGTATTAACATTATTAAGCGCCAGTGATTTTTAAACACATTAAAAAAACAAAAAAAAGTGCTCCTTTTGCTCTAAGGCCAAGCCCAAAGACCAAACCAAACCACACATCAATGGGCAAAGAACGTGGAACCATTGTAGCAGTAGCAGTGCACATGATGTAAGGCAGAATGTTGGCTCTTCATTGAATTAAAAAAAAAAAAAAAATAACAAAAATAGCAAAGCAAACTACCATAATATTCTCATCCTCTCTCACTCTCTCTTTCTCACTCTTTGCAATTTGATCCGCTCCAGCTGCAGATCAGCTTTAGTGGTTCTTGTCATACGAACGATATCAGTTGACTTATCAAAGCATTCAAATCATCCATAAAGGAACAAAATACTTTAAATTTAAGTAAAATATACATTTTCATTGTTTATATAGCAAAGTTCTGAGATTAGCTAGCGGAAGTTGTTGTGATAGTGGCAAACAACGTGGTTGCGGAATTTGAACTAATTTTTCCAACTTGATATTGCAACCTTGACAAAAATCCCTATATCGATGTATGTTCTCAGCATATTGTTATTATTATTTAATTTAATTAATCAAGTGAATTAATTTATTATTACTTTTGATGATAATAAGTTTGTATCATTTCTGTTTGTCATTACATTCAATTCATTGATCAATAATTCGTTAAAGGTTTTATTAGTGCCGGCATGCAGCGGAGGTGAATTAATCGGGAAGACACAAACTAATTTTATTATCATCAACACAAATAAACTTACACAAAATAAAATGAAAACAACAAGAGAAATATGAAAACAAAAGACAGAACACAGAACATAGTGAAAATGAAAATAAAATAAAAAAAAGTGCATATTCATCAGAAAGAAAAACAAATGCACTCAAACTTGAGCTGGACTTGAGTGAAAAATCGCAAAAAAAAACAAACAACGGAGTCAAAGTTAAATGCAGATGAATGGAAAAACAGCAAAATGTGTGATACAATTAATATGACAGGCTGGAATTAAATAGGACAATTATTATTGGTGAGTGAAATTAATTTATTTTTTAAGCATTAGGTTAACACATTATTTTGAATTTATTTTATTTATTTAATTAATCTACGAGCAATTTTACTGCTAACAGATATACCTACCTATGGCGCTCCAATAATAAATTAAAATGTAAATTATGTGCAAGATTTCGGATTTAAATTTTTCGCGAGTAACTGGCTGAACACAATAGAAGCGCGTTCGAACGCGCGTTCGCACCTGTCAAAGTTAAAATACGTGAAATTTCGTTAAAGTGAATACAATGGAGACGCAGCCGCAAACGCGACTCTGGGAGTTAAATAAGTTTCAATAATCACGCGCGTGCGAACGCGCGATCGAACGCGCGTCTATTGTGTTCAGCCAGTAATGCTGCCAAAAGAATGAATTTTTCCATTTTTCTGTCATTTTTGTGACAGTTAAATGCCAGAAAACTGCCAATTTGTCAGTCGTGTAAATGCAGCATAAGACATAAAAAATAAATAGGTAATAAGGGCCAGTTTCACAGTCAGAAAAGTGGCACTTAAGTGGGCAATGAGAAAGACTAAGGTGCCGTATCAATATCACAGTGCACACTTACCTGAATAAGTGGCACTTGACTCTCCTAAATTTTTAATCTGGAAATTATTAATCTGGTTCACTTATCATTAATATACTTGTGTATTGTCCCCTAAAATAAAGCATTAACACACTGAAATTGAAATATGAACCTACCTATTCGGGATCCATCACCGAACCCTGGTACGAACATTTAACATGCATCCCTTCAAGCGCTCTGTCGATCATCTTTCTTGGATCATTGCAAAACGGAGTATTTCGCACGCATACCTATACAAATTTGTTGTCCCTACAGGCATTTTGTTATTTTTTTCCCATACTTTTATTTCGGTTCTTGCTTGAAAGTGGCGTAGTGAAGACATATTTCTTTTTTTAGTTCGGTTCTTATTAATTAATGATACAAATTTTAATGTCAGTCGTTGAAAAAAATGTGTTTGTGAATGTTTTTTTTTATAATTGATAAATAAAATTTTCTTGAAATTAATAAAAGCTTTGTTTCTTTCTGTAGGTAATGTATGACTTGATTAGTATAGACATTTTTTATTGAACCGTTCTGTATCCGTTTTGGTATCGCCCTTCACTGAGTATGGTTAGGTATCTTTCTCACAGTACTTTCACAAGTGGATGCGTGGTGATTCTAATTTCCATACTAAATTTGAGCAACAAAACACAGTTTTGATGTTTGGGTGGGTGAAGGGGGGTTCTAACAGTCTCAAAAATGTACTCTTTTTTCAATTTTTCTCAAACACGATATGGACACCCTAGCTTAAAGTCGTAATATGGGAAACTTAAGTGCCACTCATTCCCAACAAATGACATCAAAACATCAAATGTCAGAAATCTGTACAGCTGCGTTGTGGGCACGTAAATAAAGGCACATACGACACATTTTGACAGCTATTGCAGCTGCAGCTCCAGTTGCATCATTCTATTGTGTTCAATAGTCTCTGCACTCAATTTTTGATGTGTAAGCATCTATGCTGGCGGTAGATTGAAAAAAAAAACGTGAACGTTCGTGTGCAACGTTACGTCGTGCAACGTTACGGTGTGCAACGTTACGATCTGCATACTAGGATAGGTGCGTTCAGTGAAAAAAATCTTAAGATCCGCTTCAAGCAAAACCAAGGCCGTTTTGGATCCGCGCACGTTGATTTTTACACATATTAACCGTGAGTCCCGGCACTCACACAATTTTTTTTTGTTTGACTTTACACGTTGAATATAGGCATCATTGGATTCTAAAAGGGTTGATACTTATTTGATCTGACAAAAGCTAGACCGTGTTGGTTAGATAAAAAAAAAACACAAAAAATCCTATGGTAGTGAACTCTATTTTTTCCGTTAAGTCAGAAGAGGCAATTTGGTTGTTTGTCTCTGCAACAATAATTGAAAATGTATTTTTTTACGTCCACTACGATTTGTCCACAATTTTGCAATTATTCAAAAGCAAAGACATTCAATAAGTGACATAATGTACAAATTATTTGGACGTTTGACAGTTCAAAAATTCTGTTCGTTTTGAATTTTTTTTTCAAAATTGTTGGTTCCTCTGAGTTTATTGCAGGCAATAAATTAAGAGTATTATATACAAATACCTGCGGGTATTTTAAGTGATGGATAGAAGACAAAACAAAATATCATGTCCGTGGAAAACCGGAAAGATGGCAACGCTGCACTAAGGCATCAAGACCGTAGCTAGATGTGAATTTAAGGTAGGGCAGCGCAGATAACAGGTAGTCCGGAAGTGAAAATTGTACTTGATCTGTTCTGGTACAATTAAAAGTAGGTATGTATGTTTCATCGTGCTAGTGTGATTTGAAAAAAAAAACTCAAAGTATGCCCACCGGCGATGGGCCCTAGCCATGTTGGGCCACATAACCCGTACTTCATTCAGCAAATGGGCGTTCAAATCGCAATATCTTTCAAACGATTGCTCGTAGGAAAAAAAATCTAAAATTATTTTTGTAGAGAACCACCATAGCATACTACTTTTTGATATAGCTTCAACTGTTTACGAGTTATATACGAAAAACCAATATTTTCGACATTTAACCTTGAATAACTTTTTAATGCAGATGCAGGGGACTTTTTACAGTAAATTTTTAATGATGATTCTGTTATCTGTAGCAATTTTCAGATCTATGTGAATTTTGTCCAGGAGTATAGTCTACTTTGACTGAACTGATGTGAATGTAATTTTGATTTTAAAAACGAATTGGGTAATAACTCAACCACAACTTTTTAACTCCCTAGTGCTAACTGCATTTTTACCGATGCACGAGGATATACCTACACGGATTCTGGATCTTATTAGAAACACGTGTACCTAGCTGCCCCTGTTTTATAATTTAAACCATCCGTGTAGTAATACAGACCTTTATTCTATTGACACTACTTATGGATACGTTTTTCTACAAATCCAAAAACAACTGTATATTCTGTTATCTACGTCATCATACTTATAAACCAAATTATACAACACTCAAAAATGTCTTCCAAGAAAAAAAAAAAAAAAAATACTTTCATCGTTTAATATTTCAAAATAAAATCAACACCCACCACCAGTTTGCTCAGCACCAGAGCTCATCAATCAAACACAACCTAATTAGGTACATAGATAATAATGTAGGTAGATATGTATATCTAGTTCATTATTCTTATCATTCATTCCCTATTCCAAACACCTTTAATAACCTCGTGCTCTATGTTGCAACTAGGTTTTTTGAGATAGCAAATTTCAAAATTTTATCAAGCTTTTCTGTTAATTTGTAATATGTACAAAGTAAATTTTAAAAGGTTTTATTTGATTTTATTTTGCTCTTATGTTTACCAACTATTGTGACTACGATTTTTTTTTTTAATTATTAACTGTGCCGGGTGTTCTAAACATCTTTATTGTCCCATTTGATTGATAATATTTTAGTATCTGTTGGGATTTGAAAACGTGAAGAAGTACATAAATTTAAATTCATATAAAAAGAGTGAAATATTAAAAAATTCATGTGAGTTGCATTAGAGTTTTTTTTTTTTTTTTAATTTTGTCCCTATCATTTATTTATGGTTAATTAGGAGAGCTCATTTCTATAACGGATCCTTTAAAAAGAAATTCTAGTGATAATCCTTTTTAACGTAGAAAATGATGAAATAAGTTATTAAAAAAGTTTTTAATTTATGAGTATCGTCACTATTGTTGTTTCGGAATTAAAAAAATATTTTGCCAGTTAACGTTTCTGAGATCTCACTGAGGCAAATTCCGGCAATCCAGTTTGAGCTATTGTTAGCCAGGAGGAGAAACCTGAACAAATTTCACAGAAGACAAAATTAAATATCTAGAATGAAAGAGAAGGACTCTTGTTTGGACAAGGCAAGAGATATGTTAATTTATAACAATTTGATGACTTAAAAAAAAACTCAGGGTGTCCGAAGTATTCCTAATTGCCTACCGGCACAGAGTCCACTGGCCGTGCGGGGCTGCATAAATAGTAGAGCCTTCGAAAAATGTCCAAAAAAGAAACTAATTTGCGGAAAAATCCAAATGAAGATTTTTAAAACGCAACTATCTCTTTTATTACATGCGAAATAGCTACTTAAAGTCTTAAGGCCTTAAAAGTCGAAATAACAAAAATATTGACGGTTAAACGTAGAAAATATCGGTTTTTCAGAAGATTTTGTGACGCGATGCAAAAAAATATTATAATATTTGTATAGTTACATAATATTTTAATCTATAAGCTGAGCTGTGTGAAGATCCCAAATGGCTATGTGTGAGGTTTTTACACACCATTCTCATTTCTTATCTTATGCAATCTGACAGTTCAAGCTTATAGACAAATTAAAATGGCAGCCGGGGATTCTCATCTTCATGTGGGTAATACTTTCATTCATACAAAATGAGTACCTACCTCCTTGTTAGCAAATACACCTAATGCACACTCCTTAGAAGATATATAATATGGAGTGCTCGTTTCTATCCCTAATGCATTGTAAGGCCTGGGCCCTTGATAGGGGGCGCTATTTCGGTTTAGATAAAGTCTTAGAGAATCGTACAGCTGCTATCAAAGTCATAATTTGCTTATTTTCTCTCTAAATTGTTCTAATTTGAAGTAATTCTTGAAATTGAAATTAATAAGTGTTTGTGTTTGTTTATTATTTTAATGATTTCTATATCTTCTTTTTTAGTTTTTTTTCTCCAATTTGCTGAAAACTCAGACCGAAACTTGAACAGCGAACCCTATGAAAGGTACGCATTCGAATAAAAACAAGCACTCCATATTATTTATCCTCTAAGAAGAGAACTTGCTCTTCATTAAAGCGAGGGAAAAAAAGCAAATAACCACTCTGTCTAAATGCATTCATTTATTTCCGGTGTATTCGGTGTGCTTACAACTGTTAGGCTTGTACCTGTTCCTTTTGATTCAAGCACTCAATCTTAGCAGAGAAACCAAACAGTGCGTATTCGAATTTGATTCGTTTTAACATGCCGCCTCCACTGGGCATGAACTATGCTCGGATTATGAACATGTCGAGAAAATATCCAATAGAGGCACAACAATCCATGCCCGTGCAGTAACATTTCGACGAAAACTACTTTTTGAACACGACATGACCGCTGTTCAAAGCTTGGGCATGAGATTTGACGTTTCACGTGTGTGACAGATTTTTTCTGGTTCTCGCTGAATGTATTGGTGAATGTTGATGGAAAAAGGTAGAAGTAGTCGTGAAGGGAATTTCTGTATGTTTCCGTATGTGAAACGACAGGTTGTGATGTTGGGCATGCCCTGTAGAGTCGTGGTGTAAAGGAAAAGGGATCAAATGGTTTGCATTTTTTGTGCACACATCAAACATTTTCAATTTTTTGTGTCGGTGTCTCCATTGGTGTGATGTGTATGGGGAAGTGTTATGACACCGGTGTGCACACAAGTGTTTTTTTTTTGTTTCTCCCAATCCCTGCAGAATCACTTGCGTAAATATTTTTTTCAATAAACTGTTTATGATGAGTCTTTATAGGTTTATAATTTGTATTCTATAAGCCAGACGTTTATTTCTTTTGTCCCCAAAACCTAGTATAATTTGAAATTAGGCCAATTTTTTTGTATTCGTATGAAACTGGCACTCGTTTAAGTGTATTTGAAAACCTTTGTGTAGGTAAGGTATACATTTCCGTGGCGAGTCATGACGTAGGTAAGTCGAGTTATCTCCACTAAATTACAAGAATTATAATAACAAATTATTAAATAAATAATTGGACACAATATTTAAGAAAATGTTTTCTTTGGAAGTTAAGTTATAGGTAGATAGGTTTCATTGAAATTTTCAATTGTTAATTTTGCAACGTTGAAGAAAATAAAATTAGGTATTTGTACCTATGCCAAATTAATGCTGCTCTTGAATTATTACTAAAGTGAAAAAAAAAAATTAATTCCTGTACAACCTACATCATAAAATCACTAACAATATTTAAGGCACATTTGCTGAAACGAAACTTAAGAATTTATTATCAACATAAGAGCTTATGTGACAGTTTACGCTCAGGAAAAAGTAGAACATAAGCGCTTAAGTAGAACATAAATAATATTTATGTTCTACTTAAACGCTTATGTGACAGTTTACGCTCAGGAAAAAGTAGAACATAAGCGCTTAAGTAAGACAAGAACGCTTATGTTCTACTTTTTCCTCAGCGTAAACTGTCACATAATTTCTTATGTAGAACATAAACTCTTAAGTTTCGTTTCAGCAAATGGGCCTAAATGTCTGAACTACCTTATTATTATTGAACAATTAAAAAAACAAAACATTTTATCTGAAAGCTTAGGTCGGCATAAATTTTTCAAACAATTTTCCATAATGGATTTCATTGAAAGCTGTGTATATAAAGGGTTTTCCAATAAGAGGTGTTATTTTGATATTCAAAGAAAAATGGCATTTTTTGAGATAAATGATCGGATGTTTATTTCATTATAAAAAGGAAGGTATGCCGTTAATAATGGAATACAACATCAGCCAAATGGCCGCCACGACCACGCTTACAGGACCATATCCTTTTCATGAAATTTTCCGAGCCGCAGATGCGACATTTTTGCTTGTTGACGTAGCCTCCGAGGTGGAAATGGGCCTCACCAGTCAAGATGATTTTTCGATGAAATTCCGGATCATTTTCATGCATTTCAAGGACCCAATCAGCAAAGACACGACGTTGTTGATGATCAGCCGGCTTGAGTTCTTGTGTTAACTGAACTTTATAAACCTTAAGACCCAAGTCTTTATGCAAAATACGGTGTAATGACGTTTGTGGAATGCCTGATTCCAAAGAACGACGAGGAATGGACAAACCTGGGTTTTCTTCAACACTTTGGGCTACAACAGCAATATTCTCAGTTGTTCTTGAGCGACGTGCACGGGTTTTATTCTTCACATCACTAACTTGTCCCAACAGCTCGAATTTGTCCACCAGTTTCTGTATTGCGGTCCGACAATCCGACAAGGTGCTTCACGACGACCCAAAAATGTTTTAGTTTTACGAACCGTCTCTGCCAAATTTTCACCATTTTTATAGTGAATTTTAATAATTTCAATGCGTTGTTAAAGCGTGTATCGTTCTATTTTTATTAATGGCGTAGTTTCTACTTGTCAAATGTCAAAAAATGACAGCTTCAAAAGTGACAACTACCGAAATAGCGGGCTATTCAGAAAACACCTCTTATTGGAAAACCCTTTTCATATTCATTAATGGCGCTTTAAACCTCAGAAAATACATAGCGAAAATTTTGGCCACATTGAATAAAACATAAGAAAAAAAAAATGAATATGAAATTATACCCCAATGAAAAATGACCCAAAACAAAAAATTAAAATTTTTCCCAAAATTGGGGCTTTTTTTCATAATGAAAAATTGCCCCATTTTCACATTGGAAAAATAACCCCAAACAATGAAAAAAGGCCCCAAAATAAATTATTAAATCAAAACAGAAATGAAAAATGGCCCCAAAAAATGTAAATGACAAGCAACAAAATGATCATTTTTGTGATTTTCATTTTTTCAGTTTGGGTCTATTTATTTAATCAATTTTTTTTCAAAATAGGTATAAAAATAGCATTCAAGTTTTTATATACAGATTTTATTAAAAAAAATCGTACACTAAAATCGCGCGATTTTTTTGTACGATTATTTAATCAAATATTTTTTTCAAAATTAAAAAGCACCATTCAAATTTTTATTTTTACGTTTATTATTCACTATCGCAGAATTGTCTTTTTTAATAACCGTACTAAAATTAGAATGATCCTTTTAAATTTTGAAAAATCTAATTAAAATAATCGTTCGAAAAAATCGCGGCATGTTTAATATTTGGTTTGAGGCATTTTTTAATTTGAAAGAAGTTTTGGGGCTATTTTTCATACCCCATACTTGGGGTGATTTTTCATTTATTGTTTAAAATTAAAAGTATGGGGCCATTTTTCATAATGAAATTTTACCTCAAAATTAAAAATGAAAAATAACCCCAAAAACATGAAAAATCGCCCCAATTCACAAAATTTAATCCTTTTTTTTGTTGTTGTTGCTTTTCATATAAATATTTGGGGCTATTTTTCATTTTTTGTTTGGGGCCATTTTTCATTATAGCCAAATTTCATGTAGCCAAAAAAAAAAAAAAAACATAATCTAATCTTTTGAACTTCTTGAGTATGCGTATTTGCGACTTATCATATTCTTCAATCTTCAAGACTGCCAAGCCAAGGATTGCTATAAATGTACATTTATGTATTGTATGTACGTACATACATACATATACAAATATATATGTATTTAAGTAGTTGACAAAAAAAATAAATTAACAAAAATAATATCAATTGTTATCAATTGTTAAACTTCACAATCAGTTAAGGGTTCAAATTTCTTGGTATCTGTCATTAATAAAAAGCTTTATTCTCATAAGGTAGGTATTTTTTTTTATGGTAGTCGTGTACTCGCTCGGTGATCGAACGGAAAATATTACATTAGGTACTGCATATCTGTGATACAAAGTTTAACGTCCTTTTGAGTTAAATATGAATAAATTCTAATTTTTATTAAAGGTTACAATGAAATGATGGTGCGTAAGCTTTGCAGGCTAACTGCGAGTATGTTATTACACAAAAACCAACTTTGTAATTTGTATTTGTTGCGATTAAAAGGGATTATGCTTTTAACAAAAACGTAACTGTGATCATCAGTTAGTTACAGTTAGTGTCGGTGACGGTTGGTCCAAAATGAATTTATTTTGTTGCAAAAATTAATAATTCACTCATCATCTTTTTACTGGCATCAAAATTATCACTGAATTTTTTTTTTAACTGCCTCAAAAATTAAAATGATGAGTTTCAATGAAAACTGTAACTGCCACCTACACCTCAGAAAATACATAATTAAAACTCTTGTCCACCACAGATTAGCCACATGAAGATGAGAATCCCCGGCAGCCATTTTAATTTGCCTACAAGCTTGAGCTGTCAGATATCAGATAAAAAATGAGAATGTGTGTATAGAAACCTCACACATAGACAGTAGGGATCTTCAAACACCGGTTAAATTGTTGTTGCAATTCACATCTATTCATCGACGCGGGAAGAAATTACAAGTACAACAATGTAAACAAATGGGTTTTGGAGGGTGAAACGTACGAAACATTCTCATCTTCATATGGCTAATCTGTGTTGTCCACATTGAATACAACTTCTTCAGTATTCGTATTTGAGACTAATCTTATTCTTCACGACTGCCACTGATAGCTATGCATAAAAAAAAAGAAATAAATAAAAACAACAACCTAAAGTATCTATTGGTTGTTATCAATTGTTAAACTTCACAATCAATATATCTGAGGGTTGAAAATTCTTGTTATCTGTCATTAAAAAAAAATATTTGTTTTCTTTTGGAATTTAATTAGGTAGGTAGGTATTTTCTGTGTCTAATAGTCGTAGGCTCGCAGGTGATTGAACTGAATGTAAGCTAACAGCCAAGCCTCGGCTATGGTATAAAATTTACATAATGTATCTTTGTGATATAAAGTTTAACAGCCTCTACATGTATGAATAAATTCTAATTTTTATGCATTTATGTAAATTTCAAATAAAAGAAAATATACATAAATTAAAAATAATTTATTGAAATTATACCATAGATACCTATACAAAAAAAAATAAAAGAACCAGAAAAATCAATTCGGGCGATTAAAAGGGACTATAGCCTGTAACAGAAACTTAACTGTGATCAGTTACATATATGAATGTATTCTAATTTTTATTCATTTATGTAAATTTTAGATAGGAGAAAATTTATTAAAAAAAAAAAAATCAAAAGAACCAGAAAAAAACAATTCTGGGCGATTCAAAGGGACTAGCCTGTATGACAGAAACTTAACTGTGATCAGTAAGTTACATATAGTCTCGGGACTCGGGAGTCCAGAACATATAATTTTTTTTAAATTTTGTTTTATAAAATAAGTTCAGTGATTTTATTTTAAACCTTGGCCTAGCAAATAATATAAGGTTGTACAACACTGTGCCAGCGAGTTAAAATATTCAAAATAGTATTTTTAAAAAGTACCTATAGGTACATGGCATTTTTCCATATAACACCACCCTCGTCTTGATTGAGGGTCAGGTTAACTCTTTAAATTGTATAGGAGCTAAAAATTTGAAAGGTAAGGGTGTGTGAGTCAAACAAAATTAAACCAGCTATATTCAAAATACATTTATCAAATTGAAAGAAAAATCGTTTTGAAATTCAAATGTTCGCCATTTTTCATTTTTCTTTTATAATAAATTTAAGTCGAGTCAATAAAGGTGATTACTTCGAAATTACAAAAGTGCAGCACCGATTTTTTAATTTTGCAAAATGTTTGTTTTTAGGTAAGTAGTTGGCAGGTACTATATCTGATTATACGTGTTTAAGTTTGTAATCAAATCGATTCTTGGTTTTAAAGATTCAAAAATTGAACGATTGCTTTTTACCTCCATAAGACTCTTACCGGGTCTGGCCCCATTAAACTATTTCCCCATTTATACAAGACTACATCTCACCTACGACTAGTATTCCAATCCATATAACCTGCAGAAATTCCTAAGAGGTTGCATTCAATTGATTGCTGTAAAATGAATGGGGGAAAAAAAATGATTGCAATCTTTTCGATTTCAAATGAATGCATAATTTTAAGTCGAAGTCTCAAAGTGAAGTCAATCAATGCAATCTTTCCATTGAATTCAATGAATGATCAATGAAAAAAAAAAAAAAAAAAATGAAACATAATAAGTTGAACTGAACTTAATAAAAATTGCGTATTGACAAGGCCCTCACTATTCAACTGATGAGTCCAAGTGAGATCGCCGTGACGAAACGCCAATTTTTATGGACTAAAGGCCATTTAAAGCAATTTTGAATCAATAATTCAAACATCCATAAAAGTTTTCGTATCAAGCTTGAAATAACTTAACAATTCTAAAAAAAGGAAAAAGAATTAGTTTGCATCAAAAACCAAACTTCATTTCCAATGATATAAATACAATGTTTTATTTTTAACTTTCTTTAAATTTAGTGTGTAAAATTCACAAATAAATAAAACATTCAACAGTTGATTTTGACATGAAGTAGCTAAGCTCCTCTAAGTATACAACTTTTTTTTTTGTTAACTTAATTTGGAAGTATACCTTCATGATACCTATGTGCATTTACTTCGCAAAACTGCCAGCTTTAACCAATTTTAAGCCAAATTTCTTTCAAAGTTCACAGACAAAAATATTATTGCACTCGAATTGGCAGAAATTGGCAGTTTTGGGAAGTAAACGAACAGGCCTATAGTAAATAGACACTTAAAAAGATCCTTTATACAAATATAAATTATAATTTGATTTTTTTTTCATTTTTCTAATTAACTTATGTACATGTGTTTATTTTTGTTTTTCTTCCAGAAACCATTACATACCAAAGAACTTACCTACTTACAAAAATACAATGTAACCAAGCGGAATTAACATCAAATGCAAGAAGTTTTTACCTGTAGCAAAAAAAACTCCAATAAAATCCTTCCAAACTAAATTTAAAACAAAAAAGTCATAAAACTAAATTCAAAAACATTTTCAAAAACAATCTCCTCGCATACCTAAATATGACTGCAAACGGAGATTACCGAATGCTTGGAAGAACAACTACTGATGGTAAGGAAGTCTTTTTTTGTTTGGTATTCTTCTTGATCTTAACAAAAAATATAATCATCTCATTTTCAGGCTATCGGACGCTTACCAACCGTCGATCTCTAGTCTGCTTGATAGTTGGCCTTGTGGTTGGCTTCTGTTTTGCTGAATTGTTCCTTTTATCCACACCGCGACGTCCAGAGTGGATGCCATATGTTGGACACGTTATTGGAAATGTCAATGATCCGCATCATAGCCATGATTTGATCGAGGAGGCCGGTCCCGAAGGTGAAATAGGATCGCATACACATTCCAATGAGAACTCTTCCATAGCCAATCAGCTGTACAATGAAGTGCGGGTTCTATGCTGGGTCATGACCCAGCCGAATAATCATCAATCGAAGGCAAGGCATGTCCTGCGGACATGGGGCAATCGATGTAATAAGATTGTGTTTATGAGCTCGAAGGACGATGCTGACATTGGGGCTGTAGGTCTGCCAGTTGGTGAGGGCCGCAACAATCTTTGGGCTAAAACGAAAGAGGCCTTCAAGTATGTCTATGAGAACCATTATGATGAAGCTGATTGGTTTATGAAGGCCGATGATGACACTTATGTTATTGTTGAGAATTTACGGCGAATGCTGTATCCCTATTCCCCAGACGATCCATTATATTTTGGTTGTAAATTTAAGCCTTATGTTAAGCAGGTTGGTCATATTTTTACATATATTATACTCTGTGAAAACGTATCTCTTAAAAAATTATATTTTTTTTTTCTTCAAGGGTTATATGTCAGGTGGAGCTGGCTATGTTTTAAGCAAAGATGCTCTGCGGCTATTCGTGGAGAAAGCTCTCAGAGAGCCCTCACTGTGTAGAGCTGATGGTGATGGTGCTGAAGATGTTGAGATGGGTAAATGTATGGAGAATGTTGGTGTTTTTGCTGGAGATTCACGAGATTCAAATGGACGGGGGAGATTCTTTCCCTTTGTACCAGAACATCATTTAATACCGGGACATGTGGATAAAAGTTTCTGGTATTGGAAGTATATCTTTTATGATACTGATGAGGTTAGTTTTTTTTTTAAATTAAGTTTAAGCTTATTTTGAGTAAGAGGGATTTTAGTTGTATGAACCGTTAATTCGAAAACAAAAGTCTGTCATTTTTATTTAAAGCGACACGGTGGTGGGTTAGTGAAAATAGTGATTTTTTTTTTTTTAGATTGATTAACACCTAAATTCACTTTTTTTAACTAGGAAATGATGGTCTGTCATTTTCCCTAAGTGAAAAGACTTTTATCTTGTCGATCCGATTAAAAAAATTCAAGATATAAGCTTTTTAAGCGAACCTTATCGCCTTTTTTGGAGATTCAATTTAATTAAGACGGTGTTAAGACATAGCCTTTTATCGTACCTTATACTAAATCAAGTTTAATCAGTTAAAAATTCAAATTGAAACAAAACAAAGAATGAAAATAAGTTAAGAATAATTACTTACAAAAATAATAAAGATTAATCAAAAATACTGTTTTCGGCAAAAACTAGTTTAATTAAAGAAAGAAAAACATTTCTCCCCATCATTCCATTCTTAAATAATTGCCCTTGTCTTGAAATAATGATAACGATGTTATTCATAACCTTCTAAATATTACATAACTGTTTATACTTAACTTTAACTCTTTTTTTTCAGGGCCTCGACTGTTGTTCAGACAATGCCGTTTCCTTTCATTATGTTTCGCCAAATCAAATGTACGTCCTCGATTATCTAATATACCATCTTCGACCGTTTGGTATAGTTTTTAACCACGATGTCCTACCACCAAAGATCTCAAAGGAAGAATATCTATCTGGAAAAAAGATTAAACCCGAAATTGGAACCACAGAAAAAGCAAACGATGTTTGAAAAAAAAGTAACCCTAAAACTAGAACCCACAAAAGCATAGCAAAGACGATCACTATCATGAGGTGTTCACTCAGTAACAAAAATAATAGAAACAAATAAACCTTTAAATAATAATGTCATATCTTTCTGTATACTATAAATTAAATAATCATTCGAAGGACTTAAACAAAATCAAGGACTTGAATCTTCGCTAAATAAGTTAATAATCTTATTTAATTTATACAATTTACCTTATTCTAAATTATATTTGTGAATAAAAAACATTGAATTAAAAAAAAAGTCCTTTAATACCTACTTAAATGTTTAAATGTAAATCTACCTGCTATATATATGTAATTTTTCCTTAAAATAAATAATTTCTAATTATTTAAAACATATATTCCCATTGGTTTGCCATTTAATAAAAATAAATTTATATTATATTTTTTACTTAATAAAATTACAAATATTATAAAATATATATTTAGCCTTTAAGCTCGACTGTACATTCTTACACTATTGTAATTTTGCTTTTATTTAATTTGTTATAAAAATATGTTGATATATCAAAATCAAAAATATAAATATGTAATGAAATCAAAAAGGTTCTTTGTAAAGTTCTGTATACCAAAGAATAAATGAAAAAAAATTATTCCAGACGAAAAAAAAATCTATAGTATTATAAAACAATATGTTAAAGTAAGTAAACAAAGTTGCTTAGTTGTATTCATAAGTAAAAAAATTATTTTTATTTAAACCAAGAATAGATACAAATGCCACAATATTTAATAACATTAATATTAAACAATTTAGTATTTAATTGAATTATGATAAATAATTAAAAATGCGTCTGTGAATTCAACTATATATACGTAAATGAGTTTTTTGTTTGTATTTTTTAAGAATTGTAATAAAACTTGATTTGTCCAAGGCATTTGTGCAGGCACCAGGGCCGTAGCCAGCATTTAGTTTCGGAGGGGGGCTGGCTTCCAAGTCTTGCGAACAATTCTTTGAACAAAAAATAAAAACTATATATATTCCAATTCATAGATTTTTATTAGTTTTTAAATAAATGTATGTTAAGTTCATAACGTACATATTAAAATTATTTTTGTATACACATTTTTTTGCAGCAAAAAAGTCTTTGTTTTTTTTTTATTTGACAATATCCGAATGAACAGATATCAAAGCAAGTGCATTTAGTCTTGCATAACTCATACCGCTTCAGGATACTGTTTTAATCGTTTTCATCGTTGAAAGGTTCTTCCGGCACGCTGTTGTCACTGAAAGTGTACCCAAAACTGTGAGCAAGAAGTTAATACCTCTTAAGTAAGTTTTGTCACATTATCTTAAGCAATTTCAAAACTACTTATTTTGCAATCGATGGCTTGCACAATGTACATACCAAGCGTTTAAATACTGTTTTCTAATTCTGCTTTGAACTCCACTTAAGTGACCTGCTGGAGTGGAATCGGCTAAGGTGATAGTTGATTATCAATCTTTTGATTGTCGCTTTCACGATAGCTGTCTCTATCCTATCTATAGGGAAGGATAGAGTGAGCAATCGTAAAAACGACAATCACTTAATAAAGCGATCACTTTAGTCTTACGCGATACGGCCCCTGTATTTTCGGCTCCGTCATAGCCTTGGCCATTAAAATAATTGCTTATATATCAAGATGTAGTTCTTCAAATAGTGCAGTATGGTTTTGGTCAGGTTTCTAGAAGTTTGGTCATCAACGAGAACAAAACCTACAAAATTCCCGAAGCATATAAAACTTTTTAGGTCCGTTAAACATTAAATAGTCGACATATCGAAGGCACATAGAAAGTTGTTCAGCCCCATCAGAAAAATCCATTGTTTCGTCAGCGAGGACGTTGAAACTACTTGAATGTAAATATAAACGGGCTTATTGTATATTTCGGCTGTAACAATATCAGAACATGTCTCCAGGATTTCATTTTGTATATCTGAGCTCAAATAGCCTATGCTTTTAGAGCTGGCAATGACGTGATTCTTTAAATTGTTGTCCCCAGGTTTATGAAAAAGAAAAGTCAAAAAATTCTCAACAGGTGACGCTGTAGGCGCACATTTCGTTTTTCACTTCAATTCAATGACTGTTCAATATGTGGCGCTGTAGGCGGTTAGGAAATGGCTTTTGGGATATTCTTTTTCAACTTTTGTTATTTGTAAGTTGAAATGGGGAGAAAATAAGAAAGTATCCAATTTAAGAAATTCAGAAAATTGCCATTTATAGGACGTAATGGACAAAAAGTAGCATTTCAAAATTTCAAAAATTCTTTTTGTATGTGAAAGGTTATGTACAAAAATTGCTATTTATAGATTGAAAGGGAATTTTTTATTACAAAAATTCTCTCTGTGTTGATAAAGTTATAAAGGTTGGACTTAGAGGATCATGTTTTTACATACTAAGCCATTCATAACGTGAAGTAGGTTAAAACCCATAAAGTAGTATTCGATCATAAAAAATAACTTAGATAGTTATGTATATATTTATGTTTTCTTTTGATATTTGTGTGCGAAGCTTATGTTTGTCAAGCCGTGCGAAGCCGGGCGGGCCAGCTAGTACATTATAAAAACGATTCATTTTAAAAACAAATTTAATAAAATTTAAGTTTTCGTGCCTATATTTTTTCATACCAATTTATAGGTACCTGCAGATTCACTTGTGTAAATATTAGTTCAATATACTGTTTAAGTCTTACCTTGCTGTCTATGTACATTCTATATCTACATATATAAGTATGCCAGATGTTTATTGTTTGTACCCACCTCTTTACCTATAAAATTTTGAATTAGACCAATTTTATTGTTCTGTATTCATATGAAACTGGTACTCGTAGATACCTAAACCTCGCGTGTTGAGTCGTAACGTAGGAAAGTCCAGTTATCTTGACTAAATTATAAAAATTATAATAATAAACTATTAAATAAATTACTTTACGCAATTTTTAAGAAAATGTTTTCCTTGCAAGTGAAGTTATATAAATATGTAGCTATATGATTGAAATTTTTAATTGTTAATTTTGCAACGTTTAGAAAGTAAAATTATGAAATATTTGTATGTCAAAATAATGATTTTAGCTAGAATTATTTATATACAAAATTAATTCCTGTACAACTAACTTCATAGATTAGATTATAAATATTTAAAGTTGTGAAAATTATTTGCTATTCAAAATTGCAAAATAATCGTGTTTTATTTGTTTATTTATCACTAGATAAAAATCACTTTAAATATTTAACTGTCTGAACGTTCTTTTTATTGAAAAATTTCAGCATAAATTTTTCAAAAAATTTTCCTTGATAGTTTTCAATAGCCGTGTATTTTTGCAAGCCCCGAGGAAATCGATATTCGATATTCGTATTTGCGACTTATCTTATTCTCCACGTCTGCCACGGATAACTATAAATGTACATACATATGTATTAAATAAACAAAAATAATATCATAGGAAGTTAAATTGTGAATTGTTGTTATTAATCGTTTAACTTTACAATCAGTATTTCTAAGACATTAAAAAAAATCTTTGTTCTGTTATCGAATTTAATTAGGTAGGTGTTCGTTCTGGCTCGCATGTGATTTAACGAAATGCAAGCCAACGGTTTTTGGTAATAAATTTACATGATCTATTTTTTTTTTCAAAAGTAGTTACTTCTTTATGTAGGTAGGTACATTTGATTTAGTTTAAAAAAAAAGTGTGTGTTCATATTATTTGTTCAAACGCAAACATTATGTAAGTATGTATTGTATATTCGTATTAAAATGATTTTATTTATTTTTTTAGTTAATGTTATAGTTTGTTTGAATTATTTATGTCTCCTTCTGATTGTGAGTGTTTCCTGTTTATGATTATGATTTGTCATCATCATCAGCTATGATTAGCTACGTAGCATTGTAGCTACGTAGAATTTGTCGTATAACATTGTTATAACATTAGTCGAGTTATTTACTAAATTTTTGTGCCATGGTATAGTTATAACGGGTGATTTTTAAGCTGGTTTGGTTTTGGCAACACTGGTTTTGACAGCTGACGTGTGTTTAGTACCTTGTGTCACTGTCAAACAGCTTCAGTTTGGTTTGCAATTTAACCATGGATCGTCTTACAAATGAACAACGCTTGCAAATTATTGAATTTTACTATCAAAATTCGTGCTCGGTTCGAAATGTTCATCGCGCGCTGCTTGTGTTCAGCGATGAGGCTCATTTTTGGTTGAATGGGTACGTAAATAAGCAAAATTGCCGCATTTGGAGTGAAGATCAGCCAGAAGCATTGCAACAGCTACCAATGCATCCCGAAAAAGCCACTGTTTGGTGCGGTTTATGGGCCGGCGGCATTATTGGGCCTATTTCTTCAAAGATGATGCGAATCGCAGCGTTACTGTCAATGGTGAACGCTACCGAGCGATGATAACAAACTTTTTTTTGCCCGAAATGGAAGTTTTTGACTTGCATGATATGTGGTTTCAACAAGACGGTGCCACATGCCACACAGCACGCGAAACAATGGCGCAATTGCGAGGCAAGTTTGGTGAACAGTTAATTTCACGTTTCGGGCCTGTCAATTGGCCGCCTAGATCGTGTGATTTGACACCATTAGATTATTTTTTGTGGGGGTATGTCAAGGCTAATGTCTATAGGGACAAGCCCGCTTCGATTGACGCACTGGAAGCCAACATCCATGCATTCATTCGTGAGATACCGGCCGATATGTGTGAAAGAGTATGCCAAAATTGGACTCAGCGGATGGGCTACCTGAGACGCAGCCGCGGTCAACATTTGCATGAAATTATCTTTAAACATTAAATTGCAAGGTTCAAACTATCGATTCAAATAAATATTTCATTCATTTTTTCGAATTTTTTGTGTTTTTTTTTTTTTTAAAAGTTCTAAACCTCTTTAAAAACCACCCTTTAATTATAATTGTGTATGTATTTGGTATTGTTAGTCATATAGACTCGCAGGTGGCTGCACGGAATATAAGCTAATGGCCACGCCTCATCTTTTATAATAAATTTACATAATGCATCTCTGTGACAAAAATTTCAACGGCCTCTTAGGTTACATATAAATAAATAATAATTTTTATTCATTTATCATTTCTTCCGAAGCAAAAATTGATAAAAAATGATAAATAATGTCTTTGAATTTTTTGATTTCGTATTTCCTATATTCAGACAAATGCATATAGGACGAAGGTTAATAAAGGTTGGACTTAGAGGATCATATTTTTACAAACTAAGCCATTCATAACGTGAAGTAGGTTTAAGCCTAGAAAAGAATATTTCGATTACAAAAGGTAGCTTAAATATTTGGAAGTGACTCTAGACATGCCAATTATAACAGTTTTAGTTTATAAAAGTACTGTTTATGCGGCCCCGCAGAGCCAGGGCCCTCCGCCGCTAGGCAAACTTCAGGCATCTAGAGTTTTTTTTTTACAAGTCACGCGAAGTGCGTTAACGCACGCCCATTTTTAATGGCGAAAAACTGTTATAACTGCTAAAAATTAACATGTCTCTAGTCTCATCCTAAATACATATTTATTTACATTTCATTTTTAAATTATTTGCGAAGCTTAAATTATAGCCCAGCTAGTAAAATAAAATTCAAAAACATTTTCAAAAAAAATCTCCCCTTATTAATATGACTTCAAACGGAGATTACCGAATGCTTCGAAGAACAACTACTGATGGTAAGGAAGTCTTTTTTTGTTTGGTATTCTTCTTGATCTTAACAAAAAAATATAATCACCTCATTTTCAGGCTATCGGACGCTTACCAACCGTCGATCTCTAGTCTGCTTGGTAGTTGGCCTTGTGGTTGGCTTCTGTTTTGCTGAATTGTTCCTTTTATCTACACCGCGACGTGCAGAGTGGATGCCATATGTTGGACACGTTATTGGAAATGTGAATGATCCGCATCATAGCCATGATTTGATCGAGGAGGCCGGTCCCGAAGGTGAAATAGGTTCGCATACACATTCCAATGAGAACTCTTCCATAGCCAATCAGCTGTACAATGAAGTGCGGGTTCTATGCTGGGTCATGACCCAGCCGAATAATCATCAATCGAAGGCAAGGCATGTCCTGCGGACATGGGGCAATCGATGTAATAAGATTGTGTTTATGAGCTCGAAGGACGATGCTGACATTGGGGCTGTAGGTCTGCCAGTTGGTGAGGGCCGCAACAATCTTTGGGCTAAAACGAAAGAGGCCTTCAAGTATGTCTATGAGAACCATTATGATGAAGCTGATTGGTTTATGAAGGCCGATGATGACACTTATGTTATTGTTGAGAATTTACGGCGAATGCTGTATCCCTATTCCCCAGACGATCCATTATATTTTGGTTGTAAATTTAAGCCTTATGTTAAGCAGGTTGGTCATATTTTTACATATATTATACTCTGTGAAAACGCATCTCTTAAAAAATTATATTTAATTTTTCTTCAAGGGTTATATGTCAGGTGGAGCTGGCTATGTTTTAAGCAAAGATGCTCTGCGGCTATTCGTGGAGAAAGCTCTCAGAGAGCCCTCACTGTGTAGAGCTGATGGTGATGGTGCTGAAGATGTTGAGATGGGTAAATGTTTGGAGAATGTTGGTGTTTTTGCTGGAGATTCACGAGATTCAAATGGACGGGGGAGATTCTTTCCCTTTGTACCAGAAGCTCATTTAATATCGGGATATATGGAGAAAAGTTTCTGGTATTGGAAGCTTATGTTTTATGATACTGATGAGGCGAGTTTCTTTTTTTTTTTTAATTAAGTCAGCTATGTTTTGCCAATATAACCAAAAATGAAGTACGAGGGTTTTGTAGGTGTAGGTATGCATCGTAATATTGAAAACAAAAGTCTGGCAGGTTTTTTTGTTGGCATCGGTGGTGATGGGTTTTTGAAAATAGCGATTTTTACAATTTTTGTTTAGAATAATTATCACTTAAATTAATTTCTTAAAATAGGAAATGATGCTCTGTCATTTCTTCATTTTCCCTAAGTGCGAAAACTTTTATAATGACGATCCGATTAAAAGAACTCAAGATATAAGCTTTTTAAGCGAACCTAATCGACAACAAAAATCTCAAAAAAAGTGCAGTTAATGGGAAATTTCTGGAGTAGATTTGAAAACGAAAGAAAAAAACTTCAAATATTGCATTTTTGACAAAAACAAAATAAATCACACACACAAATTCACTTTCAGAAGTGAATAGAATTTTAAATTTTAACGTTCAGAGTCAGAGTTGGTTAGAAAACTGAACAACGCAGCCCTTTCATATAGTTTGGCTAAAGAATTTGTGATTTTTTTTAGTTTGTGAAAAAATGAGTAGATCTCAAAAAAAAAAACGAAGTGGTGGAGTAGATTTATTTTCTTCCTCAAAATTGGAGTAAATTTACTCCGATTGGAGTAAGGTTCTAACGCTTTCCGTAAAAAATACTACTTTTAGCTTCGTTTAAAAAAATCAAATCGAATTTTTGGTTTTAATCACTAACATTACGATGATGGAAAAGTTCAAACAGTGGTTTCATCTAAACCGTAAACTGGGCGACACGAACACATCATTAGGTACCACAAGAGATTTTGATATTATGAAATCATTTGGACCTTGCTGCTGAATAGTGTTACTTGACATGATGATTTTATAAGTTATTCTTGTCAATTATTTTCAAATGTTGGTTTCATTTAATACAGAATTTGTTATTAAATAAAATACGATTTATTAAATTTCAATCTATAAAAATCAATAGATTTTGCATCAGTGAATTAATTAAGAACAGATATGACAAATATACGTTTCGTAAATTAGAGTTGCATGCCCACAACTTTATATATAGGGTTGCAAGTTTATGTCCGTAATGTTTAAGTTTATTGTCCTCCAATCTTTCCATTCTTAAATAATTCATAAATATTTTTAATATTATATTTATGCTTAACTGTTACTTTTTTTCAGGGCCTCGACTGTTGTTCAGACAATGCCGTTTCCTTTCATTATGTTTCGCCAAATCAAATGTACGTCCTCGATTATCTAATATACCATCTTCGACCGTTTGGTATAGTTTTTAACCACGATGTCCTACCACCAAAGATCTCAAAGGAAGAATATCTATCTGGAAAAAAGATTAAACCTGAAATTGGAACCACAGAAAAAAAAGTAACACTAAAACTAGAACCCACAAAAGCATAGCAAAGACGATCACTATCATGAGGTGTTCACTCAGTAACAAAAATAATAGAAACAAATAAACCTTTAAATAATAATGTCATATCTTTCTGTATACTATAAATTAAATAATCATTCGAACGACTTAAACAAAATCAAGGACTTGAATCTTCGCTAAATAAGTCAATAATCTTATTTAATTTATACAAATTACCTTATTCTAAATTATATTTGTGAATAAAAAACATTGAATTCAAAAAAAAATCCTTTAATACCTACTTAAATGTTTAAATGTAAATCTACCTACCTAATTTATAATTATTTAAAGCAAATATTCCCACTGGTTTGCCATTTTATAAAAATAAATATATTATATTTTTTACTTAATAAAATTATAAATATTATAAAATATATATTTAGCCTTTAAGCTCGACTGTACATTTCTGCACTATTGTAATTTTGCTTTTATTTAATTTATTATAAAAATATGTTGATATATCAAAACAAAAATATAAATATGTAATTAAATGAAAATTATTATTAAACTATTTTTATTTAAACCAAGAATAGATACAAATGCCACAATATTTAATAACATTAATATTCAATTTAGTATTTAATTGAATTATGATAAATAATTAAAAATGCATCTGTGAATTCAACTACATATTTATACTTACATTAGTTTTTTTTTGTATTTTTTAAAAATTGTAATAAGACTTGATTTGTTCAAGGCATTTGTGCTGGCACAGGCACTAATGTCGTTTTTCACTGTACAAAAAATTTGATAAATTGCGAAAAGATTTGCCTTCTTCCATTTTTTTCATGATTTATTCAAACAAATATGCCTTCTAGATTAGGGGCCCTATTATGACTCGCGAGTCACATTAAAAAATCGGCGAATGTGATTGTTTGGCATTAGGTACTGTTTGCGAATCGTCAAGTTGAAGTTCGCCTTTAATGTCAAAATGTTGGCAGTTTTGTCTTCAAATGCAAACTTCGAAGTGCGCTATTCGTAATTCCACGAAACTGTTAATTCGCCAAATCGTTCGACATGAGTCGAACGTTCGACTCGCGAGTCATAATAGGGCCCTAGATCTCCAGACGAAAGATGCGATCTTTCTAGTTTGGGAGATTTAATCTGCAGTCGCCCACACATGACATTCTTGAATTGACAGTCTGGATAATCTGTATTCTATCATCACCGATACCATCGCTATTCGATTTTGATAGAAATCAGTGTTGCATCCTGGGCTTCAACTTAGCTAGTTGTATTTTTCTATGTTATGTGATGAATCTGGGCCTCAACTTAGGTAGTTCTATTTTGAGTTTATATTTATAATCTACGTCAAAAAATAGTTTATTCCCAATCTTTGGTTTGGTTGTTGAAATCCCAGAAAAACGATATCATTTGGAAAAAAGTGTTGTTTGATCAAGTTTGATCATCAGTCCATAGATCAGTTATCGAAATGACGGAAATCAATGAGATATTTCTGATGTAGAACGCGGTCCAAGGGTAGAGCTCGAAGATTTAAGAGACTTTTGAATTTTCATTATTCACATTTTTATGCAGTTTAACAGTACACCCAAAAAAAAACTCCCTAACATAAAAAAACATAACGTGAAATATTATATCTTATTCAATAATATAATATATATTTTAATTTCTGTCTAATAGTTCCAATATAAGCGTACTGTTACATTTTTATTACTTAAAGCTAAAGTCTTCGAAATCTTTTATTACATCATATTTACCTACACACATATTCGTTTTCATAATTTTATTTATAAAGTATTTTCTGAAGTTTCATTTCGCCATTTATCGAGAAACTTATTCATATCCTGATGTTTAGCCACCAATTTGTCAGTTTTATAAACCACTCCAAATGGTCTTAAATGATATATGAGATAGTCTAACATATAAAATGTGTCCGGATGCACATAATGGAATGAGATCGCATGATCCGAGCAACAATTTAGACCCTGATTAAAAATAAGATAGTTATTAACATTTAGCTATACATAAATATATTTAAAAGCTTTGAAAAAGTTACGAAACTTACGTCATCGGTTGCATAAAATATATATCTCCAATACCAATGACTTTTATCTCTGGCAATTATATGTGATTGCGGCCCAGATGGAAAGAATCGGCCACGTTTTTCTTCATCTCGAGAATCTCCGGCTACAACGCCTACATTTTGTAGACAGTATCCCATTTCCATGTCTTCTGAGCCACCGTGATGGTTTTGGCGGCATATTGTTTTATTTGGATAGGCTAACTCGGCGAATCGGCGCAAAGCTTCACGGCTAAGGACATAACCAGCACCACCAGACATATATCCCTTGAAAATTAAAAATAAAAATTAGTATAAAATGTCCAAAGGCACAATCTCTAATTTATAAATATATTCTCCTCGTACGGGACAAAAGAATCCACAACTTATTGTGGAATTTATGAATTTTACATACGACTTTGTGAAAGAAGCCATTAGTGCCTCTTAACTATGGATGATGTGAGTAAAACTTTTTAAATTACCTGTCTGACATGGGGTTTGAATTTACATCCAAAGTACACAGGGGACTCTGTTGAATAGGGATAGAGGAAAGCTCGAAGATTTTCAGCTATAACGTACCTGGAAAAAAAAAATTAAGATTCTATAATTACTAACTAGAAAAACCCACAGGGGTTATTGTTTTTATTTTATTAAATTTTATGAATGTCTAAAAAACCTTTTTTGGTTTTGAAGATTTTTTTGATATTCTCCAAGTTGTCTTGGCTCCAAATTTAGTTAGTTTCAGCTTAGTTTTTGCAGTGTTTTTCCCTTAAAGCAACCAATATCGTGAAATTAAGGGCAAAAAAAAAAAAAACTGACATCGGTCACTTAGAACCAGTGGTCGGTTTTATTTTCAGCCAGTTTCTAGACTTGTCAAGTTTTCAATAAAAAATCAAAAAATTAGAATGCCAACTCAACAAAGAGTTTTAAACAGTTAAAAGACTTACTCTTCAAAGTTTTATAAACAAAATATTGAAAATGATAGAATTAAATTAAAATGTCTACACTTTTTCGAAAGTTGTTTTTTTTTCAATATAAAAACAATAAAAACGAAAGATATGAATATTTTCAAAAAAAAAAAAAAAACAATCACTCAAATCTGGTAGAATCTAGTTTGATCAAATTTGTAAAAAGGCGTATACCATCTTACATTGGAAAGATAGTGTTAAAGTCATTTACTTGAATATATTCTAATAAAATATTAAACAAAAATTAAAAAGGCAAAGTGCAATCTTCTTCAATTAAAAAAAAAAAACTGCAGTAACATACAAAAACCTTAATAAAGTACATAATATATATTGAGGGAAAGGATTTTTTGTATTAAAATCAACGAAACAGAAATATTAAATTCCATCATTAACGGTTTAGAAAAATGTGGCATAGGTTTCAAAATATCAAAATTTTGGCAAATAGCGGGTGTCTACACTATTCCTAAAATCATTTTTGCCTGTTATGAAAACCAAGCTCACTCAAACCCAGCGTAATGAAGTATCTATACCTACATATATAATACAAAATATTATTTAAAAAAAGGGGTACATTTTTTTATATGGAGAAATAATTTTCTTGGCCATAAAATCCACAAAATTCAGTATTTTGTTAACAAAAAAAAAAGTTATACTTACAAGGACGTACATTACAATAATTTCCATTTATTTTCAAAAAGAATATAAATAAATTTAAATGGATCGAGAAAGTCTCCACAGTTTTGTGATTGGCTTTAAATGCAACAGTTTTGACTATTTAATACACAATTATATTGACATTAACCTGCGAAACCAAAATATAAACTTTATTAATTCTGAATAACTCAAATTAAAAAAAAATAGTATACTCAGATTCCACTTTGGAGAGATAGAGTATTTCATTCCTCAAATGTACAAAATTCAAAATTTTTCAAACAACAAAAAAAAAAAGAAAAATTTGGCCTATCACAATCTCCTTAAAATTTCAAAAAACGAGTATTTTAGTAAATGAGGAATGTCTACACTTTACTCCAATATTAGTTTTGGTATGTAAAACTTTAAATTTTTAAATAACTTGAAAAAGGAACAAATTCACACAAACCTAAACTAACCCAGCACATTAGAAAAAAATGAATTTTTCAAGCAAGGGAGCTTATTTTGTACTTTGGAGAGATAGCGCAGCAGTCATACAATCTACAAAATTTCATATTTTCCTTAAACAAAAATGAGAAAAATAAGTCAGTCACAAGCGCACATATGACAATCTACACAAAGCAAAAACTTAACTTGATAAATTTTGAAAAACTAAAACTTTAACTGAGAAGGAATGAATTTATCCTTAAAATTGACAATATTGACTATTATACAAAACCCGAAATGTGAAATAGCATAAATGGGGCCAAGCGAAATTTGAAAAATCATCAAAAAATCAAAATTTTAACAAATAAGGAAGGTCTTACTTTTTTCGAAAAGCATTTAGTTTTTTAAAAATTCTGAATAAATTACAAAAAAAGCAACATGAACCTCCAGTCCAATACAATCTAAAATTAAATAAAATTTGGTAAAAAAGAACAAAGTTTTAACTTTGGAGAGATACATTTTCGGTTTTTAAATCTACAAAATTACATATTCTTTCCAAACAAAATTGTTCAAACTAGCACAGTCCGAAAACAATCTGCTGAAAAAAAAATATTTTCAGTAAATTAAGGATCTCTACACTTTTTCGAAATTTACCTTTTACCCTCTTAAAACTCGCTATTTTGAGAATAAAAAAAGGAGTGACATAAACGAGTTCCAAAGCATATGAATACCAATTTTCTTTAAAGCGGAAAACTTTTGAAAAAAAAATTCAAAAAATGTTACCTTATTAAAATACTAAGCAAGGCAAAAATTAATTGTTGCATCAAATATGAAGAGTTCTTTATAATGAAAATTCAAATTTAAATTTATGATGAACTACAAGATTAACTAATCTAAGGTGAGCTCTGTTATTTAAATGGATACTGATTAAATGACGAACTTGCACCCTACGCAAGACAACATTCCTTACCCTGATACCCTAAGTATCTATGCACTGAATATCTATATATTTAAATAAACTATAATTATCACAGGAACTCCCAAACTTAAATCAGATACCTCACCAAAAAGAAAGCCACCCATCCTCAAAAACAATTTATTCAATAAAAAAAATTGCGAAACTCTCTCAGCATGTCTACCTAAACCCCCTTCGTCATCAAAACATGCACACCTTCATCAAACAAAACCTGCTCTACCGATTTTATAGTTCTTTTTTTTTCTTATAATGTCACGACAAAAATAATAAAAAAAAAAAAATATATAAACTACAGCTTCCATAATATATACTCACGTATCATCATCGGCCTTGAGAAACCAATCCGCATCATTCCGATGATGATCCCAAATGTACTTGAATGCCTCTCGCGTCTTGAACCACAAATTTTTTCTACCCTCACCAACAGGTAACTTGATAGTTCCCAGTTCTTCGTCTTCAGCCGAACTCATGAACAACAACTTATTACATCTTGATCCCCAGGTCTTCTTGATGTGAATTGCCCTCTTCATATGGTTAGCCGGTCCTGTTAATATCCAACATAAAACTCGTGTCTCATTGTACAATCGTGTAGCAAGTGAGATATTTTGTGTGATGGAATTGCTGTTATTATTGTTGTTGGTTAGTGTCTTATGCGATGAAATTCCATCATGATCCACCATCACCACCAGGTTATTGGACACGATTTCGGTTAAGTCATCTTCATCCTCTTCATACCGTGCACGTAAATTCCTCCTTCGTAATGCTGTAACATCCAGTGAATCATCATCACAAAAATTCGCTGTCCACGATGTCATGTGCAATAATTGTGACAGGCAAAAGCCCAGAATCATGCCAAACATGAAAACTATCAGGGTTTTCATGGTGTTGTTGTTGTTGTTTGGTTTTATAGACCTCTTAGGTACATACATACATATACACATAGATACTTGAATGACATTGAAGAGATCGAAATGATATTAAACACAATCAAAATATTAACCGCACTAAACACATTAATAAAACATGTGTCGCACTCAATTAATAAAAAAAAAAAACACTCAAAGTATTTTTTTTGGTAAATTGAGCCTAGTTTAGTTATGGCATAGTTTTGTGTTGGTTTCGAGTTTAAAGCCTTGAAATAACAATATACTTATATATACAAATATCTAACACCTTTTTCGCTGTCCGATTGACCAAAACAATTACTGTCAAGTAGTAAAGCTAGTAAAACACTGACTGAAGAGAAGATCACTCAAGCTTGACTCATCATCGTCACCGTGGTTGTCGCGGCACCATAAGCATGATCGATGGTAGCGATCGGGCGGCAATTTCATGAACCCACAACAACAAACATGTAAATTTTATACCACAAACTGGTATCAAAATCCCAATCCCAAACCCTCGAAGCTCGAACGTTGTATAAACTTTACGATTTCAATTTTAACCGAAAAAAATTAACACTCTTTTCGCATATTAGTCAACAAACAAACATTCCCGCTGAACACTCAAAGAGATACTGAAAATTGTACTGAACCGAGACTGCGATACTTTGTGTATCTTCTTCATGATCATTCCTTAAGCCGGGTATTTTGCTTGCATTGAGGGTTTTTATTGTTTTTATTGTTTACATTTTTTTTTTAAATTTTTTTTATTGTTGGAAAAGATTCTTTTGAGAGTTTTTTTTTTTTTGGTTCAGTTCAAAGAGCATTTTTTGTTGTTTGCTTAAAAAGCGAGAGTGACAAACAAAAATAACTCAATTCAATATTATACACTCAATTTATTTTTAGGAATATTTTTATTTTGTTTTAGTTTGTCCGTGATATTAGCGAAAGTTTAATTAAATAAATTAAAAAAACATGTATGATAGGATTTTTTTTGTTGGTTGATAGAAGAAGTCTAGTTTAATTGATCATTCAAGAGGATTAGCCATAAGCATTAAGCAGGTTGCGGTCGAAATGGCAAAAGCTATAATTATTATGGTGATGAGTTTCTTATAGTGTTTGTTTGAGTTTGTTTGCATCGATTTACAATAAATTGTGACTCAAATTTGGAATTCTTGTCACGATGAGAAGAGAGAAAGAAGGTGTCTTAAACACATATTGTGGAATTTCTTTGAAAACTAGGCAAGTATAAATGCTCAAGGCGGATATGGGTATCTATGCAGGTGCATATACATAGTTATTTCATAATCAATCAAAGGTTCAATATAGTATGGAATACCTTTGTTTTAATAATAATGAAACAATAATTATTTTTATAATTTTTAATTACAGCTAGTAGGTAATTGTTTTTTTTTTTTAAATTCAGGCAGTAATAACTAATAAGTCTCGGAAAGAAACAGCTTTTAATTTGATTTGAGAAACAACCATTTGATCATAAGAATTTCAGCAAGCACAATAATTAGTGCTAAATGTGTCCGCGAGACCCGCCGGCCAGTGCCGCTAAGAATCAATATTTAACACAATTTCTTTTGCATTGATAATTGATCATTTAAATATGTATGTTTTTTTTTAACAATTTGAAAATGAAGAATAAAGTAAAAAAATATTAAGAAATTTATTTGATATTTATTTTAAAAAAATATCACATTATCATACGATACAGGCTGATTTGCATAAGGTGTGACGAAAAGCTAGAGCGTGTAGATTTGGTGGAGACAGGACAAAAAATCGTATAAGAGGGGGTTCTACTCCCCCCGTTTAGCCAGGAGTAGCAACTTGCTAAAAAAAAATGTCTTAAAAAAAAAATAATTAAAAACCAACGGCAACACTTACAATGCCATGTTAAACCTTTTTGTACAGCCAGAAATCTTTTCTTTAATTTTATTTTTAAATCATGTAATAATTTTGCGAAAACTTATTTAAAAAAAAAAAAAAATGGAAATAAAATTTCAAAAAATTTGTTCAAACTAATTTTTTTCAACATTTTAAGTTATTAAGTAGTATTTTTGTTTTTAAAATTCAATGCTCTTATTAATTTTTAGTCAAACAGCGAAAACCAGATGCTAAAATCTCTTCTAGTTCTTGAGAAAATTGAAAATAACAAAAATAAAATTCTCTTAATTTGAGTCTAATCCGTTGCTTAAGTTTTTCTAAAGATCCTATTTCCACTTTATAAGTAGTAAGTAAAGTAACGTAGATTTAGTTATTTTCAATTTTAAGTTATTTAAATCGACTTTTATTTGTACATATATATATTTGATAAAAAAATCTTAGAAAATGGGTAGATACCACGCCCCTTAAATATAAAATCTCAAATTTGCTGAAATTTTTCAGTGTTCTACAAACTCTAAAAAACAAAGTGCTGCATATAATTGATTGAATTCTGAGAGGGTGAGTGATGTGGCTCGCCAAATGGAAAATCTCAATTTTTCAATGTTTTCCTTTCAAAATACAGCGAAATACCTAACTTAACAAATTCTACGGTCACGGGAAGTCTGATATAATTTTGAATTTGACAAACTTTATGTGAATGTGATAAGCAAGAATCAATAACAGTTGACACAATAAAGGCTGGTCTTGATCTAAGGGTATGGTCAGATGGCTTCAACGCATAGTGCGACTTGGTTTAATCGATTTTTGAATTCTTATATCTAAGGAACCACTGATGTTAAGGAGTTAAAATTTTGTAAATCGCCTGTATTATGATTGCTTTAAAAGGGCTTGTACTTTGCTTAAGAACTTGGTAGGATATTCTACAGTAATTATATTAATTATTACATCTTTTTGATGCGTGAATCAATTTTTAGTACTTTTATCTTATTAACAAATTCCAAAACCCAACGTTTATTTAAACATATATGTAAGACAGTAACAGGCTTGCCAGATTGTTCTATTTGTCAGAATTTGTCCAAAATTGCCGACAACAATTTCAGTATGACAGCCCAATCATAATTGGGCTATAAATAGCCCAAATCTAATATTGGGCGATATTTTTTTTCGTACAAACAAATCAAATAAATACAACACTTTTCAACTCCTCTTAAGTGGGCTTTAGGTCACGAAAAAGGAAATATTAAAACACTTTTCTCTCCCTAAACCAGTGGTGTAACTACGGGGGCCAAAGGGGGCGATTGCTCCCCCCCCAGAACCATACAAAATCCCTATTAAAATATTTGATATTTTGACAATTTGTTCCAAATAAACATTTTAAAAGAATAGGGCTGCAAATATAACACACTTTATCATAAACTGTAAAAAAACTCCTGTACATGTACCCACTAACCATCCTGCTTCTCTTTGCTCTTCAAAATTTTTGTTGTTGTTGGTGAGTGCATAAGATACTTCAAAAACCTTAAATATGTGGGGTGGTTCATAACAAAAAAAAAAGGAATCGTATGGTGGAAGGGGGGTAATTTTATGAAAAAGAGTCTAAGATTAGAAAAACTATTATTCATAAACAACAGCGACCCTCACTTTATTTCGTTATAACTATTCTTAAAGCTTAAATTTATTTAACAATATCAATACATAGTTTTTGAATACATCACGAATTTAAAGCTTTGGCATAGCCGTCAGCTCGGTTGGAAAAAGTATATTAAGCGATTTTAATTAATAATCTACACGCTCTAGCTTTTTGTCATACCTTATGCGAATCACCCTGTAACATTTTTTGCTTTACATTTTTTTCCATCTAAACAAAAACTTTTGCTTTATTTTTGTTTTATTTTTCGTTGTTTTTTAAAATAAATTGTGATTGAAGTTATCGATTTTTTTTTTTATTGATATTGGGCTACTTTTTCTGCTCCGAATTTTGGGTTACAAACATTTTTAAATTGGGCTATCGAACTAGTTCAAGTGTTCAAGACATGGCAACCCTGAACAGTAACTATAATCATAAAATCGACGCTCACCAGACTGCCAAAGCTGTTTCACTTCTGCCACGTGTATAGGAACTTACTGAGTTGCACGCGCTATTTTTGATTGCCCTTTAGGGCAAATATTGTTTTTTTTTGGTAAAAGGGAAAACAAATTTACTGGGTTTTAATCCAAACTATCACTACCATGATCAAGAAGTCCGAAAAAGTGAGGTTCGTCATACCGTGCGTCGCGTGTAGGTCTGTACATCTGTGTGTCTGTGCGTCCATTGTAATTTGAGCTAGTGCCTAAACGGGTGATGGGCCGATTTGCTTCAAATTTGGTACAGAGTATTTTTTTTTATGATTCCCTGGAGGTGAAATTCAATTTTTTTGTTTTATCTCATCTATAGAACAGGAAGCTGCCATACAACGATTAAAATTTGACGTATTAGAAATGTCAAGTCTTTATAGTCTGTGTTGAAATCGTTGTGTAATCTTGCTAAAAATGCGAGATTTGTCGTGACGGAAAAGAATAGATTTTGTTTAGAAAAAAATCGATTTTTGTATTGAAAGGAATTTGACATTTGGAATTTGACATTACCCCATTTGCGTATATCTTATATTATAATGATGGTTGAACCAATTTTGATATAATTTTGTAATATGGTGCTTCTCAATAGATTAAACAATATTGCATTGAAAAATTTTAATTAGGTACTTTCGACTCTTTTAATATTTTCTCATTAAAGGTATCATAACATCATATGCATCTTCAATGTGTTGTTAACATAGTCTCGTACAGTTATTGTTAACCACACGATCAAGTTCATGCATATTTTTTTTTTGGAAAACAATATCTTTGTCACATAACTCGTATAAAAAAAGGTTATAATTTTTTATAGATATATCATGAGTACGCGGAAAACTGACATTTTTATCATTTTTTTTTTTTTTGAAATGGTGATATCTTTTAAGCGATCTATCAGAAGAAGATAGGTATGTGTCGAGATATTTTTTATTGAAAATTGCACGATTTATAAGTTTTTCATACAGTACTTCTCGATAGCGTTTTTCGTTTAAAAGTTAAATGGGGAAAACCAAACCAAATTTTTTTAAAATTAGACTTTGAATAACTTTTTTTTGCACATGATTTCACAATTGAAAGTTAAGACAGTATTTCCTATGCCAAAATAAAGATTAAAATGTTTAAAAATAATCGCTTGGATCTTTTCTGCAGTATATAATTATAATTTGATGGCATCTTAGATATCGCTCAAAAATTAACTAAACAGGAATAAATGTAGTCAGAAGACTTTAGTGATGGTCGACCTTAGCTGTTAGCTCGGATGCATTATCTATCTATTGAAAAATAAATATAACTACATAATTACCGTTTATAATTTTTTAATATTTCCCCATCAACAGTTTATGGTTTTTGCAGGCCGCTTCTGTATCAAGTTGAACCTAATATAATTATATTGCATACATTCAGGAGAACACCAACTACTGACAATAATTTTTTTAATTCCTCAAAACTCATACGGTCTACGTTTATAAAAATAGAAATGGAAATCATTATAAGTTTAAAATAACTTCTTTGGAGTACCTACCTAACTAAAATGACCATCAATCATTAATCTCACATCACACACTCCGCGTCACTTGATTAAAGTCGCTTTCTACAATTATAGTTTTTATAGATATCCATGTAACTGTAAATTGCTTAAATAAATGGAAGATATTAAGTCTCGAAAGACACTATAATAGTAAGTCCACAAAACTGGACAATAAAGTTGACTCGGTGAAACGAAGTCATGAGAATATTCATCAAGAGCGAATATTTGTATACATACGAGGCATTCTCAAAAATAATGTTTCAAGCCCATTATCTGGTTTAATTTTTTCATTTACGATATATTATATGTATGTAGGTACCATAGAGGGCATAAGGCTAAGCGTTTTAATCAAACCTGAAATTCCCGATGATGGAGAATACGAAAATAGTGGGTCCCGAAATTCTGTCTTCTGTATCTCTGTTTGTAACCCTTAACACTTATAGCCTAAAACCCTGAAGCGATTTTCTTGAAATTTTGAATTAAAGATTTTTTTGTGATTACCTAGAGTGGAAATAAAAATTTTAGTTAGCTCCAAAAGCAACGGTACCTATCATACAATCATTATGGAAGAAATTACTTTTCTCGGAATCGACTCTAAAAAATGTTGTGTGTACCTAACTCTTGTATATACGTATGGTATAGTGAAAAAGAAAATTACCAAAAACATGTTTATTTACGGTAACCAAACCTGTCATAGAACTGTTTTATTATTATTTTCGATTTTCTCATTAACAGCTTAACCTATTTCGATAAAATTGCTTTGACATAAGGTTCTTTTAATTCTCAAAAATATTGCGTTTACAAAAAAAAAACTCGATACTTATTTTGAAAATAGATTAATGATTTTTTTTTTTAATTTTGTTTTTAGTTGCATTTTATTAAATACTTAAAAATGGCATATTTATTTTATGTCAAAGAAATTTTATTTATTAAAAATTATTTTTTAAAAAAACCATTCCAGTAATTTTTGATTTTGACTTGCTCTAGGGCAAGTATTGGTTTCGTGTGGAAAAAAATGTTGAGGTTTTAATCAAAACTAACACTACGATAATCAAGAAGTCCAAAAAAAGTAAGTTTCGTCATGCCTTCCGTCGGCCTGTGCGTCGGTGCATCTGTGCGTCCACTGTAATTTGAGCTAGAACCTAAACGGGTTGATCGATTATCTTAAAATTTGGTACAGAGCATTTTTATGTGATTCCCTAGAGGCAAAATTCGAATTTTTGTTCTAGCTCATCTAGAACTAGTAGCCATGCCAATTATAACAGTTTTGGTTTATAAAAGTTTTGTTTATGCAGCCCCTCTGCCGATGGGCATACTTCAGGCACCCACAGTTTTTTTTTTAAATCACGCGAAGCGCTTTAATGCACGCCCACTTTTAATGAAAGAAAACGGTTAAAACTGTTGTAAATTGGCATGTCTCTAGTCTCGTCCATTTTTTTCATGAATTCTTATTTTTTCATGAATTCAAACGGGGTAGCAATTCTTTTCTATTTTATCTAATTTATTACTTGCACGTTCTAAAATATAAAATCTTTATAATTCTTAGAAAGTTCGTGCGATACAGTAGTGTATTATATTTTATAGAAAAAAAGAACTTTAAATTCTAACTAAGATATTGACTTTTCTATCTCGTCGGTGAGTACTTTTAAAATCTCAAACGATCGATTTGTAGCAAATCGGTAAGAAAACGAGTTTTTACCCACAAATATTTTAAAATAAATTTAAATTTTCCAAACCTAATTAAAGAAAGCTGTATAAGCTGAATGATACGAAGTGTGTCTATATTCCATTCAACCTTAACCCATATAAGTATGATTACCATCATCGCGTTGCCTTTAAAGACTTCTTAATCCAACTATATTTCAAAGACACAAATGTGTGATGTGTGCTATCGCGCTACATATGAAACTCTTCTATACATTGTTCCACTTTCCGCATTCATATACCTAGTTAAACAAAAAAACAAACTCAATAAAAAAGATAATGGCAGCTTTATGGCTTACCAACTTTTTGTTAACTGTTTTGTTTAGTATTTTCCCTATTTTTTTTTTTTTTTTAATTTTTGATTACTTCATTCTGATGTAATCACTTTAAAAATGAATAATTGAAAATTTTAATTTACTCAAATCTATCTATCGACCGTTAACGAACATAAAACTACAAAAAAAAAAAACAATTGCTCTTCAATGAGCATCATGATGGGTGACGAAACCCCCAACGGGACAAACCTAGCCTAACCTCGAGATATACCTATAACATACAACGTATATGTAACTATGTTACTTACCTACCTTTTTTTTTGTATTAATTTTGATGTCTTAAATACTTTGAATACCTTTTGAAATAGATTTTCCCCTGTCTGGCTGTCAAAATGAAATTGAAAGCTATTTTTGTTTCTTGTTTTGTTTTTTTTTTTTGGAAGCCAAGACCTTTAAGTTGATGGGGGAACTCTTACACTTGAACTTTCTTTATAAATAAACAGTGTAATGCACTCAAATGATACAGTCAAATCTAAGCCATCTTAACAGACAGTTCATCTACACAGCGAATCATAAACATGTCCCTCAAGGTAAGGACTCTTACCGCCATATTATTCACTAGACACATCCAGATTAAAACTTAAATCCAGATGTATTTACATTGAATTTGTATGCTTTACATCTGGATTTAAATTTTTAATCTGGATGAATCGAGAGTTAGACTCTCACCGTGAGCTGAAACTTATCCTTTATTTCACTTCTTTATACGATTTACTTCTTTTTTTTATCCTCCACTAGATTGTTGTAGCACTTTGCATAATCGGTATTGCCGCAGCTGGAGAATATGAAATTCCACACGATGCTCATCATCAAGTCGACCACTATGCACATCCGAAGTACGATTTCAACTATGGCGTCCACGATGAACACACCGGAGACATTAAGAGCCAAACAGAAGCCCGCGATGGTGATGCCGTTCATGGCCAATACAGTCTGATCGATGCCGATGGCTTTAAGAGGACTGTTGTCTATACCGCTGATGACCATAATGGTTTTAATGCTGTCGTTCATCGCGAACCTTTGGGCTATGATGCCCATCATGCACATTCCAAGGGCTCAGCTTCATATCATTGATTGGGAATTTTGTTTACATCGCTACATCACATACATACGCTTCTCATTTGTTTTATTATTTTAGGTCGAATTTATTAAATAAAAAATGATTGGAATTTTAATAAATAATTCATAATAAAAAAGTGTAGTTTTTAGTGTAATGAGCAGAGTATTGGTTTCTTGGGAAAATGAATATTTGTGGAGTTAAATTAGTCTTAAAATTGCTCTGTGAATGAGGGGTCACTCGGTCGTTCGTCGGTCTATTTGATTGTGCATTTTGGGTATGCATATACCTACCCATGCTTTAATTTTTACAAATGGCGGCATCTGTCAATTCTACTTTGACATTTGTAACGTAAACAGATACAAAATACACGTCAAACAAGACATTAATCACTATTACACTCCTAAAGAACGCTGAATAATTCTTTCGATTTTTTGGCGAAATAATTCGTCGGTGGTGTTCCCCAAGAACATCGGGTGACAACTTTTGCGCCACCTCTAGTTCATATACTATACATTGAGATAGAGCCTAAACGAGTGGACGGAATCGCTTCAAATTTGGTACAGAGTAGGTATTTATAATATAGACAGACATTTAAGTTTTCGTTTTAATTCATCTCTGTGGGGTAGCGCTGTGCTGTTACACATAATTTTCAATTTCTATCAAAAACGACTGTTAAAGAAGTGAAAATGTCGATTTTTCAAAATATTATTTTCTTGTCATGTGATACCTCGACGGAAAGGTGGAAATTCCCAGACCAAGAATATGCTAATTTTAGATTTCCAGAGCTTGTTAGAGCACCCACAAATTGAGTTGATAGATTTTGTGCTTGCCACAAGCCTAAATACTTACATATTCTTTACAGAACAAAAAATCGGATTTTGTTTAAAATTTAAAAAAAATGCGTTTATGGTGTAAGAAAATAAAATTTGTTTGCACAATTTTGGACTTCAATATTGTTTATACATATTAGAAGTATCCGTATTAAGAATATCGAGGGTGTACGGAGGTAGGTACAGACCAAGAAATTTTATATTTTTCATAGAAAGAAATTCAATTCAATTTGAAAAATCTTATTTGTTATGGCGGCTAACCGTTCTAGATGAACTTAATCAAAAATTCGATTTTTTTCCTCTAAGCAATCATATAAATATGTTCTGTACCGAATTTCAAGCAAAACTGCCCACCCGTTTAGATTTTAGCTTCAATTATATTTTTTTTTGAGAGACTGGACAAAAAAAAATTGTATGAAAACTGAACTACTTAACCGAAGTTGATGAAATAATTATTCATGATTATAAATGGCGCAGCAGATGAAGTGTTTCATTTCTAACTTATAAAATTGTGTGTTTGAGCCCTGATCTAGGCAGTTGAACGTGAATTAGTGAATTTTTAAAAAAAATTTGTTCATGGTCACAATTTATACCACCTTGTAAAAACTTTAAAAATCGTAAAAAACTCTTTGGCTGACCAATTACTGAAACTTTTATAAAGTCCTTAAGACCTTTGAGATGGCATACTTTTCTTTTAAAATATCCCACATAAATATGGGGTGCTAGGATCCCTGAGCCCGTTTTTATTTCTTTTGTATAAAGGTGGGCTTTAATTCGATAAAGTCTTAACCACTCAACCAATTTAAATGAAGTTTTCAGACATGATAAAGGAAACTTAGTTTGAAGAACAACTATAAAATACTTCCAACTACTTACACTAATGAAACAAACAAAATCAGAAGAAAGATGATTTAAACAAAACTGTCCCAAACCTTTGTAAAAACACCTCGGGCAGGTGCAACGAGCAAGTTCGTGCGATCCAGTCGTGGATTTTATTTTGTTTTTAGTGAAGTATGACAAATTTATGCTAAACCAATTGATTTGTTTCAACTCGATGCCTATATTTTATAATATGGACGCAGGTGTGGCCCTTAGTAAAATCAAGACCAGCTTCGAACGAGGAAATTAAAAAATTCATCAAAAATAAATTAAAAAAAAAAAAAAACAACAATTTATGACAAGTTTATTAATAAATTTATATCGAAAATTTTTAGTTTGTCATCAATTATTAATTCTTCAGCGTTAAATTTTCAATTATAGAGATGATAAATGTTTAAGTTTACAAGTTTATTAGGTCTGAGAAATTATTATATTATAATGGTGATGCAGAATATATATTTTAAGACTTTATCAGTTTTGTATATTTGCAAATACAGTTTTGGAAAAACGAAATCAGAAAATTAAAAGGTCAAGGTTATTATGTTTAGTTTTAGTTTTAGTGATATTTTTTTTCATTTTACATTTTATGGGTTCCCAAGATTTAAACTTAGCTGTTGTGTGTACGAATATATGATTTAATTGGTGTGAGATATGAATATTTAAAAAAATATACATAATGGGTGATTTTTTAAAAGGTTTAAAACTTTAAAAAAAAAAAAAACACAAAAAATTCGAAAAAATGAATGAAATATTTATTTGAATCGATAGTTTGAACCTTGCAATTTAATGTTTAAAGATAATTTCATGCAAATGTTGACCGCGGCTGCGTCTCAGGTAGCCCATCCGCTGAGTCCAATTTTGGCATACTCTTTCACACATATCGGCCGGTATCTCACGAATGAATGCATGGATGTTGGCTTCCAGTGCGTCAATCGAAGCGGGCTTGTACCCCCACAAAAAATAATCTAATGGTGTCAAATCGCACGATCTAGGCGGCCAATTGACCGGCCCGAAACGTGAAATTAACTGTTCACCAAACTCGCCTCGCAATTGCGCCATTGTTTCGCGTGCTGTGTGGCATGTGGCACCGTCTTGTTGAAACCACATATCATGCAAGTCAAGAACTTCCATTTCGGGCAAAAAAAAGTTTGTTATCATCGCTCGGTAGCGTTCACCATTGACAGTAACGCTGTGATTCGCATCATCTTTGAAGAAATATGGCCCAATTATGCCGCCGGCCCATAAACCGCACCAAACAGTGGCTTTTTCGGGATGCATTGGTAGCTGTTGCAATGCTTCTGGCTGATCTTCACTCCAAATGCGGCAATTTTGCTTATTTAGGTACCCATTAAACCAAAAATGAGCCTCATCGCTGAACACAATTTTTCGATAAAAAAGCGGATCCTCGGCCAGCTTTCCAAGAGCCCATTCACCAAAAATTCGGCGTTGTGGTAGGTCGGCTGGCTTTAGTTCTTGCACCAGCTGTATCTTAAAAGGCTTTACGCCCAAATCCTTCCGCAAAATTTTCCACGTAGTGCTGTTACAAAGGCCTAACTGCTGGGAACGGCGCCGAATCGACATTTCGCGGTCTTCTGTCACACTAGCTGATACGGCCGCAATATTTTCTTCACTACGCACAGAACGCAAACGTGTTGGTGGTTTAATGTCCAACAAAGTAAATTTGGTGCGAAATTTGGTCACAATCTTCCGAATAGACTGCTCAGAAGGTCGAGAATGCCGATCATAAAATGGAAGCAGCGCGCGATGAACATTTCGAACCGAGCACGAATTTCGATAGTAAAATTCAATAATTTGCAAGCGTTGTTCATTTGTAAGACGATCCATGGTTAAATTGCAAACCAAACTGAAGCTGTTTGACAGTGACACAAGGTACTAAACACACGTCAGCTGTCAAAACCAGTATTGCCAAAACCAAACCAGCTAAAAAATCACCCTACATGAATAGCTAGGTAAATTTGATAGCTTATTTGAATGACAACAGGCTATATATAATGATTGAGTAGATTCGCACATTTTAATAGGCTTAATTAATATTCTGGGTCATCGGTATATGATGATTGATGAATATAATGAATAGATAAAATATAAAAAAAGAAGATGGAAGCCTGTATAGGGGATTGGTTGGGTCAAATAATGACATCCAAAATGCCACAAGAACTAATTGTAGATATACCTTGATTTCCCACCTCGTCACGCCGCACTGTTTCCCAACATATATGGGCTAAGATAAGTCAATTAACCATTTCTAAGTTTTTGATGAGTAATGAAATAAACAAACATAATTTTTGCGATAGTGCTAAACGGCTAAAACTCAATCCTTTGGCTTTTTGTACTTCAATATTCGTGACTTTTTAAACCTTTCCCATTATTTAATGGAAAATACTCTAGAAATTTCAGAAAAGTCCGTACCTTAAGTGTTTTTGAGTTTATAGGTAATGGTGGGTACCCTATTCACCACACAATGAAGTTGTTTGCAAGCTGCTGGACTAAATTTTGGACTTAACTTCAAAGAAAGTCTCAATCCAATATCAAAGATTGCTTCTTAACACCTGATTTTGTACCCCATTTCACCCTGTAAGTAACTAAATCTGGAAAAATATCAAGCTCTTATTTCTCCATCCTCCAAGCATAACCTTTCAAACACAAAAAAATAATTAAAAGCGGATACTCATGTTTTTACCCATTTCATTCGTTAAATTTTGAATCTTTTTTAGCGCTTAACCTTCCGTCTCAAGCGCTTAGAAAATATCGAAAATCAAGGCTTCAAAATTACCTAAGTTAGTGGTCCTTCGGCCCGGAGTGCACTAGGTTCTCCACTAACAAACTTCTTCCATAGCAAGCGCGGTCCCTAGCTAGCTGTCTCCAGTTGCGTATGTCAAGTTGGTTGAGGTCCTTTTTGACTTGGGTTCTTTCAAGATATGCCGTAATATTATGGACTTTCCTGTCCTAAGGCCATAGTGATATCAGGTTATTCACGAATGGCAGTTCACATAGTAAGGCAGCAAGGATCACTTCAGAGGGTTTTCTTTTTTTACGATCGGCCAAACAATTCGTCGGGCATGCTTCCTCCGACCATATTTTTCAGATGAGCTGGTGCATACTCCTAACCAATTCATCGCTTGGCAGCAAGGCTGTCAGTTCCAGCTGTTTGATTAGACTTCAAATTAGATATGACTATCTTCACTTCGTAACGCGGGTTTTTTGCTGCTGGAGTTTTGCTATTTCCGTGCTAAAAATAAAGTGATATGCAAAAATTCTCACCATCTTAATTGGTGGGCCAGCTTCTCAGAGTCTTATAAATTCAATAAAGAATTTTGGTTAGGTAAATAAATTCAAACACCAATAATTATATTATGAATCTAATTCTTATACCAACCCGAAGGAAAGAAAAGCCTGTTCCATCATTTCCGTTTTATCACCAAAAATAACTATGTCTCATCAAGTCATCCGCACACGATTGGAATTTTATGTTTTTTTTAAGCTCCTGGAAGTCATTTAGTACCTTATATACCTAAACATGGGTATAGAATCTATACATTAGGTGTTAACGCCCGACTATTATTCGCTTTCTAGTTATTCAAATTACTGTCAGATTTAAATATTGTAACCGGTCATCTTACCGGTACCAAAGACTTGGTCGCGGTTCCCTTTTGTCGCATATCGCACAAACATAATCTTTTGTCAACACAGCAAACAAAAACCCCAAAGCCATCTGGTTGATGGTGTCAATGGATAAGCTCCGATCAGCCAGAGCGCCTGATGCTGTGAGAGACACTTTTTTTCTAAAGCTTGAACATCGATTAGTCTAACAAAAATCGGTGATGAGTTCGGACGTACTTTTGAGTAGGCGTCGCAGCGGCGGCGAAGGTGATTAACTCTTAATGGATTAAAATTACTTAATAAAACGGTGATTTCTTATATAGTTTATGTTTACTTTATCTCAAGACAGTGTCAAGCCTGAGGGTTCGTTTAGCAGCGTTATTCGGTTTTGCTTTTGGCTTTGCCATGGCATTTGTCACACTTTTATCTTATGGCACTTCGGTTACAGAGATACTCAGTGAAAGACCAACTACCCTGGTTATAACCACAGGAGAGGGTTCACCACCTTACGGGTCACCACCATCATCAGCGAGTTCGAGGGCTATCGCCAAATCGCACCCGGATTTATTCGAAGAAGTTCGGATCGTCTGCATCATACTAACATATGCCGACAATCGCGACAAGGCAACACATCTGAAGGCAACTTGGGGCAAACGTTGCAACCGATTGATCTTCATAAGCAACCAAAACGACCAGGATCTGGGTGCAGTTGATATTGGCGTTGAGGATAGTCATGACAATTTGTGGACAAAAACACGCGAGGCATTTCGTTATGTTTATGAGAATTTGTTGCACGAAGGCGAATGGTTTCTCAAGGCAGATGATGATACGTAAGTGATGCTCTGACTGACTTGACACCCGCGCAGGGGGGTGGTGGATAAAATGTTGTCGTTTGCATTTTAATTTTAACCTTTTTTTTTCTATCTATCTTCTGGAATACTATTTAAGATACATAGTGATGGAGAATCTGAGATATTTGCTATATGGACACGATGCAAGACAACCCATCTATTTTGGACATAAGTTCTCCTACGAAGACAAAGTGAGTTGAGTATAGCTTAAGTTTGAATAAGAGTTGGAATGGTAGGTACTATGCTAAAGTAACTGTCGTACTTGTTGAGTATGTTTTTGTTTCCTTTTGTTTAGATTATTCAAATTTTATAATCTTCCTCACTTTTCGAGTTTGGCGCGATGAAAGATGCATTTGAATATTCAACAGAGTGCCAGGTAAAGTGTTGTGTGTAAATATAGGAGTTTTTTTTTTTGTTTTTGTTTCTTTCTTAACTTTTTTGAATGTAAAGACTCTGATTTATTACCCAGGTCGTGAATCAATGCGCCGCAGTATTTTGACTTTAATGTGGATAATTTTTCTTTCATTTTTGTTGTTGTTGTTTTTGTTTGTTAAAGTTACATAGGGAAATTTAAGTGTCATGCTGATGAAAGTGTGGTGTGTGTTGCATAAAAGAGCTTTGTTGATATTAACAGTGTTGTAGTATAAAAGTAATAATTTATAGATCTTGTTCTTTTTGATCAAAAGTGATTAAAAACATATGATAATGATTTGTTCATAAAATGTTTATGCAAATTGTTAGACTACACAATGTCAGCATATTGACATTTAAAAAAAAAAAAGGAAACAAATTAAAATATCTTTGCTTAATAATATGTATCTGTTTCTATCTATCTATGTATGTATACTATCTGCTATTTTATTCAAATATTAAATTTATCTAACATGAGTTTAAAGAATATAAAAAAGTTATTTAATTATCAAAACAGCTATTTTTGATAAATAGGTAGATAGTCATAAAGACGGGTTTATCGTTTATGGGATTGGTTTAATTAATTCATAATAAAAGTTTCCTATACTGAAATATAGTTATTTAAGGCACAATTTATGAAAGTAAAATACAAAATTAAACAAAAGAAGCTAAATTCTGAAAAGAATACAAAACCTATCAATGTAAGTAAGAGGCTTCGGCAAATTGAACCTAACTTGATCGATCAGTTATAAGGTTAGATTTGATGACTTGAATATAAAAAAGAGAGGAGTTTAAAACCCTTCCACTCTATCTCAATGAGTGAGTATAAAGATGACATGTCAAATTGGAATATCACGGCCCCAATGCAGCAACAACTGTTCATACTTATCACTTAGTAACTTATCATGAATCTTGATACGAATCTGTGTTGGTAGGAAGAAATAATTTTCCCATACGTCCATGGACGATATTTCCGACTTAGGGTCTATGGATATTATATCCGCGGACATAATGTCATCCCACCGCAATAGAATCTTATCAAGATTCATGATAAGTTCCTAAGTGATAAATTTTTGGCTCAATAGGGGCATTGTCTGTCTGTGTAATGGAAAAAAAAAATCCACTAAAATCGGTTTTAACATTTATTTCAAAATTCTATTTAAAAATCCACAAATAAATCTATATGTACATACATATACACTATACACACTCACCTCGTAGCATAAAAACAACTTGTTTCATTTGACTTGCCCATTGAACAAACGATCAGTAACTCACCTTTATATTTAATTAACTGATTTGCACAAGAACGCGCTTGTGGTTGTTTATTTTCTCTATTCTGTGATAAATAACGTCATTTGCCGTGAATGAAATTGATGGTTAAAAAAAATCTATTACGTTTTTAGTATGATATTTTGTGCGTTTTTGAAAAAAACTTTTATGCACAATTTTAGCATGTCATTTCAGCTTAAATTAAATACCTAAGTAGGTACCTATTGATAATCCAATATAATTAGAACCAAAGTTATAGTCTTTTAAATGGACTCATAGTGGCTGATTACATGGGTCTTTTTACTGAAAGTCGTTTTACTGAACTCGTGATTACACGGTGAAGAAAAATCCTTTCTACCCTTACCTATCTCACACCCTTGAAATCCATTTATATATATCTCACTCAGACGTTTCATGCTGGTGAAATTTGGTCGGAGTCTGCCTTCTCTTTTTTACTCACATAAGATCTACCTGTCTCACCGATGCGCTCTTCAGTAAAACAACCCATGTAATCAGGCACGTATAGACTGTTTTTAAAATTTTGCACAAAACCAACCATTCTCCATTAAAGCTCGTCGTTGAACAACAACCCCTCTTTTTTTCCAGTTTGTCTGCACAACTGCTATCAACGGATCTGCCGGCGAGACAAGCTAAAATTTCAGCTACTTTTTGCATTGTGTACAGCAAATGCGTTGCCTATGAGTCGCTTCTCATAAGAGCGTGTGTATTTAAATGATCTGTCATTTATAACATCAACGCAACACATGTGACAGATTCTATGGGTCGCTCTCTTCAGTTATAACTTCTATTTATAAAAGTCCAAAAAAACATCTGGTTTGTTGAAAAATCAAATAAGAAGTTCCCTCCCAGGTTTCTATAGTACCTGGACGACCCCTTCTTTTACTACACTATAGGCGTTCTTCTTTTTTAGTTCAGAGCAGAGCCTGAACTGTCAAACAAAAAATTGTGTTTCTTTTTCCGCTCTAAGTGTTCATAGCTTCAAATTTTTGTTTCTTTCTTCGTTCTGAACGTGGTCTCAGCGTGTTGAGAGTGCGCTCTATGAGCTCAGAGTAAAATAACTGAACAGACAGAGTTAAATGCTGAACACAAGCATTTGACAGCTAAGTGAGCTAAGTGTTTCAGGTGTTAGTTCAGAGTGCTCAGAACAGAATACGTTCAGAACATGCTCGACATGCTCTGACTCTGTTCAGAGCTCTATTCTGAACTAATAAAGAAAAACGACTTATAGCTCATGTCTCATCTGCTGGATCAACTCATTCTGTGCTATAAATATACCAATGTTTCGAATTAGACAAGAATAGTTTTCGAAAACTAAAATAAAATTCCATATTAAATCCCTCTCATTTTTCCCGTGGCATCAAAAACACCCATAGTTAACTAACCAAAACTAACCCAAATAAATTTCCTTTCAAAGCATTAAAAGCAAAACCGGGATATTCAAGGGGGTTGTAGTGATTCCTTTTGTTTTTTTGAGAGATGACTTTGTTACTTAAATGCCTTCGCAATCGGTAGAACCAGATTTTTAAAACTTTAAAAAATAACGAAAAAAAGTATGGCTGTTCAATTTCTGAATCTAAGTACTTGACCTTTCATGATTTCAGTAAGACCGTTCTGATGGTATAGGTACTCTTTCTTGCGAATATCCCACAAATGAGGTGCTAAAAATCCCTGATGTCCACAAATTTAAATTTAACCATCGATTAAAAATTTTCTATTTCTGAAACTATTTATATGACATTTTTTGACCAATTACTTACTAGATGGCATACTTTTTTTTCTGAATGTCCCACATGTATAGGGTGCTATGATTCCATAGCCCTTTTTCCGCTGTGTTTCACTTCTTTACCAGTATTTTTCTGACTGAACTAAGCATCCTAGCGAGTTGAAAATGCCATAGCCGTGATCCGTGCAGAAGCTGCGTCAGGTTTGTGGGAAGCACTTAATGTGTTAACCCGATTTGAGAGCTCTAGCAACCTAAAAATAGCATATAAGTGATCTGGATTTTTTCACCTTTCCATCGAGGTACCTATAACACGACAGGAAAATTACATTTTTAAAAATTAGCTTTTTATTGTTTTGCACTTTTTCAACAGCAATTTTTTGCTGAACCTTAAGCGTCCTTGCGTCCACTTTTCCATCAATGTTTGCAAAAAGCCAAATTATCGATATAAATGTTTAGATTTCATCGGATTGTTCAAGTATAGTCGTTTAAGCCTCAAATGTATTCTTTTACCTTCCAAATACTAGTATTTCTTTTGCTTTGTGTCATGTATCTAAGAACTACTAATTTAACTGTGCTAAGTGTATCTCAACCTTGACTAGTTTTGATTTCCAAGAATCGATTTAATATTTCAATTTAAAAAAAAAACATATTAAACGTGTTAAAATATCAATTTTGCATAAAATTATGTAAGAACGCACACCAAATTGACAGACAAAATTTATACAAAGACTCTAAATTGTTCTTTTAAACTTTTATTTTTAATAGGGGTAATGCATATATCTACAGGTAGATATCCAGTTAATATTTCTTAACAAATACATTTATATTCAACCATTTAAATTAATATACCTAATTAAATTATGCCAAATCAAATAAAAATATTTTAACAACAACTTGCTACTTCACTTAAGATTTTTTTAATTTCCTGTAAAAAGAAAAAAATGATGAAAATTCGTAATCATTTCGCACACTCTAAATTTATTTATTGGTTGGTTGATATTTTAATGTGTAAATACCAATTATATCTTCGCTGGTTGCAGATTCACAAAAAGCTATAATTAACGTTAACGTTATGTGCGCGGCATCAGTCTCTCTATCTTATTTCAGCAATGCGCATTTAGTTTTGGATAATATTTTTTTTTTGAAATAAATATGTATGTACTTTGGTTTGGCATTTTAAAATGTCAACTGCATGGTGTTTGCCTTTGTCAACAATATAAAGTTTGGCTGTGGTTTGTTGGATGACTACCATAAGGGAATCACTGACCTTGAATATCATATACCTACCAACAGTAAATAAAAATCAATAAAATTACTTGCAAAATGTTCAAGTACATATTTTAATGCAATAAAATAAAAGACAAATAAAGTTTGTATTTTTATAGCACAGTTGGCGTCAGTTTTAATTTTAATTTTATATTTTTTTTTTAATATTTATTGAACCTTTTTTATTTTATTTATATTGGATGATTTCATTAATCAAAATTTAATTATTAATTATTAAATTATTCATTTGACATTCAGCCAAAGCCAGACAGATAAATTGAAAGATTTTGATTGGTTAAACAAGTTTGCAAACAAACAACAACAAAAACGAGAATTTATAAAATTGTTTTTGTTTTGGCAAAAATACTGCCTATCAGAAAAAAAATAATAAATATTTGGGCAGTAATTACTTGAATTTATATTCGTCGACATCAGGTTCATGGGTTTGTTTACAGGGATTCATGGGTTATTGAGATAAACTCGAAACACAAGGATGTACATATTTATGCGATGGTTTAATATATGTACATACAGATAGTGTAATTATGTATTAATAAAATATAAAGTGTCTACTAGATATACTAATAACTTGACTTTAACTTATAATCCTGTTCTAGAATCTGGAAATAATTTAAATTTGTTTATTTTTATATAAATAGATTTTTGGTCATTAATAATTCATAAACAATTGAAAGAAGACTATCCACCACTGAAATGTGAACCTCTTTGTTTCAACTTTTTCGAGTTTTAGGCCCAGTTTTCCAGTATCAATTGATGAGTTAACTCTGAATTAACCATAGCTAATCTTGGATATTTTTATTTATTTATTAAATTAATTTTGTCAAAAATATCTCCTCAGAGTCATGACTTTATGTCCATATCTCTGCCAAACTCTACAACTTATGCAAGATGATAGGGGATAAATTTCGCTACTCCTTTAAATTCAGCAAGAACACCAACGAAACCCTTGATTTTGAACTTGCTGATACGAAACTTGTCTGTGTTCTCCAACACATTATAGCGAAATGGTCACGGAAAACGCAGCGAAAAATGACATTTCTTTGTGGTCTAGTCTCCATGTTGTGCGTGTATATGTAAAAATAGAAAAAAATTTATTCTTAAATAATTCGATTTAAAGAAATTTATTTCAATTTATTTAATAATTTAAAATTATTTTTCACAACATAAATTTTTAAAAACTTCAAACAAAATAATCAATTTTTTTTAGATCTGAAGTCGATTTTTCAGATCTCGATTTTTAGCAAGATTTATACAGATTTTCACACGCACTTGCACACATCAAAGAAAAGTGGCATTTATCAGTGTTATTTCAAAAGTGGCACTCACACAATTGCAAAACAAACTAAAATCATGTTTTCTGTTCCTTTTGCCAGTAAAATTTAAGATCTGACACCCAAATCTGAAATGGTTGAAACGAAAACCACATAAGTGTCACCAATTGCAAACAAAAATAAACAAACACAAACGCGAAAAAAATGACAGAAAGCCATGCTGTAAATAATGAAAGAAACAACAAATATAATTACAAACCAACATAATGGCCGCGTTCGGGCAAGTATCCGATAGGCTATCCACCACCTATCCCAAAAATTTTCAGATAGCTTGAGTTGCTGTTGCATCAGCTGACATCAGATGTTTTTCAACAAGGGATTTCAACAACACAAGCTTATCCGGATAGCTTGGGATAGTTGCCCAAAGGCAGCCATTATGCAAACTTCAAATGTCACATTTGCGCACACCATTAAACTATGAGCAAACCCAAACGATGCGATCAAAACCAATTTGTCAAACAAAAAATAAACATACGTCAAACATTGAAGTTTTAGACACAAGAAAACGAATCTTATAAAAAAAGGCTTCATTTTTAGCTTTGCATCACAAGCAAAATAACCAAGAAAAGAACTTTGCATTTCTTATTTCCGTTACCTGTTTCAGAAGGTAACAATGTTTTCACAAAACAGTCATCCAAGTTCAACTTCAATCGAAGTATCGTGCAATATGGCGACCAAATGGTGCTTGCTTCGTTTAATAAAAGTCGCATAACTGAACGCAGCAGTGGAACATGGAACATGGAACAACCGACATCGCGTTGGTTTGCGCATAGCATAGAAAGTAAGGAGACTTCTCCAATTTATCAATTTGGCTCATCGAACAGCTTGCAACAAAACGAAAAGGAGAACGAAATTTTTCGTTTACGATTTCGCTCTGTCATTTTTGATGTGTAAGCAAGTATTCATGCAGCGTGGCGGCGGTAGAATTAAATAAAAACGTGGCGGACTTTCATCTGTGGGACGTTACGATGTAGCACGTTACGCTACGAAAATTTGCGCAGTAAGATATTGGGTACGTTCAGTGATAAAAATCTGAAGATCCCCTAGTCCGTTTTGGATCCGACGAATGGACGACTTCGCATACGGATCCAATATGGATCCTCAGAACTGCGCTAGGACAAACGTTGATATTTACACAAATTAACCGCGAGTCCTGGGACTCAAACAATTTTTTTTTGTATGTCATTTTTCGTTTTGCGTCAGCAGCGTTCTTTAGAATAGGCGAACACCAAACCAACACATCATTATGGTTTACTTTTTGATTTTTTCCAGAGGCAACACTGGCACTTTGATTTCCGATTTATTTGTAATTTACTCAAACAACAATAATTATTTAAAGCTAGTTTCGTACATATTTTTTTCTATAATAATTGAATTTGTTTTCCATTTTTATAGATTTACATGTCTGGTGGAGGAGGATATGTTCTCAGTAAGGAGGCACTTAATCGTTTCATAGTTAAATCGTTTGACAATGAAACATTGTGCTTAAGTGCACAGCCTTCGTCGGAAGATTTTGAAATTGCAAAATGCCTCACTAATGTTGGTGTTGTACCAGGAAACTCAATGGATCCCATTGACTATACACAAAGATTTCATCCGTTGTCATTGCAGGATTATGTACAACCAGATGCATTAAATTGGCTACCTGGATGGTTGTTCAATAGAAGTATAGAACCCATACAAACGGTAAGAATACAAAATTAGTGTTGATTTGGTGTGTTTTTTTTTCACAATCCCCAAGGATCCAACGCCAAATGCAGCAACAATAATCAATAAGCCCATCAGAGAGATTTTCGGGGCTTAACTTAAACGTGTAGAGAAACTGTGTTACTGGCAAGAATTACACACTTGTTATCTATAGTCAGTATGGAAATGTTAATTTTTTTCTGCGTGATGGCGTTACGCGTAACTGATCTCTGGTGTCGTTTGTCAGTTTGCTTTTAATTTTGAAATTTTTTTCGCGACATAAAGTGGGAATCGGCACAGCCAATTGTATTTTTTTTCCCAACAATTTGAAACGTCAAAAGTGTAGGTACGTGAAAAATTAAGACTTGGCGAAGTCTTCGAGGAAAAAAACATATCTTTTGTATTAAGAACTGCATTTCGGACGGATTTGGTTGAAAAAATGACATTGGGGATTAGGGACGCCATCACAGAAAAAAAATGAAGCTTCCATACCAACTATCGATAACAAGTATGTAATTCACGCCGGTAATACAGTTTTTCTCCGTGTTTAAGTTAAACCCCGAGAATTCTGTGCGCTTAGATAAGCTCGGAGGGGGTTAGTTGTTGTTGCATTTAACAACGTCGTTTTTTTGATGAATTTCCTCCGAACTTGCAAGTAACATGCCTAATGTTTCTTGATATTCAACTTAAATACCTGCTCTTTAATTATTGTTTGAATTAACGGAATTATTTAAATTAATTTTATCATTATTATACTGTTTCATTTTGTTTCTATTTCAGGGGCCTTCTTGTTGCTCTGATTATGCGATATCATTTCATTATCTAGACTCAAAGGATATGTATTTATATGACTTTTTCCTATATCGAATGAAAGTTCATGGCATTGAAAAGCAACTACGAGCGTTACCAGATAAAACATCATCAGAAATTGGATAAACCGAAAGCAACACATCTTGAAGTATATACTCCCTGTGGTTATAACAAAATCATGTTAAGAATATTATTAGATATGTAAAGTTTTGTAAATAATAAAAATAAATATTTCTATCCACCTACTATACATAGCTATTTAATGTATAGATTAGATATGTATGTAGATATATGTTATTCCTTAATATCTCTTTTAATAAAGTAAATATGTGTTTGAATTTGATTATTATAAACGGTAAAATATAAAAACTGTTTGTTTTCAGGGTTATAGGAGGGTGTAGCCGAAAAGCATGCAATGTATTTTGGTGATAAGCTATTTTCAAAAAAAAAAACAAAATGGAGCTCATGAAACAATTTAAAGAGAGCTTATGTTTCTGTAAGCTCAGTTCAATCAAAACAATTTGTATAGGAAGACTCTGTTTTCATCTATACAATTTTTCAATAGCCAGTTAAACTTCAGGTTGTATTTATAATTCATATATAGAGCTAAATAATAACTGAATATTAATATTAAGTCAGTCAGAGATTAAAGTTAAACCAGTGTTGGGAAGTTAACTATGGATTTTCTGAACACATGGTTTTGATGTTTTATCCTTCGAGTTTGTTAGGTCAATCCGCATGTGCCAAAAGAGTTAACTAACTCTGGTTTAACTCACCGCTGCAAAACTGGGCCTTAATGAATTCAATCGAATTTTAACCAAGTATGATGTCCTTTATACGTGTAATTTAGTGGGCATAGCTATAAGCACTGGTTTAAAAAAAAACTCTGTTATGTGAGGAATCCATTTTGGGTTACGGGTGTGATCTTAGACAATCCTTCATTTGTGAATGGGTCATCTATAATGTTCATGTCGTGTAAGAAATGTTGGATGAAGAATGTTTTTTGTTTTCATTAGGAAAATATATAAATACATAGCTAGTAAAAGATTTTTAACAAAACTAGGTATATTGATTAAATCACGTAAACAAAAGATCGGACAATATCGTTTCCACTATGGCATCCGGGATTCTATCTCTATCATATCTGTGAAGTAAAATAAGGATGTTTATCTTCAAGACGATATCCTTCGATCGTTTTCGTTTTACGTTATGAGGCCCCAGGTTGTAAAGCTTTTTTTTTGTATGCGAATTCCGTATAATGTATGTATATTATGTAGATATGTATTTCAAAATTCATCCAAAGTCAAAATTTGATATAAAAAAAATATAAAGGTTTTTCAATTGGATGGGTTGGACAGTTTCACAAAACACGGCTTATTTAGCATTCTTTTTGATGTGTAAACATCCATGCTGGCGGTAGAGTGAAAAAAAAACGTGAACGTTCGTGTGCAACGTTACGGTGTGCAGTGCAACGTTACGATCTGCATACTAGGATGGGTGCGTTCAGTGAAAAAAATCTTAAGATCCCCTTCAAGCAAAAACAAGTCCGTTTTGGATCCGCGCACGTTGATACTTACACATATTAACCGTGAGTCGTGGCACTCACCCATTTTTTTTCAATTAGAGCCAGACGAAACTTAAATATTTATACTCAACTTACACTAATTCGCATCGTAAGTGAAGTGTATTTATTGCTCACGTGAGGTATTAAATATTTTACATGAACATTCTACAACCATTAAAAATTATTTCTTAGTAAGACATGGGAACTATGGTACCCAAACAAAATAAGTTGCATGTTTGTATACAGTTGTCTACTTCGCCCAAATATGTCGTCGTGTGTGATTAAAAAAAAAAATAAACTTCATAGAAATAAAACAAACAGCACAAATCTTACAATTAGTTAGAAAAAAAAAATATAACACCCCTCCGTGACAATGTGCTGAGAACATTGCCGTGACCAGGATTCGAACCTGGGTTACCACGGCCACAACGTGGGGTCCTAACCACTAGACGATCACGGCTATCGGTGTGTTGTATAAAGTGGTGTCAAATTGTTATCAATTGAAGAGAAACTTGTTGATACGTCATTGTAATTATTATTGTTAGAAAACTATAGATAAGCGCATAATGTTAGATTTAATATATCAACCAATCAAGAAATTATATTTAGAATTGTCTTACTGATACTGAACAAAAAGTTTTATTTTTGAATCAAACTCGTTCCATATTGAAGTTGTTCTATTTCTGGATAAGTGATAGAAAAAGTAATATAAAATGAGGCAAGTATCAGTCTCGTATTTTTACTCACAGCGCATGTGGAAGAAAAGTATGTTTGCAGGTATGTACATAGAAAAAAAGTAAAAACCAGTCCACTGACACTGAGTTTCTGAATTAACAAGAGGTGGATTATGTGGTAAAATGAAGGCGATGGTTAAGTTATTGTTCAAATTTCTTGATGAGTAGAGGAAGGGGTACATTTTTGTAGCTTGAGTAGGTATACTCACTCATTCCAATTCTTCTCTTGTTGATATCCTATTGCCATAGTACCTAATTCAATACAATCATACTTTTAGAAATACAGCCTTTTAAAATGTCTTGTAACATAAGATATTTTTGAAAGACGATTTTTAGATTGGTGAAGGTATCTACATAAACACATACATATGTATTTGTATGTATTGTCAAGAGAATCGAGATAAAAGTTCAAATAAAACATTGATTACAACTAAAATTACTACAAAAAATATACCTATTTCTTTCGAAAAATAGTGTTTGATAACTTATACTTATAAAGTTGCCGTAAAAATGTCTGTATGAATAAATGTAACAAAGAAAAATGGATTAACCTGTTTTCAAAATATAGATTTTTCAAATTTAAATTGTTTTTAAATCCAAAAATTATTTTTTTTTAATTTTTTGAATATACATATGTAAGTACACACGTCCCCCTTATGCCAGAAGCATGAATGTGCAAATTTTCCAATTTTGAGTTAATAGGTTGGGTTGATTAACTTTCGTATGTTCTATAGTAGTTATACGAAAACCTTGAATGCCATGCGTACAAGGAACCCACAATATTTTACAATGTCAATTACATGAATATGAATGTAGAGTTCAGTCTCATAAAGTTAAGCCAGAAACACGAATGTGGCACATTCATGATTCTGGCTCACAACTGAAAATTATAAACCGCACGCAGTTATCATGAATGTGTCATATTCGTGGATCTGGCATATAACACTATTTGCTAGAAAAAAGTCCATTCATTCGAAAATTGAAAAGAAAAATCAAAAAAATATTCCCGTATGCGTCCCTGTGCCTGCGTAAAATGGGCGCAACATAATTCGATTTGCGGATAATTCGACTAAAACAATTAGACCAGAAACAATTCGACTAAAAAATAATTCAACTAACAAATAATTCGACTAAAGTAAATTAAAACTTAAAATAAGACACTATAACATCCGTCCAAATAAATTCTGTATTTTAAAAAAATATAAAGTTTACGGTTTATAAACAGTGATGTAATAAACCTCCCTGCTTGGGTTTACTATGGGATTTGGAATAGGTGCAAGGTTGGTTGTTTTGAATTGTTATTTCGAAGTACATAATAGATTTTGTTTTCACTTGCTTTGGCGTTATTACCATCGAATTGTTTTAGACGAATTGTTATCAATTTTTTAATCGAATTGTTTTCCGTAGACGCGTATCTAATTCCTAAAAACCTTTTGAAGTCCACACAGAGCTATATATGACGGTTTTTTCGACTTTAATTATTTTAAACAAAGAATGATTAAAGTGTTCTTGCGAAGTATTTGCTGCTTTAAATACAGAAAAGATGATTAAAAAAAAAAAAAACCTATTCTGGGGAAGACTTTTTAGTAACCGAACTTCCAAAAACAAAGATCGCCGCTCTTCAATAAATTGTAGGCAATCGCGAAGGTGAAACTCAAAAATTAAATAAAATCTGTGAGACATTAATAATTCTAAAAGAATATCATCCTTTTTATAAAAATCTAAAGGACAACAGTGAGGGTGAGGTACGTGATGACTTACTGGTAAGGTTCCAGTAAGTCATCACGAACCTCCCTCATAAGATTCTGATTCCGAAAATGAGAACTAAGTGATTAGTTAATAATTGTTATCATTTTTTTTAAATAAAACATATTTACATGTATGTATATTGAATTTAATTTTCTTTTTTGTTTAATTAACCTTTGGGAAAGTCATTCTTATTGAAACGTGAATGGGATTTTTTTTAATTTGTTTGTGCCCAAAAGATGAATGTGCCAAATCTCGGGGAAGGGAAGAGGTGCCAACATGAAAACTATATCGGCGCTAAGAGCAAAATTATAAAATAATTTACAAATAAAATGTTTTTTTCTGAAACCAAACAAACTAATTTTGCGAGAGCAATGAACATTCAAACATGATTTCCCAACATTTTCATTTTTGCACATTCATGCTTCTGAGGCATAGGGGGGGGGGGGGGGGGCGATATGTATTTAAATTTAAAAGATCTTCGTGTATAAAAATTTTCATCAAAATCGCTCTAGCCGTTAACGAGAAAGTCGAAATAAAAAAAAATTGGTTAGCTATACAGTTTTTGAATTTTTTTTTTATAAAATCGTTAGAGTCGTTTTCGTTATAAATTATTTTTCACATGACGGGTTTATGGCATGTTTGTACATACCGTTGTTTTTGAAGCTAAAAAAAAATTCAATTTCATTTGTAGGGAATCACTAAAAAAACTTTAAGTTTAAGATTACAAAAATCGCTAGTTTAGGCTGTAAATTGAATTCCAGACAGTAATAATTGCGGGAGCCACTTTTTTCGTGTGCTCAGCGTAGTACGTCAAAGCTTGCCCCATATCACCCATATCATAAGTGGAAATTGTATGGGTGGCTTCTTAAGGTAGCCATCACCTGTTTTTTTTAATCAAATTTCGTTTTCGTTTCCTTATCTTCATCGTCGGTGTCATATATTGAACCACAGCCCTTTTTTGTGTTTAGAGTAAATCGATGTGTGCCGGTGAACCATTTAGTTAGAAACAATTTTTAAAATCTTTTTATGTAAAGTCTTGTAACTTACCATTTGGGTCTTGAAATTTATTTCAATTATTTTTTATTATAAATTTATACCTTGACATTATTTGATCCAAAAAACTGATATTTTTTGTGATATTAACATAATATGTATAGCAAGTTTTTACCCCCTCTCCTGCTCTTAAGAATTGAATTGTTCAAATTTAGGGTATACTCTTTTAGGACATGCTTAGGACGTCAAAACAAATTTCGACACCAAAATTTAAGTTTGTGTACGATTTGTTTTTAAGTTTGACCGATTTTTGTCTAGTTAAATAGATTAAATAGAAAGATTAAAGTCTTGCAGCAATTTACATAAAGCGAGTATGGCCCAATTCAGAAGTTACCTGTGAAAATAAACGGGATTTTAAAAATTCATGAATTCAATTGTTTAGGTAAAAAAAATTGCAATCCAGTTTTGATTTATTGACTTATAACTTCATCAGATGTCTAAATCCGAACAAAAAGTTGCATAATTCACCTATACATATAAGCTTCTCTTATTTCTAATGCAAATATCCTCAAAACTGTTAGTTAATCTTTTTTAGAATCAAATAAGTCTTTACTGTTACGACCATAAATCAACTTAAGTCTTAAGAATTAACAAGAAGTTTAAACCTCTTAGTCTAAACATCATCTGTTATTCTTCCATGATGACGACGAAACGACGATGATGATGGCAATGGTGATGATTGTGCAGACACAGAGGAACATTCTTTTTCTTGTTCCAAATTTGGACACAAGTGCGTTCTGTCCAAATGCGCGTTCAATGGCTCTTCAATAATTCAATTGACAGGTGTGAGTTGTGAGTATGGATTTGAGTTTCCAGCAACATCAGCTAAGTGAAATGCGTTACAACAGGTGTTTGTAGAGTGTCGAGATAGGTTAGGTACGTGATGCACACCATCGGCCGGCGTTGGCGTGTGTACGTATTTAAACAGACAGTGATTACTACATTTTTTCATGTTTTTTTTTTTCTCTTAGACACGAGAGTTAGAAATCGTGACTGAATGAGATGACTTGTAGAGGTTTTTTTTTTTTAAATTCAGAATCGCAGTTCAATTTTTATCGGGAAAATCATATTTTTTTTTTCTTAAACAGATGTGCTGCGGCTCTCTTTTAAATCTAACTTATTGTAAGTTAAAATAAAAAGGGATTGGAAAATGAGGTTTTTTTCTGACGGGGTCAGGAATTTTTAATAGGATCAACTAACTCGTGTAACATGCAATGCGCAAGCATTTTGATGCCTCGTAATTCATCTTTGCTTAAAGGAGTAAACATTTGTCACGTCAAGCTCACGACTGACTCTGAACTGATTTAGGTTACTCTTATTTTTTTTTTTTTTTTGATAAATTTATTGATCGTGTAAATGCATCACTTAGAAAAGATTATCTAAGAAATTAATTTAACTATAGTGAGATTGTTGATTTTTTAATAATATTTTAGGACTTGTATAGAATTTAATGAGAAAAAAAATGTCTCACGATTTAAATACACGTGTATGCTAAAAAGCAAATTTTCCATACTTCAACTGAATAAACAAAATTGTTTAACTTATGATTTTTACTTGCGATAAAGGTACTTAAAGGGCTACTTAAGGATTCATAGAATTATCAGCCGAATAATAAAGCGGTAAAGCTAAGTTGGTCATTGACTGAGAAATAAAAAATTAAATTTTACACTTTCGTCCCCATTTTGAGGATGCAAACTGCCAACTACGAAGTGCAAAATTTAAATAAGAGTGTAGTGCGAAGTGCAGTGTGCAAAATGCGAAATGCGAAGTTTGGAGTGTGAAGTGTGGAGTGCGAAGTGTTAAGAGTGCAGTGCGAAGTATCAAATGCAGGATCCGGAGTTTTAAGTATAAAGTGTCGATTCTGTAGAGCGGAGTGTCAAATTCAAATTGCAGATGTGAAGTGGGGAAAGCAAAATGCGAAATGTGGAGTGTGGATTGCAAATTGCGGAGTGCGAAGAGCGAAAAGCTGAGTGCAAAGCGTGGAGTGAATATGCAAAGTGTGAAATAGGGAGTGCCGGAATGTGAAGGGCAGAATACGAAATGTGTAGTGTGAAATGCGGAGTACGAAGTCCAGAAGGCAAAGTAAATTCGCATCTGCTGCTAAAATGTATCTGTTTGAAAGTTTACATTCAATTGAAAATAAATTCTTAAAGACAAACCAGCAACAACTGGTAGTCTATGTAATTCTTAGCTCAATTCTTTTCTTAACTTCAACAACACCAACCGGCCATTCAAAGGCATAATCACCGGCCGGATGAGGGCTGTGTTGAAAATCACCTTCATTCTGCTATAAATTTTGCTGTTTTAAAAACAACTGTTTTTTTTTTCAAATATTATGGTCAGAGGTCAAATATTATGGTCTGTCAAGATAAACGCTGATCCATCCACAGAACTTTTCTACTCTTTTACTCGTCAGTGGATGTCCATGTGGGTTTACGATCCATAGCTTACAATATTTACCAAACAAAATAGCTCTATTTCAAGAGTCATTGACCATTATAATACGACATTGCATTATTTACCTATCAGCCATATCACTACCGCATTGATTTAAGCTTTCAAAACACGCACTCAAAATTGCAACTGCGTAAAGATTTATTGATCTGATTACTTCAATATAATAATATAAATGGAATCGATTTGTGTCCGTACGTTGTGTATAGGTATGCATTACATTGCAACCTCATTATACACCAAATAAAGTCTGAACAGACGCGATCAAATCAATAATATCAATTTACTGACCATTTAAGCTGAAAATGGGCAAAATCAGTGGAACAACAAAAGTCAAACATAAAATAATAAAATAGCGGACTATATTTTTGTTTCTTTTATTATTTGAATGAATTATATTCTTGATGTCTTGAAACAAAAAAAAAAACTAAATTTACGGCTCATCACCTCTCACGATAGGGACTTCCATAGTCAAGTCGTATACCGGACCGAGTATTTTTACTGTCTACAACCGTATTTATGGTTGGTCATGGTCATACTCAATTTGGCTTGAAAGGCCACCACAATCTTTTTGATTTAATAACCACAATAAATTTGATGATTTAGTGAATCAATTGATTTTTTGTATCTAACGCTTCATTCAGTTTTTTTTTTTTTTCAATGAAATAGCTATAGCTGCAGCTGCAACCAATCTTTTATAAATTTTAATATCTTCGATAATGGTTGGTTTATTATATTTAATCTAGAAAAAGCAACTTAATTTACATTCAATTGACATAAATATGTATAGCTCTTGCAATGGTCCATGCCATAATCTCCTATCCAACTGTGACGGACAGTCTATCGTAAATTTATTAATATGTGTTGTCAGTTCATTTTGAAAATATGTTTGTACATACATAATATTTATTATAATTTTTGTTTTTTTGACTAGAGTTTGACGGTTATTGAAGTTTTTGCTGTTTGATGGGTTGAAAATACTATTGGCAAATATATAGACTATGCAGAGAATATGAGGGGTAGGCCATGTAGTGGTTTGTTTTTTTTAAATCATAGTTATTTTGACAATGACACCTGTTTCCCGCTCGAAATCTTGACAGAAAGTCAGTATCATTCTTCCGCGGAAAGAAATGAGGTGCCTTACGCTTGAACAACCTTGGGAAATATTGACAACTTATTTCCAAAGTGAGTGATGTGTATCTCAAACAGAAAAATGATCTTTTCTGACGAGGTGCATTTTCATCTCGGCGGCTACGTTAAGAAACAAAATTCCCTCGTCTGGAGCTTGGACAACCCGCCAATGCATCGACAGAGAATGACAGTTTGGTGAGGACTGTAGAGTGGTGGGCCATCATTGGACCATTTTTCTTCCAAAATGAGGCTGGGAACATTGTTTCGGTCAACGGTGGGCTTTACAGAGCCATTTAATCCGACTTTTTTGTACTGAAATTGAAGACATGGATTTGGACGACCTCTGGAACATGCAGGATGGGGCCAAAATCGATCTTTTGCGCACCAAATTCCAAAATCATGTTATCAGCCGTCTCGGTGAAGATGTCAATTGGCCACCTCGGAGCTGCGACTTGACCCCTTTGGACTTTTTTTGCGGGGAGCCGTGAAGGACCGATGTTATGACAACAACCCGAAAACGGTTCAAGCATTTAAAGCCAATATCATCCAAGCAATCCGTGAGCTACAGCCCGACCGAAGCCATCAACAAGGCCTTGGAAAATTGGAGTGACAGAATGCACTGCTGTGAAACCAGCCGAGGTATAGCGACTTGAACGACGTTGTGTTCCATAAATGATGGGAATGTTTGCTCTTACTAATAAAGCCATAAATACATGGACAAAATTTAACTTTTTTAATTTTATTGCAATTTTTAAAAGAATCTTGTATTTGGTCCACCCTGTATATCATGTGAGAAATATATCGTGTGAGAAAAGTATCATGTCAGAAATATTTCATGCGAGAAAACTATCATTAACTATCTCGCATGATAAATTATACTTTCTTCACATGATATATTTTTCGAATGAGAGTTTTCTCGCATGATATATTTTTAGCATGCTATTTTCTATCGCATATAGTTGATTTCATTGCTTAGCAAAAGGAATCAAACTATATTTTTTTTCTGTTCAACTTTAATTTTATTTCTAACCATAAATTAGTGGTTTAAGCTTGAATTAATATAAAATTAGGTGAGTGTCATTCTTTCCCTTATTAAATCAACCTATTCAAATGCAGTTTAATTCACTCGCATTCAAATTATAAAAAAGGCTACACCCATACAACTTTCCTTTTTTTTTAATTAAATCTATTTAAACCAATAAATTAAATAATTTATTGTTTATCTTCTATTGCAGTTAGTATAAGCTTTGCGCAATAAATAAAAGATTTTTTTTCATCGATGATGAATAAGCATAAAATAAATTAAAACAATTCTGAAAAGCATCTTAATTCCTGTAATTAAACATTCAAATATAAACATAAAAACCAACCTCCTTGTCTATTAAGTAGTTCTGTCATGTCCAACACGCTTCTATCAAAGGGTTAGCTGGATGCTTACAGTCAACAACTGCACTTAGAATACTTGAATAGGTGTGATGATTTTTTTTTTATTGTATAGCAACAGCTGATTACATCTAGATGGATTATAATTATCTGTAATTTTATTGTTAAATAATTTATGCAATTGAAATCAACATCTGGTCGGATGGGCAATTAGTTCTTTCTATCAGTTCGCAACAGCTTCAGCGATGAGTTCAGACCACTTTGCCACCTGATGGCTCGATTAACATTAGCATAGTGCATAAATATGTACATATACGTATCTGTTGGGAAATATAGGTATGCAAAATTGTCATTTTATAAAAAAAATAATAATTGATGAAAGCGTGGCAGTGGGTTTGATGTTTGATGAAGCTGACTTAAGAGAGGGGTTAATAAATGACTGAGTTTTTGCTCTAGAGTTTATAAATATAGAGTTAGCTTCTTTTGAGACCATTCTAACACTCAAGTTGAAGTATTACTACAGTTTATTCTCATACATTAATGAAGAATAACTTGTTGATGTTTGAAACATTTTTTTAATAATTTGGTGTAAGCTTTTAATTGATTTACCAACTTTTGCAATTTAATTGGATGCATTAATGCCTTAATATGTTGGTATTATACAATCTTTTGAGAATTCATTCATTGTTTTCAAGATTTTGCATTCTTTTGTATGTGGTTATGTGGCTTTAATATAAGATCTTGTTATGTAACTGGGGAAAAAGTTCAATAGGCCGAAACCACACAAGGTCTATGGAAGGAAAAAAAAATGGAAACGAATCCAAAATAATGCATGATCTTCCAAAAAGAATGCATTCAATTGATTGCTGAAAATTATGATTTCAATCTTTTTGATGTCAAATGAATGGTGATTGATTGCATAATTTGAAATCGAAGTCTCAAAGTGAAGTCAATGAATAAAAGATGTTTTTTTTTTTGACGTGTGGTTTTCAATCTAGCAATACTTTTTTCGGAATTGGTCTTTTTGACAGCTGTTACTTGATTTATGCTCAATTTAGTTTGCCATTTCATAATTAATAGATTTACTTCTGAACAACATTTGCGAATCGTGCAAATTTATTACCAAAATAATGGCTCGGTTCGCGTGACGCATCGCGCGCTACGTCCAATATTCGGTCGACATAATCGAAAAATCGCATAAATTCGAGCAACCATAGATCGGTTTCGCCCCACGTTTACTCTAGTGGATAATGCGCATCCTCAGAGACGCCGTACAGTGCGCATCGAAGACGACGCTATTACCCGAATGAGTCCATCTGCCATCGCGCGCAACAATTGGAGCTGTCAAAAATTGGGCCTCTCGGCTGGAATTTATTCGAACCAGTCGCGGCGGCCACTTGCCTGAAATCATTTTTAAAACATAATGCCAAACTCTTATCTTTATAAAAAAGCTAAATTCTTGGCCATAACATTAGAATTATATGCGTTTTATTTCTTATTGAAAGCCACACGTCTGAAAAAAAACACCCTTTACAATCTTTTTATTGACGACATTAAACATTATATTCACAAAAGATTTCAATCTATTACCACCCTTGTATACTTGCCATTTGAACCAACTAATTATATGTATGACACAGCAATATCCTTCCAATAATACCATGATTTCAATACTATTACATTCCCAAAGAAATAAAACAAATTCAAATAATAATCTCTTTCACAGTCAAATTCATCGTATCATTGATGACGCCACTTAAACAAATTTACATCACGAATAAATTGTGTTTTTTTCTTTAATCTTTAACGCAAATAGTTAATCCATAATTTATTACCCATCGATGAAAACTATATCGAAATATGCATATCGATTTGAAATATGAACTGTGAGAATAAACACTTCTCTTGTTCGGTCAGTTGAAAGACTATAATATGTAGCTATGGTGGAATCGTGATTTGAATTTAACACTTGCACCCAATTTTCAATGAATCATTTTTATGTTGTTTATTACAAAATAATCGTGATATAGAAAAAAAAACCGATATAAATTTATCAATGACAGTGAAGGTATTCACCTTTTATATTGCTATACTCATAAATGGGCGAATTGATAAAAGATCATCAAAAATAGTGAGAAATTGAAAGTTCGGTGCACAGCTCTTTTGTTTGAGGTGTCGATGTGAAAAAACAACCTTAAACTCCTTGGTTGTCCTGAGTGACAAGAGCAAGGACTTGAGATGCATAAGTAATTTTTTTTCTTTACAAATTAAGTGTAAAAAAAAAAAAAACAAAAAACAAACACGTCCTTGAAGGCCCACGGAAAATAGATTACCTACATATGTACTTAATCATACTTTCCATCGCTCAAACTTATTCAACCATATTCCCTTGGGTTTTGTATATTTTTTGTTTGTTTATTTATTAATTTATAAATTTAAATATAAGCATGTAATTGAGTACTTTTATAGGCAAACTTCACTCCATGGCACACGTCGTCATTTATCAAACAACGACAACTTGTTTGACAGTGCCTTCACAACACTGACAACTCAGACTATATGTGTTCTATGAAGTTAACATGTTTCTGACACAGATCTTCTGGGAATTATATCAGCCCCAGCTCGATATGCCAAAAATGGAACAACACATCTGTTTGAAATTACCGAAGCAGACTTCTATTTCCACACCTTGCTGCGTTTAAGCCGATCACAGTTGGATATATCGATCATGAAGTTGCACCAAACCACACACACAACTTAAAAAAAAAAACAAAAAACATTAAATACGTGATGTCATTAGTTTTCATGTAAAACGCATTTTAACTCAACTATAAGCGATACGTGTTATGTGTAACTGTGCACACGCACAACATGTCAAATACCAAGTGGATAACCAAAATCGTGCGAAAAAAAAAATGTATTCACAATCAAATAAATTGGACGGAACAAGAAATCAAAATAGTACAACACTATCATGCTGGTCCATTCACCATGTTCGGAATGTTTGCGTTGCAAGTTGTTGTAGCCAAAAGATGGTAATTTGATCTGGAAAAGTGCTCTGATCGACCGATGATCATTTCTCGGGTGCATTTTTGAATAGTTTTGTAAATTCCTACAGTTCCAGTTACAAGTTATGCATCTTATAATTTTGGATTGGTGTCGGATGCAACACTTTCAGCTTTATTTAGGTGAAGATACATACTACAAACATTTTTAGTATTTTTTTTTGGAGTGTGGATATTTCTGTATAGATTGATGAAATACGGAAAAATTGGTATAAAATTGTACAACTTGGAATAATAATAAAGATTTTATGATTATATGAGCTCCTGTGAAATTAAACAGATTCCCACCTCAGATTTTTGGTAAATGTTCTCTTTCTGTTAAGTTGCACCAACAACTGCTGGCAGACAAGCCTTGAAGAAGATATAATTATGTGGAAGTATACGATGGTCTTTCGATAAGATTCTCTCTCTGATTCAATCGCTTGGGTAACAAAATGAAGATTGGGGTAATTGACATTATTGCTTTGTAGAAAATTAATGGAGGTTGCTCTGAAAATTGAAATAATACTGAGATGATGATAAAAAACTGGTTAAATTAAATGAATGGATGTTTTTTGTAAAACAAAAGAGGTAATGGAAATGGAAATATGCAATATTTTCTGGTAAAACCATTTTTTTAGTAAAGGGTGTTTTTTTTTAGACGTGTGGTGTTTAAGAAGAAATAAAACGAATATAATGTAATGTTATGGCCAAGAATTTAGCTTTATGATAAAAATAAGGGTTTTCCATTATGTTTTAAAAATGATTTCGGGCCAGTGGCCACCGCCGCTGCCTCGTATAAATTCCAGCCGAGAGGCCCAATTTCGGACCACTTTTTGCAGCAATTGAGGCTGTATGTCAGCAATAACGCGCCGAATATTCTCATCCAAGGCGTCCATCGTCTCGGGCTTATCTCCGTAGATAAGCGATTTCACATGAGGTATTAAATTGCACGATCTTGGAGGACACGCCACAGGCCCACAACGCAAGATAATGCGCCCAACAAAAGTTTCCTTAAATAAATTGATAGTTTCGTTGGCTGTATGGCATGTAGCGCCATCTTGTTCGAACCAAAAGTCGTTCACATCAACATCCTCCATTTCAGGAACGAAAAATTCATTATTAAACATGGCTCTATAGCGTTCTCTATTGAGTGAACCATTATGGCCGGCTTCATTTTTGAGGAAATATGGACCAATGATTCCCTCTGCCCATAAAGCACACCAAACAGTGACTTTTTGAGAATGAACCGGCGTCTCAACAATGGCAATGATCACTCCAAATACGATAATTTTGCTTAATAATGTCCCCATTCAACCAAAAATGAGCTTCATTGAATATTGGACGCAATGCGGGATGCGTCACTCGAACCGAACCATTATTTTGGTAGTAAATTTGCTCGAGCTGCAAACGTTGTTCAGGAGTTAGTCTATTTATTATGAAATGGCAAACCAAACTGAGCATAAATCAAGTGACAACTGTCAAAAAAATCAACTTTGAAAAAGTATTGCCAGATTGAAGACCACAAGTCTAAAAAAACACCCTTTAATTTATTAAATTAGTTCCATCGTTCGTAACTGAGGATATCGGCAATTTCGGTACCATTATTAACCTTCTTCTTTGTTTTAACAAAGTGTTAGACATCTACCCAGAAAATGGAACACCTTCTCCCATCCTCTAAGGTTATGTAAATATAAATATAAGTACGTATGTACATTTTTGTATCAATGTATCGGTTAAGAAAAAAATACAAACGCCTTCGATTTATCGGACAATATGAAAAAGGAACTTTAGAATCTTCAAAAGAGGTTTTCAGCTTAACCAAGTTTCCAATTTACCTATTTTACCGCAAAGCGATGGTCTAGAAGCTGCCACCTTTAATTCTAGGTGCACAAAAAAACTAACAACTTTCAAAAAATCCGGTATTGTATGTCCATGTTTGCCGTTATTTTTGACCTTTTAAACATAATTTTCCACTTAAAAAATCCAACGAACGATGTGAAAAATTATATTGATTCCTGAACATTAATTTGTCGCAAGTTTATCGAAAGTCCAGGGTCCTCCTCCATACTTCGAGCAACCATATTGGTATTCAATTGGCGCCAAGCTAGTTAATGCACACTTCTACTTCTGGTAGCGATTAACTATTATTATTGTTAAAAATTGGATTTTCTCTAATCTAGTCCTAAAATAAAATATTTACGAAGAAGGTACAACATGGCGTATGTGGAATCTTTTTATTTATTTAAGAATTTTTTTTTGTTTTTTAATTTAATAACCGATCTTCAAAATGTTAAAACAAATATAATTAATTAATAAGAATTAGTAAATCTCAACACCTAAAAATAATCCAGTATTTCTCATAATTCATGATCATTCGCTTTGATTAGATTTAAATAATTTCAATAATTTTCAATAAGACAAAATTACAACTCTGGTAACACTAAACCCAGTCCCTCTTTGTTTCAACAAGAACAACAAAAACTTTCAGAAGAAACAAAAAAAAAACAAACAAATTAAAAACAAAACCTCATCGTTCGTTCATCTTACCGATCAGCTGTTTAACAAAATCACAAGAGAGAAAGAAAATATGCAAACAAAATAATCATATTGCTCATAGGTTCCTACTTATAGTGATTGATTGATTTTTCCGACAAGTATTTTTCGTTTTTTAACTTTGCCTTGCACCACCATTATCATCATTATGCTTCTTCTGTTTGTCTCATTATTATTCCAATGAACTGTTACCAACCATATAGTAAGTAAAAAACACACCTCCACAAGAAACCCCACTGACAGCTAAGCTGTCAGACAGGTGGGATTTTATTTGTTTGTATTCAAACTCAGAGCTGAATCTCAGCTGCAAGATTAAGAACGGCTTTTTCAACTTAAGCCGGTGATGATGACTGATTGGGGCTTAGAGAGGTGCTGTGGTAACGGAGAAGCTCTCTGCCAAGCATAACAAGATACCAGCTACCAGAGACAGAGAGAATGTCTCTTTAAGAGGAAGAATTCCAATTCCATTTCCAGCCAGCCATCGCCATCGTATGAAAGAGGTGGTTTTAAGGAGACTAGGAGGCAAGTTGGTGCAGAGAAAACGATCAGTGATCAGTTGGCAGTCATCGGTAGTGGTTCAATAAACGGTTAGCAGAAAAAGAATACCATATTCAAACGTGCTATCTTGACGGGTTTCGGTGTGAAGAGAGAGAAAGAGGTGGCGATTGAGAATGTGTATATATTTTTTTTTTTGTTGTGAAAAGTTTTTGAAATCACATTATTTGGCGATAGTGAAAAGTGTGTAACGGTATGAAATTTGCATCACACACCGACCGGTTAAAATAAAAGGAAACAAAGATTAATCTAAATTTAACGTGTCTTCACAGTTACCCAACTTTTTCTTTTGGTTTTCTTTCTGGTTCTGTGTCATCTTCTTTTTCGAAGACCTCTTTTGTTCTCCAACACAAAAAGAAAACAAAATCAAATTGCTGCAATTTAAGAAAAAAATAAAAAAAAAAAACGAAGACGTCTTACATCCGCGGATTATGTGATTAATGTGTTTTTTATTATTTTTTTTTCGTCTAAAAGTAAAGATAGAAGTAAAATTAGGAAAAAAGAAACTATTTTTTTTTCTGTTTCATTACACCATACAATAACGAGCGGTTCTTTGCGTGGCTCTTTAGTGTAGTTTCTGTGTTTTTTCTTTCTTTTCTTCTTCAAATCTCGGTCAAATGTGTTTTTTTTTTTTTTATTTTTCGTCACATTATTTCAATTCAAAGATGTGTCTGTGAGAGTGGTGCAAGAGAGAACGTGGTTATCTCAAGAATTCATGTTGGAACTTGGAATCAACAAACGACAATATAAAATCAACACAACTTTGTAACTAAATTTGTTTTTTTTTTTTTAGTTTTTTCTTTTTTATTATTCTGAAAATTCTTGTGAATGCGTTTGGAAGTGCGAGGGTGATTATATTATTTAGTTTTTGTTTTGTGAAAGTTTTTCCACAGCGAATGAGAGAAAATTTTAATATTTTAAATTCTGAGGGAAGAAAATAAATATTATTCACACGTGGTGAAAATGTGGGACAAACTTTATGTTTTTTTTTGTGAAAATATCGAAAATCTATTTTTATTTAAGACACAAATATTTTTGTGTTTTCGTTTGTTTATTATAAATTTAGGAATTGTTTGTTCATGTTCGCATGGTGGATAAGATGTAGAAAAAAAGAAACTAAAAATTGTTGGCATTTTAAGGCTATCTCTTGAATAAGAAAAAAATATTTTCTTTAGAAAATTCTTCCAATGATCAATCTGTTAAAGAACATAAATTATTTAAATGACTTTGAAAGAACCTACTCACGATTTTGTGCTTTATTATTTGATTTAAATCCATTCTTTAATTATGTTTAAAATCAAGTTGTTTTAGTGGATTGTTTTTGAAAAATCAATTTTCAAGGAAAAAATGACACGGCAAGGTTTCTTTAAAATCTTACATTTGATTTGATTGTCTTTTATGAAATGTTTTTCCAATTTGTTTCGCTTTTCGTATGAACCTTGCAGTTTTAAAAACAATTTTCGATTGAAAAATTGATATTTATTTTTAAATTGAAATAAAATAAATCTAAAACTATGTAATTCTAAAATATACATAAGAACAGAACAGAGTTGAGAATTTTTGAATTAAAAAGGCAGTAAGTCATAAGCTAGCAGATGACTTATGAATTTAAAAAATGTAATTCATAAGCTAGTACCTAAGTGACTTCAGAATTTAAAAAAAATTTAATTCGTAAGCTTATATTTAAATTTTATTAATATTTGTTTTTATTTAATTTCGTTATATACGGCGATTTACTCAAAGTTCTTCAAAAGCTTCAAAACAACTTTCGTTTAAAATTATGCACTAAAAACAAGATTATGAATTTCCAAATGAGCAACTAGCTTATGAATTAAATTTTGTTAATTCACTAGTTACTAACTAGCTTATGCATAGCACTTACTAGCTTATGAATTCATTTTTTTTTTTAATTCGTAAGTGAGCCACTAGCTCGTTAATTAACGCCAAGCTTCAGCTTAGAAGTGAGTTAAGCTTTTTCAACCCTGGAACGGAATAGGCTATATTGGACAATTAATCAACCTTAATCAAGTGACGCGGAGTGTATGTCTGTATCTTTGTCATTCAATAGTTGATGGCCATTGCGTTGGCCCGCATAAATTCACTTATGTCTATACTTCATTAAATTAAATTGAAATAAGAAAAAATAATTGCGTCAAAGTGAGTTTTAATGTACATAATGTTAAACAACAAATATTGCAGTAGTTATAGTCTATTTTATGCAAACTTAAGTTAAGATTTGGCTTGATTTTAGAGTTTTATGTGAAGCTTACTTTTTAGTGTAGACTTTTGCAAAGCAAGTTGTTAAATAATTTACATTGTATCACGAAGATTTTTATGGCTTAAATATTTTTTTTTTGCTTATTCAATCAAATTAATATTAAAACAAGTTATAATGCACTGCAATATTCATACATTTAATGAAGAGAAGATTTTTTGTATAAGATTCATTTATATGTACATTGTATGCATATGAAAGAAATAAAACTGAATATAAATATTCAGATTAAAAACGTCTAGATTATTATTTAACATGCTATCTTAACTTTTTTGTTAGCACTTTTTCATTGTCTAGACTTAAAAAGCTTTTAAATTATACATGACAAATGTATATTCATGAATGATTCAGCTGCACAACGGTTAGAAGGTAAGTTACGTCAAAAATTATTTCTATTTTGAAGATAACAAGTGGATATTTTTTTTTCATTTGAAACTTAAAAACGCCTTTTTGATATGAAAATTCATTCGGATAGTAGGAATTGTTCAAGGCTTCATAATCTAAATGATTTTAAGACCTTTTAATGCCTGTGCCGCTGTGAACATACCATGATGTAACCCCTTCACTATTTGATGTTGGAATTCCTTTAAGTTAAACACCAATTAATAATTTGGTTTTAAAATAATTTGGTGTCCCAAAATAGCTTGTGGAGAACAAGGGCTTGCGACTTATAACTTTCAACTATTCTAGTGTGCGTCTGTTATAATTTATAATAATAACCGTTAATTTTCTGCCGAACCCGGCTTAAGATTTGTACAAAAATCAATGACTCTATGTTTGTTATCCTATGGAATCCGAAACCCTCAAACCGATAGAGTTAAAGATGTATTCAAATATTTGGTATTAGTTTGAGGGTGTTTCAATGAAGTTTGAGTTTGGTCAAAATCGATACGTTGCAATAAGACGCATGCATTTTTTCCACCTTCTACCACACTCACTTTTCTTGTATTTGAGTTTTTTAGCACGGCATCTGCTTGTTTGGTCCGAAAACATATTTATTAAATTGGCAAGATGTCTATGTAATAAGGCGAAACAGCGTTCGCCGGGCTCCGCTAGTTCTAGAGTATATCGTCTGTTCGGAAGAAAACCAGTATATAACTTAACAAACCCCATTGATTTTTTTCTAATTTTTCCTCAAATCTCATTTTTACTTGCGAATATAAATAGGTACTATATGGCAAGTTATGTATTCGTACAAAAAACCGAACTCGAGATTTTGATCAAACTTGACATTACGATGATAGCGAAGACGAAAAAAAGTGGGTCTCGCAAAAACGTCCGTCTGTCTGTCTGTCTGTCTCTCGATTCGACTGCAGCCTAAGCGGATGGGTCGATTTTCTTTAAACTTGGTACCTAGCGTTTTTTGGACATTCCCCCCACCCGTTTTTTTCTCTTTTTTCTTAGGACCAAAATTAACAGTAGCTGTCATACAAAATTTCTTGGCCAAAAAGGAAAAACTTATTTTTCTCAAATCCAGCGCTACCGAATTTGTTTTTAAGAACTCAATAAATTTAAATATAGTTATAAGTTGCCGTTTAATAAAAAAAATGGTCCCGAAAAATGGTTATTAATGGTACCTCCCAAGCAACAATTTTTTTGATTTTCGCTTTTCTCGAAAATGGTTAAACTGATTCTGATCAATTTTTTTATGATGAATTATTGACACATTCTAAATAATATTGTATACCAAAATTTTCAAAAAAAATATTTTTAAGATTTTTAAAAAAAGTTTGAAATTTTTTTTTTTGAAAACTCAATATTTCAAAAACGACTCTGTCGATTTTTATTAAACTTGGTAAATAGCAGTTTTTTAACTTTATCTAGAAGATTTTTGACAAAAATTATTCTAATACCCAAAAATAACGGTGCCTCCCATACAAATGTTTAAAATGCGTTAAGAAAAATATTTTTTTCTCAAAAATAACTCCTACGATTTTGATAAAAGTTCTTTTTGTGTGTTAAAATTAGTACGATCTACCATTTAAAATTTTTAAATTTTATATTTTACGTTTATTAACAATACCTCTCATAGAACGGTTTCATTGATTTTCGACTATCTCAATATCTGATCAACCGAATAAAATTAGATTTTGTATACAGAAGCTTGTAACAAATATAAATAAAAGTGCGTAGCAAAATTTTCTAAAAAATAATTTTTGGATTTTTGAAAAAAAATTCAAAATTATTTTTTGAAAATTCGATATTTCGAAAACGGGTAGAAGATTTTTTTTTAAAGTTCAATTTTTAACTTAAAATTAACAAATACTTAAAATTCGCGTACCAATTTTTTTTCTAAAAAATGTTAACGAAATTCCTCCTACGATTTTCAAATTTTTTTTCTCATAAATTAAACTTTTTATATAAAAAATCAGATGGTGTACATCGCGTTGGGTTAAAACAGATTTAAAGTATTTTAATCAATTTCTTTGTAATTTTGTTGATTTACAAAAAATTACCGGTTTAAATACATAATATTATTTCCTTTCATGCATATTGCATATGTGCAACACTTAATTTAATTTTTGTATACTCACATTATACCACCTGCAACTAAACTAAGTTTTTGGCAAATGGATAAAATAAAGACTCCCATAGCTAATTTATTTCAGACTATAGAACCACAATGTGTTCGCGCATAAGAGCAAGTTCGTGCGACCCAGTCGTCCATATTTTTTTTTTAAGTTTATGAATTCAAAAACAAGGTTCAGCTTTTCAATTCAATTATGAATTTTGTATGATTTTTTTTTTTAACTAGAAGACTTGAATATTTTACAAATTTTACAATTTTATCGATGAATGTTATTTTAAGGCTAAAAAAATCACTGTAAGAAATGCTTGCGACCCTTTAATATTGCCAAGAGAATATAAAATAAAAAAAATCCAAGACTGGATTGCAGATATTGCTCTAATGTACAAGTGACTTAGGAAACTCCTAAATAGAAATGCCATCTGAACAAATGTTAAATTTTGAAAATATAATTTTGAATATTTCCCATTATGCCATATAAAATATGACAAAATATTTGTTGTATGTCAAAAAGTAGTATACATTAGGTTCCATGTATTTTCTGTCATATAAAGTTGACTATCACACGTGTACATATATGACACTTTTGAGACACATTTCTTTCGAAAACTTGCCATATTTATAGCATTATGTAATACCGCCTTATATAAACATAGGTACTTTATGTACTTTATGGCAAGTCATGAATCAGTAAACAAAATCGAACTCCAGATTTTGATCAAAAATTAGTACGATCTATCATTTAACATACATAATTAAATTTTACATTTTACCATTATTTACAGTACCTCTCATAGAACCTTTTTTCGACTATCTCATTACCCGATAAAAATTAAATGTTTAACAGGAGCTGGAAGTAAGTTTAAATATTAAAATTTTCAAACTAAATTTTTGTGATTAAAAAAAGAAAAATTCAAAATTATTCTTTTAAATTTGATAATTTAAAAATGGGTAAATGTTTTTTTTTTAAATTAAATTTTTAACTCTACATTAATAACTACTTAAGACTGGCATAATTTTTTTTTCTAAAAATATGTATGTTTACAAAATTTTTTATATCGGGTTTTTCAATAAGAGCGCTACAAAAGTTTTAATTAAATAAAACAAAAACGGTTTTGGATATCAATGAAATTCTTTATTCTTGTAAAAGTAAATTTAATGCCATTATGTATGAAACTAGATTTCTTTTGCATGGCCACCACGGACACGCTTGCAGAACTCCAGACGCCGAACCCAATTTTCGACGGTTTTCAAGCATAAATCGGCAGATACTGCTGCAATTTCACGTTCGATATTAGTACGAAGTTCATCAATCGTCGCTGGCTTGTTGGCATAGACAATAGACTTGACGTAGCCGCACAGGAAATAGTCTAACGGCGTCAAATCGCACTACCGAGGCGGCGAAGCGACTGGACCATTTCGTGAGATAACACGTTCTCCAAACTTGGTTTCCAATAAATTGATTGTGACATTCGCTGTGTGGCTTGTGGCGCCGGCCGCGCCGGACGTGTGAGAGACACATTTGTGCTTTCTGCAACTGAAGCCTCAGCGGCAGCAATATTCTCGACACTACGGGCACTTCTTTGTCTCACTGGCACGGGAACATTTTGTTCTGTGCCTGTGGATTCAAATTTTTCCACTAGACGCTCAATTGTTGATCTGATAGGACGATTATGACGACCATAAATTGGACGCTCTTAACGTTGAGGCCACTGACTCCGAATTTCGGTAATAAATTCTATTAATTTCGACTCTTTGTTGGCTCGTATATCTTTCCATTATGAAATGGCAAACCTTACTGAAGAGAAATGTCAAAAGAGCGGCAAAAAATATGGCGTCGTTTGCTGTCCCTGTTGCTCTACTTTTGTAGCGTCTTTGTTGAAAAACCCTTTATAAAAATTAAATATTTTTAAAACCGCTCGTACGATTTTTTATTTTTTCACCAAAAATAGGGTTTGATAAAGAAATCAGATGGTGTACATCACCGTTGGGTTCAATCCAGTTTCAGAAGTACTTTAATCAATATATTTCTAATTTCGTTGATTTAAAACATTTTTCCAGTTTAAATAATACAATTTCGATACATACATATATTGCATATGTGCAACACGGTGCTGATATATTCATTTTTATAGACTCACATAGTAGGTACCACCTTCAATTAAACAATGCTTATGGCAGGTAAATAAAATATAGTCTCCCATCCCATAACTAACATATTTGAGACTTTAGATCAAGATGTGGATTACACATAATAGCAAGTTTGTGCCGTTCAAGACGAAAATTGTAGCCCTTTTCACACTTCAAAATCAAAACGTGTACTTTATAGGGAATACTTAAGACAGAAACCTAAAGGTCTAATTTTCCTGGACTTCCAATATTGCATAACAAACAATTAATCAGAAACCTCTCAATTACTTTATTTATTCATTCTTCTTTTGGAAAACAATAATTAAGGTTCGAACTCAAGTTGAACTCCAAGAATAGATAAAATAATAAACAAAAACTCAAAAAATCCATCAACCATATTATAGACAATATTATTATGAATCTGCCGGTTGTATCTTTTTTGTTAAATTATGCCAATTCATCTTAATTCCAAATTCATGCTCAAATATGTAAATCACGCTAAGTATTTATCTTGAATTCATCTTTTTTTCGGTGCTATTCTACCAAGTGGTACAAAAAAAAAAAAAAAAAAAAAACAACAACACACGTGATTCTTTCTATTTAAATTAAAATTAAAAAAAAAAAACATTTTTTTATGAAAAATTGATTCCAAAATTCGAATTCAAGTTTTGATGTTTTCGCGTGCTTGTTTGTCTGTTTGTTATTTGTTTGTCTGTCATCTTCAATTATATATGGTTAAAGTTCAATTGATAAAATCAATGTTTCTCCACTATGATTTATCACCAAGCTACCTACTTTTTATTTTGAAACATGAAAAAATGTTGTTCGAATATAAATCGACTCCGCTGCTAGTCTAACTAACTAGCCTACCGGATCATGCTTCTGACATGCAAGAAGATAGATAGTAAAAAAAAAATAAATAATAAATAAGAAAAATTCAAGAAAGTAGCCAAGCCACACAACTTCTGATCGTATAGCTGGAAACCGAAACTGGTCTGGTAGCCTGGTCTGGCATTGGCTCTGGCTCTGGCTCTAGATCTGACTCTCAGTAACCAGTACAAGTTACAATCACAAACCGTCAATTTATTAAACATTCGCAAGACGACGCGCTTCACGCGTTAGAAACTGAAAACACAAAACAGAAGCAAGAAAAAAAATAATAAAATTCCAGTAAAGTTAGTCGTAAGAGAACTGGGTATACAATGTTGAGTTCGGTTCGTCTAGAAATAGAAAGTAACAGATTTCAATTTTATTAGATTAGATAGGCAGGTAGGTGTAAAATATATACGAAATTTTCTTTTATTTTTATGCAAAAGTTTGATGTTAATCTTGTAATTTATTGAGTTCAGAAATATTGAGAATGGCGTTGGTGGTGAGTTTTGTTTTTTTTTTTTTTGCAATGCGAGTGGGACATTTTCCATGTAAAAGTGCAATTTGGCGAAGAGAGAGAGAGAGAGAGAGAGTTGTTTATTAAGATTTTAAAATCTCTAGTATTCCGAGTGGACGTTATTTCGTTTTCTGATTTTTTTAGTCAAACTAATGTCGTTTTCGTTTGGATTTCGGAACTGTTCCATTCCTATTGAAAATGGAAAATTTGGAGTAAAAGGAGTGAACAAGGAGTAGCTCCGAACGTCCACTCGAAAACGACATAAAATTCTCTAGGAACGCGGATTTAATAATTGTGTTTTATATATGTTTTTATGTAGGTACGTTGGTAGGTTAAACATTTTGCATACCAAAATTATTGTGCTGAAGTTACTAAATTTTTAATTGAGTTAGAATTGAATTAAATAAATTTTGATCTAAATGTTGCAGAAATATTTTTAATATTTAAATTAATAATAATGGATAATTGATTTAAAATAGCTTAAAATGGCCTTTAGTCTACAAAAATTTGTATTGCCTCATGGCGCAGCGGCCGGTGGTCTTACTTTCGAAACTCATCATTTGTCTAATGAGGGCCTTGTCAATACGTAAGGCTTGCAAATATTTCTCTATAAATATTAAAGCTTAATTTTAGCTGATTTTGATTTATTTTCTTTAAAGACCATGCGAGTATGATTTTTTTAACGATAATTGTATCATTTTAAATTATATTAATATAACTTCATCTAATAGAATATTGCATAATACATTTATGAACATTGAAGTGTATTAAATGATTTGCATTAGTTGTTATTGAGGTCTGGGCGGATTTATATAAAAAAGCCTTGAAGAAATAATATTATAAAACAAACGAGTGTTACAGTAAACAAGAACGTTTCTGGAATTTGCTGAAACATCCTGGTTTGAAGTTTGACTTGTTCTAACTTGCTAATAATCCAGTAACCTTGTGTACTAAAGAAGGATCATGCGTAAGATCCGGTAGTTTTTTAGTGATTTTTGATGAGTTGTTTATATGATGATTTAATTCAACGTCGAGCGTCGAATGCAATCTTGTACAAATCTTAAGAAACGAAAAGAAAAACTGCAAAATTACTGATTTTTCTTTAGTTTTGTGGGACTACCAGTACTAAGTCCTTCAAAACATTTTCAAAGAAGACTTAATAAAACTGCAAAATTTTAGGGAAATATTTTATTATTGTGTGGATTTTTTGAATTGGAATATCTAAATAATGCCAAATATAGTATGTAGATTTATACAAAGAGGAGAATGGACGACAATTTCAAATTTGTTTAGTAAAAGACCTTGTTTGCCTCTTGTTACGGTAATAGAATAACACGATAATTAGGCATTTATAACTGGAAGAGGTATCGAGTCATCTTCTAGCTGAACTGAATCAAAAATTCGAATTGTTCCTTCATTAGTCCAGTCAAATGGTAGTTTAGGTTTGCGTTAAATCGGAGTCCAATGAAATTTTAACTGTAGGTAGGGGTATCACCAGCCTTTAAAAAACTTAATTTTTTTTCGTCAAGTTCATTGTTTCGTCACAAAATCGAAAAAATCGATTAAACTTCCAAAATTTAAGTTTTTTAAGGCTTATATATTAAAAAAATATGCAAGAATTTGGAAAAAAGTATTTGACATAAATTGTTGAAAATCTTATTTTGAATATTTTTTGTTTTAATTTTGTTTCTCTTAAACTAATAATTACAGATATAATGGCATTACCAAATACCTAAAATGCACCAAATTCAAGATGGTGGCCATCCCTTATGGAAAATGAAGGGGGAAAACTAAGTAGGAGTGTTCTGGTGGTGCCCCCTATCTACATTAAAATTTCATTATACTCCGACTTAACGCAAACCTACCCCTTCTTTTACGACGATTTGATTGGACTACATATAGGGAATCACTTAAAAATGCCCTGTATCAAATTTCAAGTAAAGCCTTACATCCGCTTCAGAGGGAATCACTTAAACATTTTCTATATACTGAATTTCAATCCGTACCAACATCCATTTAGGCTTTAGTTCGTAGTTAACCTGGATGGTTTGTAGAATTTCCCATGCCCATGAAATTTTTTACAATTACTGATTTTTAATTTATTTTAAAATTTATTTTTCCATTTCACAAAAAAAGGTAGGTAAGAAATTTAAAAATGAAAAATAAAAAATTGTTAAGGTGTAGAAATCCGGGGTCCGGGGTGTATTGTTAAAAATGGTTTAAAATATTTGTTTGGTTATGTACTTTCACATGGAAATGTATGTACATAATGTATGATGTACCAAATTTTTCAGAGCAAATTCAAAATGTCGCGCAATGTTTTCAAGAAATAAGAACTCATTTTTGTCCGAAAAGTTTGATATTTTGTTTAATTGAAAATGAGTTTTAGTCCAAATCTGATGAATTCTAATAGAAATTTGAAAATTTTGACAATTAAATTCGGTTAAATACTTGCATCACCTCACATTAACACCTTTGAAATAAAATTAATTGTAAACAAAATTTATCAATAAATTTATATTGAAATAAAATAATTTATAGTTTTGATTCCACAGAATAATAAATTATGTTTCTACACATCAATTAATTATTAAAATTCAAATAAATATATATAAATATCCTTCAGTTTAGTGAAATGTTTTTAATAAAATAAAAACCTAATCAAAAATTATAAAATAAAAAAGTGAAAAATAAAATAATTTAAATATATAAAATGAGTGTCTCAGCTTCGCCCCATCCAAGGGGCTTATCAGTGTCTTCTTTACATTCATCAAGAATTAATGGTATTAATCAATTACTCATCACATTTGGAATAATAGTTGTCATCTGCCTGCAAGTTAGCAGTTATGGTAAGTTTAATTTGTTCTCATTTTAATTAATAAAATAAAACATAATTTGGGTTTCAAAATTCATACCAATTACGTACTTTTAAAACACTTGAACCAAATTTGTGGTCTAGAAGGTTTTTTTTTTTAAATTCAAGACCAACAGAAGTTTTTTTGTATTAATTTTAACACAATATTCAGTTTTATATATTTTTTATAGCTTATATCTTAAACATTGTCTCATAAGTGCGTTTTTCTTCGAATTTTTTTTGGTTCGAGATTTCAAATTTCCATATTTTAGTTATTTTAGATTATATGCATTCGATATTTTAGTGTTTTATAATTCATGATTTTGGCATTCTAGAAACTTTTGTTTTGAGATTTTGTAGACCCAATAATTTCCCATAGGGTTTAAATTCATGGGAAATTGTACCTCTACACAATCTTATTCCAAAAAACTGAAATCAGTGAATGGCAGCTATCTTTTCTTGATTGTTAAACAAAATCTAAGAAATTGATTTTTGTCTCTAAAGAATCACATTCATTAGAATCAAACCCGGATATTTTTCAAGATCAAGGATGTGCAGTGGAGAAAACCCTGCTATTTTTTGGGAAACAAAAAATCTAAGTGCTAGTATTCTTTTTGTATTTTTACACACTGAATCGATTAATGGTACTGTCAATTGTATGGCTTAGGTCAATGGAAAGTTATATGTACGCGATCTTAAAAGAAATGAAAAAAAAAAAACAAAAAAGGTAGCATTGGAAATTATTTGAAAATTTCAGCATTTTTTCTAGTGTAGATAGACATTAGATCGCCAATGATTTTGTACGGTGTGCGGCGTTCTTGATTCATTTAAGGGAAGTATACTTCCAAAATGGCATATTGTTAGCTTTTTTTATTAACAAAATTTATATAGAGCATTTATCCAACTGTCTTGGTTGTTATGTCTTTTTTCAATTCATTGCACACATTTACCAGTACTTTTTAAATTTAATACACAAATATATTAAATTAAAAAAATAGTCATTAAAAACCGTCAGAAAATCCATTTTGTCCGTATAGTATGGAAAAAATGACATATTTCGTATGGACAAAATGACATACACCAAATCTGGTCGGCCCATAGTGGTTCTTTAGTTTATTTTGAATAAAATGTATTAATAATTTTAAGTAAGAATTTGTTTCTAGAAAACTTTGTGAAAAAACTTTACCTTCAGGTTCATAATTCGCAAATGAATCGTTTGGTGTTCATTGGAAACTCAGCACAAGATGCATGAGCCCAATGATTACATTTTTGAACTTTTTGCTTGTAGTTAGTTTATAAAAGGTGTAAATATAAATATTAATACAAGCTGATAGGGTTGACTTTTTCGCTTCTTTTTGCCTTGACCAGTAATATAAGTTCCTTTTGGAGCATTTTTAGGTATGTCGTTTTGTACGTGATCATTGTATGTCTTTGTCTAAATTCCAGAAAACTCTGATGTTATGGTCAATTATTATTTTATTATCTTAATTTTGTCATGAACTATAGATACAGTTAATTAAACTAAATGAAAATTGTATAAACTCACCAAATTTCGAAAATCTGTCCAGAACCAAAAAAAAAAATTATTTTCTTGGTAAAAAATGTTTTGTTTTTTGCGACGACATATGGATATGAAACGAGCCAGAATTTTCAGAGGATTTAAAAAATTATTCAAGCCAACTACTTGCATTTGAGCGGATTGTATAAGTATAGCAGATTTCTGTATGTCATTTTGTCCATATATGTCATTTTGAACGTACTTCCCTTATTTATATGGCCGCGATTATGAAATAAAATAAGCCCGCATGGTTCAGTTTAATAATTCAATCGCGGCCTAATTTCAAACGGACTTATTTGAATCACAAATTCAACATCAGTCTCAACCAATGCATATATTTTTTTTTGTCTTGAACTTGTTCAGAACAAAAGGACAAAGCGCTAAAATTAAAATAGAGTAATAAACTGTACCAGGTTTGAACTTAAAACATAATTTATGAAAAACTTACAACACTTGTTGTTAGTCATTAAAATTGAAAGGACATACAACGAAAATGTTTACCCCCGGTTAGAGACAAAAATGTCTTTATTGGAGCAGAGAAGCAAATTAAGTTCTATTATAATTAATTTAATTGAAAAATATTTAGAAAATAAATTTCCGTTTGTGGACATTCGATCAAAATTTCTTCTTTTATTCTGTCGATTTTTAGCTCCTTTTTATGTGGAAATGTAAAGGTGTTATTTGTATGGCATTGTCACTCAAGTTCAATAAAATTGTATTCAATTTTACCATCAGAAATTACTGGAAAACTGTTTATGAAGCCTCAGGTAGCTCTTATTTTGTCAACACTTTTAGTGGTGTTCCACAAGGTTCCATCTTGAGCCTTATAATGTTTGCACTACTTATTGAATAAATCATACAAAAAGTCTATCTGGAAGAATATTATTTGGCAGATGCAGATGATCTTGTACCCTTTGACCCTTCAACTCATGATCACATTGCGAAATACTGTAACTTATGGAATCTATAGAGTTCAACTGCCTGAGCACAATGAGTACAGAGTTGCAACTGGAACTGGAGCCAGAATAGTGCTGTTAAAATATTGAATAAACACACATCAAATGTTACGAACACAACGTAACGTAACTGCAATGATGAGTTCGCCAACTTCTAAATAAAACGTCAAATTTTTGGCATTTAAAAGGAAAAATATCGGAAGTACAAAATGTGAATAATAATTCCATTTTGGTTTTTTCTTGTCTTCAAAATACAAGTACTGCTGCATACAGCTGCATTGTGGATATATATGCAGCTCCAGTTCCAATTGCAATACTCTATAGTGTACATATGAGGCAGTATCACAGTAAAGTCAAAAAATAATGGTTTCCCAGTTTTTTTTTCGCGGATTAAGTAGAAAGTCAGAGAGGTGGAGATTGAATAATCACATTTTGCAAATATTAGATGAGTATGCGAGTATCTATATAGAGCATCGAACTTAGGCTGGGAGAAACATTATTTGATCCGAATATTTGAGGTGTCAAAAACAACACAAATGGATATGTCGTTCTGTAATCCAATCCGTACAATTGTGCCAAATAATATACCCAGAATTTAGGTTAAGACAAAATAATAAGTGAAATATTCTGCATCAGAACAGATATAATCAACCACGTTTAAAAGATCTCCCAGAAACATGCAACCTCTACCTCTGTTAAAAAAAACCGATTTTTTAGAGACAAAATTAAGTTGAATGCGTTGTTTAAAAAAACTAAACGAAACATCATCAGTCGATAAGATGTGCGATGTACCTATACCACAAAGGAGAATTCTCAACTTATATTCTTCCAAAATTGTTTCTTTTATTAAAAAACATAAATAAATTCCTTGAATTTTAAAACAAAAAAAAAGGCCTCCAAACAATTTGAGGTTTTTTGCAAAATTTGTTTGTCCCGAAAGCTGCGTCATTTCATTTCTATATCAAAAAAATACTTGTAAGTATTTCTTAAAAGTTGAATTTTTGCTTAAAATAAAAGACAAAAATACTTTTAAAATTGGATTTAACAAACTGCATAGAATTCTCACATCTTAAACAATTAATCATCTCCATTTCTGATTTGTAATTATGGTTTTAGCTTTCAACGATTTTCAATGACACCTCGCGGTTAGTTTCATCTTTTCATCAGTTTTGTTTTTTGTTGTTTCTTTTTTTTTCAAAATAATGACTTTAATTCTCCAAATTCCACACTAACATAAATAGAATCTCAACTTTAATAGTTGAATAGACTCATTAAATTGTCCGTCTTTAGTCTCTCACAAAAAATTCCATCTCTAAAAAAACCGATAAAAGATTCAAACTAACGAAATATTCCGCTAATTAATCTATAGTCGAATGCGAATGACCTAAACACACTGTCTAGTCGCAAAACAGCTATCGTTGCTAATTAGTTTCTATTTATTTATTTTTTTATAAACAAAAATTCTTCTGAGTCAACATAATGATTATTCGATATAATATACCTATCCAAGTGCGATTGTCAAAATTCTTATTTAGTTGTTAGTTAGTTTCAACAAATTATGACCAAAAAGGAATCAATACATATAGGCAGAGATAGATAGAGAGAGATAGGCACCTGCAAAAAGCCTGGTAGGTAAGTATAGCGAGTATCATGATGGCTTTGGCGCAAAAGTCGTGCCTCATTTTCAATCCAATTAAAACTGAAAAGAAAAATGCGAACGTTATGCCATTTTCGACATACATTCATACCTACATATAGATAAAGATTGCAACTTCAGATAAATCAACAAAGGGGGAAGATTTTTTTACGACTACTGTTTCAAAAAAAAAATCAGTCTTGGTGTAAGTTGGACGAAGGCTTTTGTAACTTTTGCGATTTATTTTTAATGAGAACCTTGACTTTACTGCGAGTGACATTTGCCGCAAACAACTAATTAGAGAATAAATATAGCTTTAACAAGTCCAAAATGATTAGAAAAGAAACTTTATAAATATCGAGCATTTAAAGGAACCCCTAGATGTATAAAAATACCAAAAACGTTGTTAACTTCTTTACAGCCAACCTTCCTAAAGTATTTCTGTGACGGAAATTAAGTTAGTTTTTTTTCGACTTAGATATTTCAATAAATTGTGAAATGAATTCTATTTCGAACTTAACTCAAGACATTCCAAGACAGTCTTGTTGATGAATCAAAAAGTCGATGGACGGACATGCAAATATGTGCTATGAATCACTTATGTATATCGACCTTGTAGGTCTTTGATTATGTGAATTTTGTTTTTTAGATTGAAGACAAATGAAAGTTTCCAAAACTTATTATGTATGCTTATCGAGTGGATTTTATTGATCCGATTTGATTATCAAGATAATTTAAGATATTTTTACAGTTTAATCGGAATGGAAAACAAACAGTTTAACTGTGTTTCGTTTAAAAAGCCATACTAATAATAACACTGATGGTTAGGTTGTACTTTTCTGCGGTTGCATTCAAATTAAGAAAATTAAAATAAATTAATAAAAATAATACAACAAATGGCCAATTAAGAAAAAAAAAATTATAATTGCATAAAACATTGATGCTAGATTTGTGAAGACCTAATTTGGAGTTTTTTTGGTGGTTATTAACAGCTCCGGGATGTTTTCATGAATTTAAATTCTGTTTTTTTTCTAAGTTATTTGATCCTGAATTTTTTTTTTTAATTCATCAGACATTTTTAATGGCCAAATAATTTCTGAAACCAGTTTAACTTTAAAGAACATTCGTTTTAATAGACCTTAATCACTTAAAAACAATTTTAATGACCGTGCAAAAAAACTGTACCTGACCAATTACTGAAAGAAGCTGATTTTATAACCAATTACTAACCTTTTTATGTGCATGGAATAGTTTTTTTTCAAATATACCACATAATACCTATACCTACGAGAGAGGACTTGAACTTGTGAAATATACCACGGTGGCAGTAACCAAGGTCAAGGATAATGATGCGCAAAACATGATTGATGAACAAAGTTAAATTGTTTTATTTTAATGAATCTACTTTAAAAAAAAAGAATAAACTAGGCACTTTATATAAAATATCTCAGAGTCTTCTGTAAAATTCGGACTTTCAACAATGTTGTGAAATAATTCTAAGTTTTACCGATAAATTCTAGAATTTCTACAATTCGAAGTTTAACGTTAAACATACAGGATGATTCGCATAAGGTGTTACCAAAAGCTAGAGCGTGTAAGTTGGGTCGAGACAAGAAAAAAATCATGTAAGAGGAGGGGGTCTATTCCCCCCTCGTTTAGCCAAGAAGGGCAATTTTCTATAAAAAAAAATGACTTAAAACTGAAAAAAATAAAAAGAACAAACCATACACATCATACAATGCCATGATATACCTATTTGTAAAGTAATAAATCTCTTCTTTTATTTTATTTTTAAATAAAGCTCTTTTAAAGAATTATTTTGAAAAATAATTTTCGAACTCAAAATTTCGAGAAAAAGATTTTAAAATTTTGTTCAAACTAATTTTGTTCAGAAATTTACCTTATGCCCTTATTAATTTTAAGTCAAACACCAAAAAACCGAATGCTAAAATCTCTTCTATTGCTTTAGAAAATTGAAAATAACAGAAATAAAATTCCCTTAATTTGACTCCAATCCGTTGCTTAAGTTGCTCTAAAGATTCTATTTCCATTATGTAGCTAGTAAAGTAGATTTAGTTATTTTCAATTTTCTCAAAAAGTACAAAACAATTAAGCATTCTATTTTCTGTTTTTGACTAAAGACTAATAAACGCATTGAATTTTGAAAACAAAATTAGTACTTCATTACGTAAAATTTTGAAAAAAAAAATACATAGTTTGAATTTTTTTTTTTCATTTTTTTTTTTTTTTTTAATTTTAAGTTTGAAAATTTATTTTTTAAAAACTTTTCTTAAAAATAACTTTATTTAAAAACGCAATATAAGGAATGATTTCTGGCTCTACAAAAAAATATAGCATGGCAAGTATAATAGTTGTTTTTTTTTAATATTTTTTTTCTGTGTGAATTTTTTAGAAAATTGTTCCTCCTGGCTAAACGGGGGAATAGATCCCCCCTTCCATAGGACTTTTTTCTTGTCTCAACCCAACTCGGTTCGCGTGAAGCATCGCGCGCTGCGTCCAATATTCGGTCGACATAATCACAAAATCGCATAAATTCGAGCAACCATGGATCGGTTTCGCACCACTTCCACCCTAGTTGGTAATGCGCATCCTCAAAAACGCCGTACAGTGCGCACCGAACGCGCTATTGCTGCTGTGGAGCTGAGTACCGAAGAAGGCCCGAATGAGTCCATCCGCCATCGCGCGCTGCAATTGGAGCTGTCGAAAATTGGGCCTCTCGGCTGGAATTTATTCGAGCCAGCCGCGGTGGCTACTTGCCCGAAATCATTTATCTCATTTTATATATATAACATATATCTCATTTTTCAGTTCTTGACACTTGTTGACTTTTTTCAAAGAACTACTTCTATAAATGGGGCATACATTTTTTTATTTCACAGTATTTATTCCGGATTTTAAACCTTGTCGATCAAAATATTTCACCCGAAATAAAACTATGAAGCTCTTCCAATATGAGCCACGCCGCCGCCGTATCCGTATCCGTATCTGAATAAGGGAAAACCGCACTCGATGTAACTGGACTTCACGGCAGCCTTATAAAACTGTTTGAAACCTCAACCAAAGAGCTGTCAAACAATTCTATGGAAATAAAAAAGATCGAGCAAGATCATGTCTCAGCTGTTTGAGAGTGATTTAGAAAATACCTCCGGGGAATACCTATACCCAATTTTATTTACACTCAAAACGGCCAAGCAACTTACAACAACCATCAAACTTCTAACTTTTTTTTTTTTTAAATTGGTCTGACGTTCGTTTCGTTCAATGACACCCACATTTAATTCTTTTTTATTTTTTTTTATTTATTTCTATATTTTACAGAATTACTATCTTGCGTGTTCTCGCCTCAACACCTGACCTAATTAGGTTAACTCGCAACATCCGTGTTGAAATAATTTAGCTGCTTGAAAGCAAATTATATTAAATCATCTGGGGAATCAATCGAATTATATAAAAAAAAAAAAAAAACTATGTAGGATAGGTTAATCCATTAAAATCCTATTAACATTAGTAAGACAGAAATAAAACTTCAAAACAACAAAAAAAATATATAAATGTTACTCATTCAAGATTCAAGAGTCAAAATCATCTCGATTTATGGATACACACAATTGATTGAAAAAAAAATAAAATAAAACGAAACTTAATCGTGATGTTTTTTTCATAATAATAAAATTCAAAGGAGCAACATCCGCATCGCATCGGTGCGCGCTCATATTCTGAGTTAAAAATGTCTTTGATTTATAATGACAACAATGTAGCTCATCATTTTAGATATAGACACAACACACCATATAAATACTTGAAATGTATATGTATCTTGAATCTTGAGTGATAAAAAATTTCGAGACAAAAAAATCTTTTAATGCTTTAAAATAAATTCAGCGGTAATTGCATAAGGAGCAAATAAAAAATAAAAAAAAACTGCTGGACAGAATAAATTAAACGAACTTTTGTTTAGTGTTGTTTTTGTTTACTGTTAAAAATGGTTAAGTCAAGATGAAGCCAAATAGCATTCTTGAAATTTAAATTCTACTGCAGATTTTTTTTTTTTATAATTTTGAGATTGTAATCAAAACTAAATCTACGATGATCGGGAAGTCTGAAAATGTTGGTTTCGTCATACTGTCTTGGTAAGTATGTACATCCGTGCATCCACTGTAATTTGAACTGGAGCCTGTATGCTAAGACCGCTTTGCTTCAAAGGGCATTGCACATTTCGGGCCAAGAATCTATATGAACAAGTCTGGTATCAAATGAAAGGTGACGTTGAGTTCGTTATATGAGTGGAATATTTTCAAAATCGTTAGTGGGAAAGTCGAGATATTTGAGCTTGAAATTGGCGATCGCAAAATATACATTTCAGTGTTCCGGGTTGGGTACGAAATTCCGCATCACAAAATCCCGTATCACAAAATACCGCAGCACGAAATCTCGCAGCACAAAATCCCGCAGGAACTACTACAATGCGACAGCGCATATAATTTTTCTGTCCCATAGGAATTGGTGCCTCGATTGCATAAGGATCATGAGGAATGAAGTTTCCTACTATTTTTTCTGGGCCGACGACTATGGTCTGGGTGTCGGGATCTGGTCGGTCGACGGCAGTGGGTCTGACGGCGGACGTTCTGGAGGTGGGCTTGGAACCGAGACATAGGTTCTGGCCTTGGGCCTGGAACTGGGATGGAGGTTCTGGATTTGGGACAAAGCTTCTGGAAGTGGATCTGGTACCGGGACAAAAGTTCTGGAGGTGGCTCTGGAACTTGGACAAAGGACAATTTTTTTTTGTTTTTGGAAACAACTTTTTGAAATTTAAAAAAAATTTTGGAGGTCGGCCTGGAACTTAGACAAAGGACAATTGTTTTTTTTTTAAAAAACAACTTTTTTTATTAACTTACACATTTAAAAAAAAAAATCTTCATTGCCAGATATTTTGTTAAGGTTCTGGATCTGGGATAAAGGTTCTGGAGGTGGATCTGGAATCGGGACAGATGTTCTGGAGGTAACTCTAGAACTTGGACAAAAGTCAATTTTTTTTTTTTTTGAAACAAGGTTCTGGAGGTGGATCTGGAACCAGGTCAAAAGTGCTGGAGGTGGTTCTGGAACTGGAATCAGCACAAAAGTTCTGGAGGCGGGTCTGGAACTTCTGGAACTTTTTTTGGAAACAAAACATTTTACATAAACTTTGTTTTACAAATAAACAAAAAATGCTTTTTTAATTCCTTTTTTCGGTTCTCTAAGCCGCCGTTCGGTCGGTGGCCCGCTCCGCGAGTTCTAAGGATTTTAACTGCCTTTTTTGGGTGGTCATCCCGCTCACGCAACTCCAATGCTCCGCTTAGGGTATGTTCAGTCGCCTGGCAGGCGCCAACTTGTCAACAGATTTCAACTAAAATTAAACTTTTTTTTTCAATTTAGTTTTTTTGTCTTTTTTAATTTTTTTTTTTCAAAACAGAATCAAATCTCGTTTTTCTTTGTCAAAAAATAAAAACCAAACAAAATATTTGGGAAAAAAGATATTTTATTTTTATTTTTCCAAAAAAATTGTTTTCTTAAATAATTTTTTCGAAAAAAAGAAATCCATCTCTGTCCCAGAAGTCCAGAAAAATATTATATTCGAAATCACCAACATTCTTCTTATTCGAAATCACCATCAAAATTCTTCCAATCGTATTTTTTTAAAAAAGTATTAAAAATCCCGCAGCGTAATTTCTTGCGAGATTTTGTTGTATTTGTAATCTGCGGGATTTCGTGCTGCGGAATTTTGTAACGATCCCGTATTTTCCAAATAATTGTTCATAAGATGCGAACTAAATGACGTAGAAATTATATCGATATCAAAAATGAAAGGTATTTTTCTTGTCTTTGAAATATGCTATGCTTAAAACATTTTGACATATAAAGTTTTAACTTCTTGAAAAGCTACTTTCTTGCGTGGTTTTTGGTAGCGACACATACAAAATTCAGTGATTACATAATACTTTGTTGGCACTAGTGAAAAGCATATTTTATTACCTTTAATAGCAATAAGAGCATATATAATTAAGTCTTGAACAATATTTGGAAAATACATTGATATGTTTATTCGGCAACTTCAAGCCCAAATATCTCGACTTTCCCATTAACTATTTTGAAAATATTTCACTCATTAAACGATATTAAATATCCTTAATTCTTACTAAGAGCGGTGGAGAGTAGTAATAATGTAGGATGATGAAGTTCGACGGACCTGACTTTATAAGTCTGTTTAAATAATTATACAATTTTTTCTTTATTTGATTTTGTGTCTGCACTGTCACCCAAAAGTCAACAACCTTTATTTTAGCCCCAAGTAATTATTACTGTTCGTTCAACATTTTACCTTGAGTCATGAATTAACAACAATCACATTTATATTTATTTGACCTGAAGACTTAATTTAACTCACAATAAGTTATAACGATTATATTTTTTTTTATTATTTAAGACTTTTAAGACTGTTAACACAAAATATAGCCCCAAAGCATTTGTTATTTTTTTCTATTTTCGGGACCAGTTTTTATTTCAAGAATTACATATATATCTTCATTCAGTAACATAAATAATTGTTCTATAAATATATTTTATAGAAAGTCATCAGGCACATCATTCATGATGATGGTGATTTCCCGCAGACATTTTGGCGGTTGTTGGCAACATCAGGTTGTTGGGGAACTTACAAAAAATGTAACTTCGTACTTCATTGAGGTTTTATGGTCAACATAAAAGTAAGAGGTTTATTTATTTTTGCTTTAATTTATTAACAATCCAAATTTGAATTGACCATAAAGTTGGAGAAACTTACCTATACTTAAGACTGTTGACCATTTGGAATATAATTAATGCTTTAGCATGTAATAAATTATAATAATTTATGTGTAAATGTTTTATTTGTAATGCATTTGATGTGCATCAGATAGCCTTGTGTCATCGTTTTTTTTTTTCTCTCTTTTCTTAGAAGTATGTTTGTGTAAGCTTGAAGTTAGATTAATATTTATACAAAATATGATTAATAGCCGGAAAATGATTTTTAATTTATTTTTTTGCAGATGCAACATGAACAGCAGAAAATAAAACATAAATCATTTTTTTGTTCTCTTATAGTTTGATATAAGATTCATCATATAAGTACTTTGCGTTGCTCTTTATTCAGCAAACAATTCTCTTGTTTGAAACTACCAATATTAAAGAATTTGTTGGTTAGTGCGATTGAATAAGATTTCACTTTCGCGAAAAGGAATTTCCAATTTTGTAATTATTGTGGTTTTGAAACAATTGGGTAATATATGTACGAAGATGATTTCAGGTCTTTGGAATAATATTGCATTCACAACTACTGTGGTCTATTTTCACCAAAAATTAGTTCAACATAAAGTATTTGGAAAGTTTGATGTATTTGAAAATACGGTAAATGGTGAAAAAAAGTTATTTAAAAAACTAAAGTTTGTTCTGCTTTTTTATAATTTCTTTTTCTCTTAACAAATGAAATATTTCAGCTGTTTAAACTCGAAACAACCACTTAAAAATTGAGTTACACCGCTTTCTTTTGAATTAACAGTACAATTTTCGAAATCAATTATTATCTTGCTTAAATTGAATTCTGTGTATGAAATATTATTTCGTTCTTTCTCAGATAGCATTGGCAATGACTTTTCTCTAATATTTTATCTGAATATTTTTTTTTTGGGTGATATTTATCAACGTACGTTTTCTACTCAAACTAAGAAAATTAAATGAACTATATTGATTTCATCAAAAGAAAACATTTTAAATCTTGTTTAATGATAATTAAACAAGCAACATATCCTGTATTAGTATTTAGTTAAACATGTTTTGTGCTGTTGAAATAAATATTATATTAATATAGTTATATGTAATAATATTTAAAATACGTGGACAAAAAATATGCCTAAGAAAAGATAAAATTTGCAAGAATTTTTAATTTTCATACCACAAATTATTATTTTGGAAAAGGGAAGATCAATTTAGGGTGTAAATGTAAATATCAACAATATTTTAAAACAATAAAAAATGTTTTTAACAATATTATAAAACAATAAAAAATGTTTTAAAACATTATTACCACATTTAGTTTTAACACACTTTAGCAATTGAGACCAGCGAGCGTACGTGTGTGCAGCACATTCTCTTTTGTCTGTAAGATTACACTGGGATAAACACTAACCGCCATATTATTCACTAGATACATCCAGATTAAAACTTAAATCCACATGTATTTACATTGAATTTGTATGCTTTACATCTGGATTTAAATTTTTAATCTGGATGAATCGAGTGAATAATATGGCGGTAAGATTTCGACAGGTAATAGTCGGGAATGGAATACGAAATTAAAAGACTTTTTCAACAGTTACCATATGTCTCCGAGGTAACATTATGATTTACTGGTCAAGACGTTCTATACAAATTCAAGGGTTACTGCCAACTTTCTTATAGCTATACATATGTTTTGAATGTCCTTTTTAAAAACTAAAATTTTAGTTTTAAAGCTCTCTTCTTGGAAGTCCGCAGACTGGCACATTCACTTTCCTGAAGTAAAATATTTCATAAGTTTTGTTTAACTTCAAGCATGAAATGAATATTTTTTATAAAAAAAAAGAATATCTTATCTTTCTTTCTTCTGCATATACTATTAGGGTGGTCCTTATAAAAGTATTTTTTTTAATTTTTGTCTATCCCCCCAAAACTTTTCCAATTACATACATAATTATGTACAATACATAGCTGGACAAAAATTCTTTGGGAAAAATTGATGACAAAATTAAAAATTTAGCCAAAATCTTTTCTTACCTCTAGAAAAAAATTAAAAAAAATATTGTCTGGAAGTAGATAACTGTCTTAAAATGTATATTTAGGTAACTAAGTTAAACTTAACAAATTAAAATTTTTACATTAATTTTTAACATTGTTTTAAGAATTTAAAGTTTTGGGGTCAGGTTAATATTGAATAAAATAATTATTATAAGCTATTTGCAATTGTTTTGTATAGAGAGAGATCGATGTAAAAAAAATATATCTTTATATGAATCACCATAATACATATAAAGGGTCCGCCAAATAACTTTTTTTTTTGAAAATGGCGCAAAACATAGAGTGTACTAGCTTCGGCTGTGTGGCACGTAGCGCCGTCCTGTTGAAACCAAATGTTGCCAATATCCTCCTCTTCAATTTTTGTGAACAAAAATTCGTACAACATGGCCCGATAATGATCGCCATTGACTGTAACGGCCACTCCTTGCTCATTTTCGAAAAATGGCCCAATTATGCCTCTGGACCTAAATCCGCACCAAACAGTGACTCGTTTTGGGTATATCGGCTTTTCAATTTATGCGTGCGGGTTTTTTGTGCCCCAAATGCGACAAATTTGCTTGTTTTCTACCCGCCAAGATCAAAATGAGCTTCATCTGAAAAGATGATTTTTTTGGCAAAATCGGGATCGTCTCTAAGTCGATCGCAGGCCCACTTAGCGAAGCGTATACACAACCATATTCGTCCAGCGGACAGTTATATATAGCTGTACACAAACGAGCCATTCATCTTGAAAACAGCTCTTACCATTTTTAAATTCTGTGTACAGTATTTGCGTTAGGACTCGCCCTAGAACTGGGTAGAGTAAGTCCTGGAGCCAGTATGCTGGGCGTAGATGAGAAGTGGACACGCCTTAAGAATACTGTCATTAGTACTGCCAACTCCATCTTAGGCAGCAGTCGTAGAAATCGGAACGACTGGTTTGATGATGAATGCAAGCTAGCGACTGAACGTAAGAATGTTGCGTACCGAGCAATGCAACAATCTCATAGAACGCGGGCACGCGAAGACGAATATAAAGAGCTCAGAAGAATTGAAAAACGGCTTCACAGACAGAAAAAATCAGCCTGGGAGAAGAACATAATCTGTGAATTAGAGAAAAGCCGAGAGCGAGGTCCGCACCAGGCGCGGAAGTTCTACCAATCCGTCCGAAACATGACGCAGTACACACCACGCTGCACATACTGCAAGGACGGAGAGGGAAATCTGATCACCGATCCTCAAAGCATACTGGAGCGATGGGAAGTGTACTTCAATGAATTGCTAAATGGTCAGCTCACTGCAGAAGTGGAGGCTCCACTACTTCAAGAAGAGTACCCTATGTTGCCGCCACCAAGCATAGAAGAGGTTGAGAAGGCTATAGGCCGGCTAAAGAAAAACAAAGCCCCGGGAGCCGATGGTATACCAGCCGAACTATTTCAACACGGTGGGCCAGCTTTACGTCAAGCAATTCATGAGATTATAGTGCACGTGTGGGAGCATGAAGAAATTCCAGAAGACTGGCGAAAAGGTATCATTTGCCCCATACATAAGAAGGGAGATGTCACAACGTGCAGCAATTATAGAGGTATCACGTTGTTGAGTACCGCCTATAAGATACTCTCCTCTATCCTACAAGACCGGATAACCCCATACGCTAAAACCATCATCGGACAATATCAGTGTGGTTTCATTCCAGGCAAATCAACAACTGATCAGATCTTTACCCTTAGGCAGGCGATGGAAAAATGTCTAGAATTTAACATCCCAACATACCACCTTTTTATAGACTTTAAGGCCGCCTACGATAGCATAGCCAGGGTAGAACTTTACAAAGCCATGAGAGAATTCGGCATCCCAAATAAATTGACACGACTATGTAGGTTGACCATGACCAACGTAACAAGCCAAGTAAAAATAGCCGGATTGCTATCCAAACCAATCAACATCTTTAATGGACTCCGACAAGGGGATGGTTTGGCCTGCCTCCTCTTCAACCTGGCGTTGGAGAAAGCAATCCGTGACTCTGGCACGGCAACAAGAGGGACCATCGTCAACAGGTCCAGCCAGATACTGGCTTACGCAGACGACATCGACATCATCGGAAGAACTGAGCAAGCTGTACATGATTCCTTCATCCAGATCGAGCAGGCGGCACAAAATCTGGGGCTGCACATTAGTGAAGGTAAAACAAAGTACATGGTGGCGTCGAATGCGAGAGGAACAGTTGGTCAAACAATCAAGGTAGCGGAGCACGAATTTGAAGTGTTGCAATCCTTTAAATACCGGAGACGGTACAATCATGAATTGTACGCAATCTACCTTGAAGCAGATATCGTGACAAAAATTAAGCTCGGTAGACTCCGGTGGGCAGGGCACCTAGCTCGCATGAGCGAAGAGGAACCTGCTCGGAAAGTTCTTTGTGGTACATTCTATGGTAGACGACAGCGTGGTAGACCATGCTTGCGCTGGAGAGATGGCGTAGACCAGGACGCCCGGAGCCTTGGGGTGCGCAACTGGATGGCGGCGGCTCGAGACCGGGATGGGTGGAGAGACTTGTTGAAGGAGGCCAGGACCGGACCCCGGTTGTCGAGCCGACGATGATGATGTACAGTATTTGTAGGTATGAAATAGCACATCTCAGTGTCTTGTGAATAAAAAAAAAGCTAAAGCTTAAACATAGGTTTTAAAGTAAAAGCTAGGTTTTGCCTACATCTATAGTAATAGCTATTTTAAAATAGACAACGATAAATTAATGTACCTTCAGCTTGGTTTTCCTTTTTAATTTTTCAGAAACTGTAGATATTTCAGTAACAATTTCAAAAATATCAAGATTCTTTTACCCCTTCTTAAATGCTTTGAATATATTTTATAGAATTTTAATAAAAGTCGTGTTTTTTGAAAGAGTGAATAGGCAGCTCAGCTGATTTTTACTCCCAAGCCACAACAAAATTAAGAGTGAATATAATTTTGGTAAGTAATCAGAGTGAACATAGAGTGGATATGAATTGTTGAAATGTTTAGATGGCGCTTAATTCAGTTGCAGAATAATATTCGTTTCCGAATGGTTGGTAGCCATAGCTTTTTTGACTTAAATGGTATGTGTTCTTAAATGCATCCCGGGTGAAAAAAAGGCAGCTGTATATATTTATTTCATAATTATGTTAAGGCATTTCATTTCGCAATAAAAATTGAATTTTATACGAAACTTGACATTTCTTGACAGATAGGGGACAGTCTTTACTTTGACTAATATTTCGTTACGAAAGTCACCAGAAAGCTCTAAAATTCACCTTTTCAAAAAATTAAATCTTAAAATTTTTGGATTTTTTTAAGTTTTTTAATCTATCGACGACATCGAAGACATCTTTCAATGAAATTTGACGTCTGTAGAATATTTTTCGTTTCGAAAAACACCAGAAAGTTCTAAAATTGCATTTTAACGAAACAAAAAAAAAATAAATTGAAAAATTCGGATTTTTAGAGGTTTTTTAATCCATTGTCATCGTAGCCATTCTTCAATGAAATTTGAAAGACTTATCAGTCATCACCTTATTCGAGTTTAATCCGTGTACGATAGTTTCCCAATCATGACTTAAACTACACAAGAAAAAAACAAAACTTATTCGTATACACATGTATGTCTGCCAAATTCAACACTATAATCCTTAGCTTTAATCTCAAATCAAGGCAAAGTATTTTAACTTTGTAATTTTATCGCTTGTCATGTCTTCCAAATAAGATGCGAAAACAACGATTTTTAATTAGTTATAGACTTAACAATCTCATTCATTAGACTTCATGTACTACACAAGAGTGAGTTTATGATGCTTACGCATACCTATACCGGTTTTTATTTATTTTTTTTTCTATCTCCTCATAAAATCCCGTAAATGACTTGTCGAAGGAGATACGAACAAAAAAAAATATAATTAACTGTGATTTTCCTTTTTGTACGATCTTAGCTCTGGAGTTGGAAAGACTTTATGGAATTTTGTTGTAGAGTCTTTAAAGTATTTTTTTCTTTTAGTTTGGTACGATAGCCGATAAAAAATACACCTTTACAGAAAAAGTTTGTGGAAAGGGTATAAATTTGAAGCTGTTTTTCATGGACATTTAAATAGTTAATTAAGAAGTTGTGGAAGTTGTTATCATCAATATATCAACGGGTTAAAAAGAATAGCGGCTGAAGTGAGTACAAACAGACGGACACTGATATAAGGCAATTTACGCATTTCTCTTTAGAACCAAGTTGACATTTTTAAGTGCACCTGAACCCATGTTCTGTAACTATCGCATCGATAAAAATAGTCGAGAAACGATGAAAATTGAAACGAAAATCACATTATCGCATTTTTGGGTTTCTATAACTTTGACAGTCGATAATCTTATCGACGGGAACACGCGGAATAGAAAACCTGGAAAAATGCGATAAAATCCGTTTCTGTATCTTTGTGAATCGTTAACTTTTTCATTTCAAACGTCAAAATTTATCACCTACCCAAAAGCAGGCGATAAAAGATGAATAATTAAAATTATTGCAAACGAAAAGAGAAAACAAACATAAAGAAGGAAACAAAATAAATAATTTTCGTAATGAATGACTGAGAACAAGAAATTAAAGAAAATTGAATGTTTTATTTTATTATTCAGAGTGACAAGAACCTAAAAGATTCTTTGATGAAATATTTGTTCAAAACAAGGAATTCGCAAGTGGCAAAGCATGAAGTTTTTTCTTTCTCTGAGACAAATATGGTAGCATTTCCTCCGTCAAAATCTGCGCTGCATTTCAGCTGAGTCGGAATATCTCCTTTAATCGTTCCTCTGGCATTTCAAATGGATTCATTTCATCTCGGAGCCTGCGGCCGGCGGCGGTAGTGTTCAATATACGCATTTTATTCTTTTTAGATTCCTCAAAAAAAGCTGTGTACAATATCTATGTATATCTGTCTATATATTATCAAGCACTTCACTCTTAACTTTTTTTTAACAAAATATAAAGATAAACAATTCAATTGCTATTTTCACATTTGTTTTTTTTTAATGTCAAACATTGACAGACCTATCGCCTTCCAATGGATTTTCCAATCAAAACAAATCGAAAATTCAACTTATCGATTTGAGTTACAGAAACCCAATTTTTTCCAGAGGCGTTAAGTGTTCAATGAATCGTTTCATTTTTTAACGATGCGATAAGTTATCGCCTGAGTTACAGAACATGGGTCCTGGATCAGAATGAAGAAGATTTCTTGGAAGATTTCATACCTAAACACTCTAAATGTAAGTATTCTATGGAAAACATTTTTGTATAATCATGTTTCTTTTCACTGTGCTTCAGTTTATTTCAAACGAAACCGCATTTCAATTCTCCAAATCGATCAATCGTAATCTGTAACTAAGTTATGTATATACACAGTGAAATTTTATTTATTTAAAAGCTAAAATATCTAAAATAGCACATCGCGATTGCATCCCACAGGTGCTTTGTGGTTTGTGCTACGAGTGATGCGTGCGGCATTTTACAAATGAAATCCATTACAAAATAATTTAAATTCACATTCGCACTGCAATTTCTAAATTCCATCACAAAAAAAAAAAAAAAAAAAAACCATCTTTGATGTCTGCAACACAATCAAATAGATAGATAAGTATAAGGTACACATCGCGTACCATAACGTGCAACACGTGTTCAATTCAAACTTGTTTGTGTAACTGCTTACCGCCTTTTAAGTATAAAAATCATTAAATTGTAGAATGTCAGTGCGATTACTTTAAGAGCAAATATTTACAACCATAACTATCCAACAAAATGCTTGAACGGTTGCCATCAGGTAAACATAAAAAAAAAAAAAAAAAATTCCAGAAGCTTCATTATTATACCTACCATACAGCAGCACTAATCCAACTTGACATTAAAGTTGTCTTTTTATAGCATATGTATGTCCACACGGATTGACTGGGGGTACACAAGTTGTAATCTTTAAAACCATTTAACAAGTTTTTATGAAATTATGACATAAAATGACAATTAGCGAGAAGAAAGCTTCCGCCATAATCCACGCTATAAGCCATCACACCATATGTAATAAAATGGCGTTTTGTCTCACAATCAATACAAAGTTATATTACCCAGCAACTGGCGTTTTAAGTTTGTACTGCAAAAACAACATACGCTACTTAGTCACGTTCGAATAAATCGAAAGGCAATAATGTATTGTAAGAATATGATTCTTTTGTTAAAAGATAAAAAAAACATAAACGTTTAACTCAAGATTCAACTAATAGACAGACGTCTCGGTCTCATCACCTAGAATGACAGCGCTCTTCCAAGCAATAACAACAACTGTCACTGTCATCGAGGCGCTGTGTTATTTCCAATCTTGCAAAAGACTGTTTGATTTCTTCTACTCGTATCATTTCTGAGTTCTGTTCCTTTAAAAGGAAAAATGGATTGAGTTTGCTTGTAAAACAGAGTTCTCCTGTCATCTTTTTCCAATTTTGTTTTTAAATTGAAATCTTACACCATATAACCATGCGAGACCGTGTTGCTAATTAATAATTCCTTGCACGGTTTTTGTTCTGCGCGACAAACAAACGCGGATTTCTCTTTGACGTTGTCGCGGTTGGTGAAACCATGAAATCAATCGCATCGATGCGATGATGGTGTGTGTTTATAGTTTTTAATGAATGGAATGTAATATTGCATTGAACAATTTTATTCGGACTCCATCGATAGACACATTGGTTTTTCCAAAATGAAAAAAAAACATATATTCCCCGCAATTCATAGAACCATCCTGGTGTTTTAGTCAAAATGCAAACAATATCTCGTTGAAATCGGAAAATTTGAGTATCGTCATAGTTTCCACCCCGGTTTTGAATCTGGTGAATAAAAAAAGGCCAAGCCTTAAATTAAATTTTTTAAATAAAAGCTAGCTTTTGCGTGGAAAAATAAGCTTGGTTAAAAGAGCCAACACTGGATTTATGTAGCTTAAGCTTTTTTTTCTAGTTTCAGCTAGATTAAAAATAGGTTTAACTAGAACATTACCTATTAGCAAAAGCTACACAAATATCAAGATTTTTCACCCCTGTCTAGAAAGCTTTGAATAGTTCTTATATTTAAAATTATAGTGCAAATATGGCCAGGCTTAGACTCGTAAGAAAACCATCAACATTCAATATAAAACTGTCAGAAAATAGTTAAGATAACTTTGATAATTCTTTTCTTTTTTTTTTAAAGAAAATGTGCATCAGTGGTTTTTCGATTACAATCAAATTTGTCAAGTGAAGGTTATCCACTCGCTATGAATTACAATTTGACAGATGTGTAAGTTCTACCACGAAATTATTCGGCGTTTATTAATAGAAAGGTAACTGTTTTAGCTAAAGCTATCTTAAACGAAACATGCCAATAAGAAACCAGAGCTAAAAATATAAAGCTTAAGGTAGAATTTCCCAACTAAACCTATGGGTCTTGTGAATAAAAAATAAGCCAAAGCTAAAACTTGGAATTTTAAGTAAAAGCTAAGTTTTTTTGTGAAGAAAGAAGCTTAAACTAACTAGTTAAAGATGTCTTTTAGTAATAGCTATTTTCAAATAGCCAATGCTAAATTCATTCAGTTTTAACTTGTTGTTCCAGCCTAAGTTTCAATTTGTGTGAATAAAAATAGCTTAAACTAGAATATTATAGTTAAAGCTACAAAAATATTAAGATTTTTCTACCTTTCTAGAAAGCTTTGACTTGTTCTTATTTTTAGTATTGTGTTTAGTTATAGTGCGAATATGGCCGAGTTGTATAAGAAACGGTTGGAAATTATTGATGAGGATTTTCATAGTTTATTTCGGTTTTCAAAACTTTTTAGGAGATTCAACAGAGCGTAGAGGGGGTGCAGTGACCTCTGAGCAGAGAATGCAGATATTTTTGAGATATCTGAGTGAACCTGGATTTCAGTGCGGTGTAGGACAAGATCTTGAAGTTGAACACTCTTCTGTTTGCAAGACTGTTTGTTAAGCACGTGTGGCCAACAAGATTATGGAAAAGACTCACGTTCATATTAGATTTTCGTCGAGTCGCAGAGAAATCGAAACAGAAAAGGCAAAATGGGCGGAAAAATATACGTTTTCCGGAGCTTTTGGGGCAATAGACTGCACCTATATTGCTATCTCCAAATCCACAAGATTTTCTGATGAACACATTAATCGGAAAGGCTTGCACAGCTTTAATGTGCAAGCGACATGCAATGCTGTTCACAAGTGTGAACGCCCACTGGCCAGGGTCAGTTCACGACTCACGGATCTTGAAAAGATCATCAATTTATGCATCCATTACCGAGAATTTGCACGGAATTGCTATAATTCTTGGAGATTCTGGGTACAAAAAAACACCTTTCAAAAACCCTCACACAGATGCAGAAAAAAAAATACAATGAAGTATTCTGCCGAGAGCGCGTAGTCTATTTTGTATCCCCCTTTATTTTAGCTTTAGCTTATGCCAAATTTTTAGACGTGTGGTTTTCAAGAAGAAATAAAACGCATATAATTTAATGTTATGGCAAAGAATTTGGCTTTATTATAAAGATAAGGGTTTTCCATTATGTTTTAAAATTGATTTCTGTCAAGTGACCGCCGCGGCTGGCTCGAATAAATTCCAGCCGAATATTCTCTTCCAAGGTGTCAATCGTCTCAGGCTTATCTGCGTAGACAAGCGACTTTACATAACCCCACAAAAAATAATCCAGCAGTGTTAAATCGCACGATCTTGGAGGCCAAGCCACAGGATAGATAGACACGAGATAGTGCACTCACCAAAAGTTTACTTCAATAAATTGATTGTCTCGTTGGCTGTATGGCATGTAGAGCCGTCTTGTTGGAACCAAAGGTCTTCCACATCAACATCCTCTAATTCAGGCATGGAAAAGTTATTAATCATGGCTCTATAGCGTTCCCCATTAACTGTTACATTATGGCCGGCTTCATTTTTGAAGAAATATGGACCAATGATTCCCTCTGCCCATAGAGCACACCAAACAGTGACTTGTTGACTTTTTTTGTAACGGCGTCTCATTAATCTGTGATCACTCCAAATACGACAATTTTGTTTATTAACGTACCCATTCAACCAAAAATGAGCTTCATCGCTGAACAAAATTTTCTGCGATGCGTCGCGCGAACTGAACCATTATTTTGGTAATAAATTTGGACGATTTGCAAACGTTGTTCAGGAGTTAGTCTATTCATTATGAAATAACAAACCAAACTGAGCATAAATCAAGTGACCAACTCAGAAAAAAGTATTGCCAGATTGAAAACCACACGTCTAAAAAAAAACACCCTGTACATACATAATGCATATAATTGAAAACCATGAGTCAGAATTTTAATTTTAAATTTTGCGATGTGGAAAAAGCAATATTAAGGAATTTACAAACACGATAAAGGTATATAACTTGAAAATATATTATCGCAACACAAATTAATTTTCATTACCTTATGTTTAAAAGAATTTTTTGAATTCTTGCATTTTAAAGATTTGACACTACAGGCCATTCTAATATGTTTTGAATCAGGTACCTACTAAACTATACCCAAGAGTCTTTGATGAAGGCACAGAGTAGACTGAGTTTATCTTGGAACATTAATTGAGTCACTTGTAATTAAACTCAATTAAATGCAATCTGTCTAGCATATTTAATGATTTAGTGTCATGTAATCAAAAATAAATTAGAAGACAAAAAAAAAAATATAGAACTCAAAACGTCCGTCAGTAGAATTTTGCTTACAAAAAACTCACTTGCAATTCTGTTGAAACCTTTTTCAGATAGAAGTAATAAATTTGAAATTCAGCACGAAGTTGAAATATTTATGTATAATATTGATCTTTGGTAAGTATTTAACCACGATCGAGTTTTTTTTGTTAAATATACATTACCAACTAAAAGTACTTAATCTGATTCTATAGTTGTTAAAATATTTCATTGCTTTTATTGATCCTAAATACTAAAGCAACAATGACAAAATGAGTAAGAAAAAAAGTGTTTAAAATCACAGCAAGTTGCTAATAATGAATTTTTAATTAGTCCAAACAACACAACCAATCAAACAGACAAAATCCAATGCAAGCTGATGTAGATACGCTTTTCTCAGAAAACTGCCAAACCAAAAACTGATTGATTTAGTATTATGTGCTGCAAGTGTAATAGAAGTGCAAAAATATTGTCTGTGTGTGTCATGATCTGGAAAATCGAAGATATTTATAAGTCACTCACTGTTTGAATTACTTAGTAAAACTATTTTTTTTTTTAATTTTGTATATATGTATACTGAGTCAATAAACATCGATTGGCAATTAGATAGTTTTTTTTAGTTTGAATTAACATTTAGATTTTGCAGGTGTATGATTAGAATTATGCGTTGTTCACTTGTCAATATTCAACTTAAAAAAAAACCAGGACAAATATTGATCTAATAGATTCTGTTGAAATTTTACCAGTCAGTCAGTGTAGAGCGTCCCTGGATTACAGTTTCATTCATGAGATTGAAAATATTATTTTTAATTTTATGCAATTGTGGTCTTTCATGATGTCAGCTTAGTGTTTGCAAGATAATCCAGACTCACCCAAGTGCAGCTACTGTTACAAATTAATCCTTTTTATTGCGTTCTCATCAAGTTTCATTTACTTTAATTTTTTTTTTGATTTTTTTAAATGAATTAAAATCAAAACTATCAAAAATTCATTGATTTCAACCCCGTTGACGGGAGTAGAGTAATAACGGAACTTTGGTGACGCATCCATGTCGACTCATCCAATTTGTGTATATGCAGATATATGGGAGCACTCCTACTTTATGATACACTTAGATACTAGCTGTCATTCTTTTGCATTCACTTTAACTTGGGTCTGAGGTAAAGTTCTAAAAATGCGGCTACTTCTCTTTTGGTTGATTTGTTTCCTCTGGAAGAACAATTTTGCTGTACAAAAATCTCAATAGTCACTAGAAAAATAGGAACAATGTTGGAATCTTGGAATTCTTCAAGCTTATTTACGATAGTTAACAAATCTCTTAATTATGTGACTACTTGTCACAGTTTGCTTTAGGGCTGATGGCAGGATTCTATTCTCAAGTGGAAACGCACCTTTAAATAAGTCGCATGACAGTGGCATTACTTTTTCTAAAAGCAGGTATCGTATCAGTGAGGACTTTATACTAACTTTGATGGATCAGCGTTCTCTAATAGAAAAACTGGTTATTTTTAAATAATTAAGTTTAAAAGCAAACGAAAGAGCTGAAGTTCAAACTTGTTTATAAACAATAAATTCAAAAAAAAATTCTCTTAATTATGTGACTACTTGTCAAAGTTTGCTTGATAGTTGCTTAAGGGCTTATCCCAGGATTCTATTCTCAAGTGGAAACGCACCTTTAAATAAGTCGCATGACAGTGGCATCACTTTTTCTAAAAGCAAGTATCGTATCAGTGAGTACTTTATACTAACTTTGATGGATCAGCTATCTCTAATAGAAAAACTGGTTATTTTTAAATAATTAAGTTTAAAAGCAAACGAAAGAGCTGAAGTTCAAACTTGTTTATAAAAAATAAATTCAAAACAATGTGTGTATCTGTATAGGTAATAAAGATGCATATCTACAACAACATACAGTTAATCGAATATTGCGGGAGTATACCTAACTCATAAACTTAAGTTCGAAAATTGTAGTTGTAGTCATTAAAGTGATAATAATTTCTGTTTAATTTGTTTTTTAATTGTTTCACAGCAGAATATGTTTAACGATAGATATGAAAAAGTTTTAATATGGTGCTAAAAGTGTATGTAGGGTGTTTTGCTTGGATTTAACAACTCGGGGTAAGCATCAAATTACAAGTAGTTTGTATAAATAAATTTCAAAACTATTCAAAAAAAGCTTGAAGTTAAATTTAGATTTTTTGGTTGAAAAACCGAAAGAAATTGGAATTTTAACTAATATTATAGTCAAGTCATATACAAAATATTAGCTTTTTTTGCAGCATATTTTTAACAGTTGAAATTTATTCTACAATAATTTTTTTCTACTTGAAATTGCATAAAGCATTGGGTAGTAAGAGCACCTCTGCTCAAAATTCAACTTTTGAGTATAAGCATAAATACCTTGAGAAGTTGCTAAACGATTGAGCTTCTATATGTCTTATGAGCACGTCCTCAAGGCAATTATAGGTTAATACCTCCTACACCATTGTAAGGTATGAAAAACACAAATTAAGTGCTTCATCAAGAGGTCGCCTTGATACCGCCTGCTTAGTTTTTGTGAATCAGCTCAAAAGATAAATAAATCTCTCCACCAAAATTGAGCACTGTCGGATTTTTTATTGTGCAATTTTGCTTTTGTTTGTGTTTAATTTTCTTCAGCTTCATAATTATTGTAAAAAACGAATATTATTAATTTTCTTACAAAACAAATCTCAAATGTTTCGTTTTGAGATTGGTTGTTTTCAAGTCATTGAATTAAATGGTTTTGAAGTGACCTGTTAGAGAAAATATTTAACTGTCGTTCAAAGATATAAAATTGGTAAAGCAAAATACCTTAAAAAATATTTCAATCAAAATGAAAAATCAAAGAAACCCATTTAAAAACAAGGCTAAACTAAACAATATTTGGGGGCGAATTTACCTCTTCTGTGACTGAGTGAGTGAGTGCTCTCAGTGATTGAATGAACAAGTAAAAATAAAATGAAAAAATAATAAAAACAATAATTTTAATTTTTCTTCCGAATTCACATCCATTACACACTGTCAGTCGGCTGTCCATCTATCGCATGAAATTCCTTCCGATTACTTCTAAAAAAAATGCCAAATTATAGTACCTACTTGATTGCTCGACAACGTGAGCGGTAATGCCAAACTCACATAATTGAGTCACTAATTATACTCGAAAACCGATGCTGTAATTCGGCCACTGAATTTACAACTCGAAGTAATTTTTTTTTTAACAAAGTCTCCACCTCATGAGAAAAATGCATGTTTAAAAATTAGTAAAATTACATATCGGAGTTTTTAGCTTAAAAAAAACTGAATTTTTCTCTGCAATCTTTTTTTTTATTATTTTTATATTCTATCTCGTCTTACATAAGATTCTTTTAAAAAATAAATAAATATTCTTATTCAAGACCGACAAATTTCAGTTATTTATAACAAGATAAACGTGAATTTTCAGAAGAAGAAAAAGCTGCAATTAGTTATAAATTCAAATGTCCATTTAAGTTAATATATATAAATTAGAACCCTACCTTACCTACCTACGAACGACTTGTGATTGAACTAAAATTTTTAAGTTTCTAAGAAAGAATTCCCTCACTTAATTTATTCACAAAAATTCGCTTTATTTTTTTAACCAGAACAAAAACTTTAGTCATGCCTCTAGACAAGACCAAAAACAGAATTCTCAGGTGTGGTACTATAAAGACTCGTTAAAAAAGGTCGCTTTCAAAAATATCGCACATAGCTAGCACACGCGCAGTCCTTATTTTAGAGACAAAAATTGCAACAGCAAAAACAAATACACATCAACAAGAGTATTTTATTAATTAAATGTGAACCACCAACATGCATATACAAATATATATATACACAAGCCTGATATGCCTGCCTCCCATGGCAATAACAAGTTGTCACCATTAAAATAAGGCAGTCAAAAGCCATTGTGGGGCAGTTACGGTGCGTTAATGCGTGCGCGTTGCGCTCAACCAAACCTCAATAGCTTTTTTTTTCTGTTCTAGGTCCACACGCAAAGACTATACATATAATGTCCAGAATAATCCCCTTGCACTCCTCGCTATTACCACCATCGATCGGTGAGTGGAGACACTATGACTTGATTAATATCTTATGGCATCAACCTGACTTCGATATATTGACAGTGCACCTTTTTTTTCGAATCTCAGACACATAAAATTGTCTGCGAGAAAATTAATGGAATTTTTATTGCATTTTCAGGGTGGCAGTTTTATATATACCTATGCGTATGCGCGCTACTTCTGTATATCTATCTATCAGCTATCAAGCTTCCTTTCGATTGATCTGGGTTCAAGCCAATTAATGGCAACTCATTATCACTAATTGCTGCGTTGATATTTTTTATTAATTAATTTTTTTTAAATAAATTCAACAAAAAAAAATCGATAAAAGAACACGACACGACACACATTCTCCTACGATATTTCCAATTTTTGGATCAAGGATGTGTGAGCTTTAAGTAGATGTTTAGTTGATTTTTAACCAGAGATGACATTTTACTACGAGTGTATTATTTTCGTTGATTTAGAAGCACGTAGTTTCAATTATTTGAGAAAGGTGAAACCCACAACCGATGATTTTTCCTCTTCTCCTATAGATTTTTAAATTTACTACGTTGCGGTTATTTTTGGTATTCCACTCCATTACATTTATCTACTGTTTGCAAAAAAGTGTGAACTCTGGTTTGACACTTTTTGCTCAGAAAAACGCAAAAATGAAAAAAAATTTGATGACGAATAGTTTTTTACCTAGAAATTATATAAAAATTGTATATGTTTTAATAATTTTTGCAAAATTCCAAAAGATTATTTCTAATTAAAATTTAAAAAAAATAAAATTTTATAATGGTACGCCATGGTGATTTAATTGACCTCCTTTCATTATTCATTTTGCTTGTGCGATAAATGTATGTTTGGTCTTTGATATTATGTTAGGAGGTAGGTAGGTACATACATGAATTGGGTAGTTCCATCAGGGGGGTTTTCAAATAATTATTGTTTATTTATATTTTGTGTGTTCTTTCTTATTTTACACCACCAACAATAAACTATAAACTATGATGTGCAGATTAAAAGATACAGATCACTTAGCTATAGCTTTTAAGTGGAAAATTATTATTTATCGCGAATAGTAGTTAACGACTTGAAGGCACGTACAAAATATATACATGGTGTTTCTATGTCACAATTGCATATTGGAATTAGATTGATATCATCTTTTGAATTGATGAAGGTTTAACATGCATGAAATAGCAAGTTATAAGGTCTTTAGTGAAAGAATATTTTGCGATTAAATGGATACAAGGTATAGATCGATGTATGTTGATGTTTTGATTTTTTTTTTTTTAATTTTTATTTAGTGAAAAGAGATGTTAGATGAAGATATATATATTAACAATGGGAACGGGTCGTTAATTTGTGTTGAATAATTCTTTATGAACAGAGTTCTGTAAAGGAAGCGAAAATTATGTTTGAAGATAATTCTGTATTTCAAAGCTCTATAAACCCAGAATTCTGTAAAAATGCAAATATTTGTATTGAAATTCTGGAAAGTCTCAAAAACTAGACCTATTGTAATATTGTTCAAATATGTGCGGTTTTTAGTTACTCTTAGAGAAGATATGTATTAAACAATTGGAACGGGCTTATTCATCGTTCAAAATTTTAAAACTATATTTATTAATTTAAATTTTCGAAATATAATAATTTCGAACATATTTTCCAAAAAAAAAAGTTGACAAGTTTTATGTAACAAATCCAACACGCATACATAAATTGATTACAGTAACGAAAATTGAGGTATGACGTGTCAAGTTAGCATGTGTGTCAAATTAGCATTACCAATTCAATATTTTAAGGATCCAATAATTGTAGTGAATTTGTCGTGAAAAAAAAAAAATTGTCGCAATTGTTTTATGATTAAAAAATCCTATTTTGAGGGTTTTTCATACCTAAGGAATTTTTCTTAGAAAAAATAACACGACAAATTTTTTCACGGCACAACTTATTTAAAGACATCGAGCTACAATTTCTTAAATAAATTCTGTATCAAAAAGCGAAGCTGGAAAAAAGTAAAAGCAAATTGAAGATGTGGCAATGCTGGATTCATTGAAAAATGTTATTACAAGGTTTTTTGAATTTAAAAAAAAACAATAGCGACAAATTTTTTTCTTTCACGACAAATTTACGAAAAAATCACGAAAATTAATGACACTCTTTTCTTTTTTAGATCATTTTACCCTTTTTTGAATGGTTGTAAAGCTGTCACTGTCACTGTCACTGTCAGGAGTTATTTAAAAAAATAACATGAGCGAACAATTTTTTTTCTTTCATGACAATATAATTAATACAATTATTGGATTCTTAAAACTTTGAAGTGGCAATGCTCACTTGTCACACATTCACTTTTGTTGATTTTTTTTGTATAAAAATGTAATTAAAATTAAATTAAATTCACTCTTAAGTTTTACTAATTATTATTGTAGGCTTTAAAGCCTATTGTATAAGATTCAATTGAAATAAATACCTAAATGAAAAAAAAAATGAAATAATACAAAGGAAAGAAAATAAGCTGTCAAAGTCAAAGAAAAATTGTTTTTATAATTAAAAAAAGTGTGCCGTTTTTTTTTCTTTTATCATTTTACAAAAATTTGATAAGCAACATTTTTGAATACATAAAGGATCATTCGTGGTTTAAAGTTGGTAGCGCTGGCATTTGACACCTGTCAAACTCAGCTGTCATTTGAAGTGTCCTAATATTAGTTGAACGTTTGTTATTAACGATAATGGATCCCTTAGTAATCGAACAAAGCGTTAAAATTTACTAAAAAAGTGGTAATTCAAACGAAGCCACTTTTCGCTCATTACGCGAAGATTATTGTCGCCATAATCGACCGACTACGCAAGCAATCGCTAAAGTTGTGAAGAAATTTGAAGAGAGTGGAAGCGTTACTGATGTCGTAAGGCCTGTGCATCATCGTAATGCACACTCAGTCCAAAATATTGCTGCTGCAAGTGCAAGTATTGCTAATGATGCGAATTAACGGTTTCAGTCAATTGAGAGCGATATGGTCAAATGTTGACCGATTTTTTTTGGCCGGCGATTGAAGATCATGATTTGGACAACATGTGGATCCAACACCGGGCAACATGGCTTTATTGCGTCAGAAGTTTCCTGGTCGCGTTATTTCACATTTAGGCGACTTCAATTGGCCACCATTATCATGCGATTTAACACCGTAACATTTTTTTCTGTGTGACTACGCAAAAAACTGTGTTTACATGAATAATTAACGAACTGTAGACACATTAAAAATCAACATTACTCAAGTTATGGCCGAGATACCACCCGAAATATGTGAGAAAGTGGATAAAAATTACCTCAAAATAATCGCATGCTGCGAATCTTCCCGAGGTGGCCATTTGAATGATATTGTTTTTCACACTCAGGCCCAGTTTTTTAGTGGTGAATTAAACCAGAGTTTGTTAACTCTCATAGTAAATTTACCCACAGTTAACTGAGGGAGCAGTTTTTTAATGGAGAACTCCTGCGGAACGACTTAAAAAAAACTTGGTGGATAAAAAATCAAAACTATCTGTTTAGTTATTCCTGAGTTAGTTCACCAAATGTGATGAGTTAACTCGGGTTTAACTTTAATCTCGCACTAAAAAATTTGACCTTAATGGCAGAGTCCAATTTTTATAATTAAATAAAATTTTCATCAAAAATGTATCACTGTGTGTGTTTTATTTAGCTTTACTTTCGAAACCGAAAAATGAATGACCCTTTACATTTGGATTTTCTCAATCTTAAACTAAGTACATTTGTATCTACATAATTTTTGATTTATAAAATTTTTATACTTAAAAACTGGAAATACAGACATTTTGATAGAACAAATTTTAATAGAATATTTTGGAAACCAGAATTTAGGAATATTTACAGAATTATGAATTTTTAAAAATTGTGGGGTTTCAGAATTTTGTCTATTTGAGAGAATTCAACCAGACAACAGAACTTTACTCAAACTAATTCTCGAGGTCAACATGAGATTACAAATTCTTGAATTCTTAAAAAACAAATTGATTTATGTAAACAAAAAATTCAAAAATCGTTAGAGCCTTTTTCTAAAAAAAAAAATAATTCTTTATAAATATAGGTACCTATATAAAATGTCTTTAACATTTAAAAAAAAATATTTAGTATTTCAATTCTAAGTATTTTATAATAAACACATAATTCACTCGTTTTCAAAATCGCTCATATAACTTGATTGAGTGGACCGATTTTATTTTTATTTTGCAAACTGGTGTTTATAAAATATTGAACAAAAATGTTTTAAACATAAAAAAATCCAGTTTTCTTAGTTAACTTTGGATCTTTTAACATTTTCTCGTTTAAGTTGTCACAATATTATTGAACCATTAACATTCGTCTTCATTGTGTTGACTGTTGCCTGTTTGTATACCTATTACTTATACAAGAGCAAGTTCTTACCAGTCGTGAATATTTTTTAAAAATGCAACACATTATTTCATTCCGAATTCTACGTGCCTGGCTCGAGGGGTAACTGATAGCTCATAAGTCACATCTAAAATTAGGAGCCTTTAGGTTTTACAGGCATAGATATAGCTAGTAAAAATTATTAAAACGAAAATATTATTTGCAAAAAAAAAGGAACATCACCCATTAAGCCAATTAAATTATAAATCTGATTGAATGTTTTGCTGTGAAAATCATATCAAATTAAAACTAAATCAAAACAACAAACATCATTATAGCCAACACTTAAAAAAAAATTAATGGCAAACACGAAGTTTAAAAAAATTGCAGACAAAACAATGAAAAAAAAAAAAAAAATAAAAAATCAAAGAGCACGACAGACGTGGTAAGAAAAAATTAGAATTTGATTGCATTAAAATTAATTGCATGCAATAAAACAACCTGCACATTAGAACAACACCTATATGCCACATAATGCAGCTCAATGAAATAAGAGACAAAGTAACATTATAATGTCTATCGTTATGCCAACTGTCTTACAGATTCAAATGTATCTCAGCATGCATATGTACCGCCTATTGCCTTTGGAAAGAACTAAAGAATGTGTTTAGTATGAACTTTTGTTTTATATTTAACTGATTGTAAGAGTGAGTGTTGAACGTAATAAAATTGGTTTAATAAAATTTTATTATATTGGGGTTCGGAGCGCCGCCGCCACAGGCACATCATTAATTTTTTTTTATGAAAATGAAGCTCAGTACAATTGAATGAAGTTTATTCTTCTTTTCTACGTATTGTACAATTTTGTGAATTTTAGTTTTCATGGTTTTAAATAACTTGTAGGCCAAATGGCACCCTCCGCCCCTCCGCAGAGTCCAGAGGGGTCGACTTCGGTTGGGATATTAATTTTGAAGTTCTTCCGGGCTCTGGGATGATTGTTAAAAGTTCAGGTGTACATTCTAGTGTAGTGGAAGAAAAAACAGTATTGGAAATTAAAATAACAATAACCAATAAATGAGTCCAAGTGAGATCGCCGGGACAAAACGCCAATTTTTATGGACTAAAGGCCGTTAAAAGCTATTTTGAATCAATAATTCAACAAGTCCAATTAAATAGTGCTAATCTTCTACTTGGCTGGTGTATTTCAGTAGTATATAGAATTTGTATTATAAAAACCTTCATACCAATAAATTGTCCTGTATGCCCAAAAACACAACATCACTCCAATTACCATACTTCACATGGTCGATGATTCCGGATTAGCATCAAACGGATATAGGTAGTATGAGAAAAAAAAATTAAAAATTTTCTGCAATGAATCACCGACTTAATGTGCCGCAAACAGGGATACATATAATATTTATCGACCTCGTATATTAACTAAAGCATATGTTGTCTTGAAAATTCCTCAGATGCGGAATTGAGACACAAAACAATGGCAATAGACTTGGACTGTCATTAATATTGTTTTAAACGATTTATGGTTATATATGACAGCTGAATGTAGGTATGACAAAGCAAATCGTTTGTACGATGGGGAATCTCCGTCGAAACAATTTCCATATAATTATTTTCTGTGTCAGAAATCCCTACATACATATCTACCTACTATCTATTATTTATTAATAGATTCCACTTTGTGCCCGACTCAGTGTCTGATGTTTGTAGCTTGCAAGTGTCAAATTGTGGTGTGTCGTTGCGATCATTATTGTCACCGCATGCACTTTGCCTCTCTTCATATATGTATTTTTATCTGCTTTGCAAAAAGAGTTATAGTCATGTAAGTAGTGTTGCATTTTTAATCTTATTTACTAAAAGTTGAATTTTAAATTATATTTGTTTGTATTTTTAAAATCATAGGGCCATACTATTGATTAAAAAGAGGAAAAGACCTTTCTTTTGATGTATAGCGAGATTTCACTGTAGTACATTTGATTTTGCTTAAGTACGGAAAATATTTTCAAGATTTAAAATTTTATTTCAATTTTACTAAACCTAACAACTCATTTTATATCAATATAGTTTTTATGAAATCAAAATTCGGAAATTTTTAATCCCTATTCCTATTTTTTGAAAAATATTTAGTCCTAAAGAGATTTTTGAAGTCCATCTTATAAATATGACCTTTCAAACACAAAAAGTATTTTCAAAATCGGATAACAGTTTTTGTTTTACCCCATTTCACCCTATAAACAGCTAAATTTTGAACAAGATCTAGCACTTAAGTGATCCTCGGAGTTCATCCCCTAAATAAAGATAACAAAATTTAAATTGAATGACTTTTTGTTTTTATTCCAGTTCACTCTACAGATTACTAATTTAAAAAGATGTTTAGCCCGTATACATATATCGTTCACTTAGTATCCCCTTTAAAATTTTAAAAATTGTTTATTTTGTTTGTATCATTGTACCCCATTTCATCCTACATACAAATTTATTGACAAATGTCTGACCCTGAATGTATCCTCTAAGTCCATTATCTAGTAAACATTTGGAAATCCAAAGGAATTTTTAAAATCGAGCACCTACCATTTTTAGTTTTTATCCCATTTCACCCTATACAATTCTAAATTCAACTTTCATTACTATACAAATAGTTAAACTGCATATAGCTTTCCTTAAAAGGGATTTCTTGAAACAAAGAAATTTGTATGGGAACTGTAAACAAAATTCTCAGCGATAAAATTTTGTATTTCATTTCGCCAATTTTATTTATGCGGAGTTGGCTGTTCCAATTCCAATGTTTTAATATCAAAGATAGGTGGCTCGGTTTCTATTTTGATTTTCGTTATTTTCCCGTTAATTAAATGCAATTATTTTAGATATTTTTGGCAAACGGTTGAGTTGTTCGGTATCCTGTTGCAGGTCTTATAATTTGTATTGTGGTTGTTTTTGGTTTGAGACCAATTTTTTTGACCACACTTAGGCCTGTTTCACAATGTCTGATCTAATGTTTGATTCTTGACACATCCATATTACCACAAGGTCTTTAGTCTATACAGGAGAAAAAAATATATAATCTGACTTTTAATGAACCTGAACTTTGAACTTATGACCCTGTGCCAATATAGTTATGTATCAAGTATAGCAATGTTTCAATATTACTCAGGCATTGTGAAACATGTTCTATAATACTTGTAGATCTCAAGACATAATTCGCACCATATTAAATCAAAACCCATGCACGTAGTTTTAAAATTGTATATACAAATCGGGTTTGTTATTAAAAAGATACTTTAGTATGAATATCTCAAAAATTAGGCAATTTTTTATTTGCAACTCTACCTCCGAGACTATCATTAAGTGATACCGGATCTCATCGTCATCAACACCATTGTATCTTTAACAAAAAAAAAATCTTTTTTAGTCTCAAAAATTCATAAATTTTTCGGTGGCATGGATGGCGGTGTAAAACAAACGACCTTAGGACTATTATACAGGGTACATGAAAGCTTTAGCTTAAGCCGCTGACATCTGGATGTTCGTTGACGTTTTAAGCCAAGCCATTTTGTCATTGGACTCGTATTAAAGTGACGGTGTTCGTGAGTTACACTGAAGAGTTTTTGTTGTTGTTTTTGTTGTTATTTTTATTTGATTTTATTTTATTTTTTTCTTCTGAATTTCGTGAAGTGAACGGGAACTCCATGTGTTGGAATTTTCACTCGAAATTCTGAAGCAAATTCAAATGAAGATGAAAAACTAAAGATTATGTAATGGCTAATTGTTATTGCGGGTTCAGCCGCAGAGCAGTCATGCTCAAATCTTAAGAATGCTTTTATAAACTTAAGGTCTTTTTATGTGAAATTTGTTTATTATATGGTATGGCTGGTATGTAAGTTGTAAGTGTTTTCATTGTGTGTAAAAAAAAAAAAAATGTTGAATGAACAGTATTTTCTGCTCCTAAGATTTGGTGTAATCTGTTAATACTATTATGGTCTTGAGATAATAATATTAACTATTCAAGGTTTTTTTTTTTGACGAAACATAGGTATTTTAGGTATTTGATTGAAGGTGGGAGATACTTGTATGTCTTATGTTATGAGTATCTTTGGTTTTTTTTTGGTAACACATTGAAAACTATCAGCCTTTTTTGAAAGTAGTGTTTTTTATGAAAATTGTAGCTTACGGAATTCTAATAGATACACAAAAAATCATAGGATTTTGAGAAGAAACGCTAAACGGAATTAAAGGGACTCTTCTTAAGGCTATAGAAAACAACTCTCTGAAATTGCAGAAAAAAGAGTTGATTTTATTTGCCTCACATTAATTTAAAGGGTGTTTTTTTTAACGTGCGGTTTTTATGAAGAAATAAAACGCATATATTTTAATGCTATGGCCAAGAATTTAGCTTAATTATAAAGATAAGGGTTTGCCATTATGTTTTAAAAATGATTTCGGGGAAGTGACCGCCGCGGCTGGCTCGAATAAATTCCAGCCGAGAGGCCCAATTTTCGACAGTTCCAATTGTTGCGTGTGATGGCGGATGGACTCATTCGGGTCTTCTTCGATACTCTGCTCCACAGCAGCAATAGCATCTTGGATGCTCACTGTACGGCGTCTCTGAGGATGCGCATTATAAACTAGAGTAAACGTGGTGCGAAACCGATCTATGGTTGCTCGAATTTAAGCGGTTTTGAGATTATGTCGACCGAATATTGAACGCAGCGCGCTAACCGAACCATTATTTTGGTAATAAATTTGCACAATTTGCAAACGTTGTTCGGGAGTTATTAGTTATGAAATGGCAAACCAAATTGAGCATAAATCAAGTAACAGCTGCCAAAAAGACCAACTCCGAAAAAAGGATTGCCAGATTGAAAATTATATGTCTGAAAAAAAAACACCCTTTAAATCCATTCAATCCTTTTCAATTCTAGATTATAAATGCTTGAATAATATAAAAAAAAACTTGTAACACTTCACCATAAAACAGAAAAGCAAACAAAATTTAATCATGCAAAGTATAATTATTCTACCTACTTACAATGTTCGTATACCTCTACTTGTTTTTGTTCATGTTTATATATTTTTTTTTGTTCTCTTCCTTAAAAGAATAATGAAGATCATCCTCTTTAAATAATATTCCACTAGCTTACCAACAAATTAATTTTAATAACACCTCCAATTTCATTTTTTTTTTGCAGAAAAAATCTACAGTCAAACAGAGAAACAACGATATGATGGATGGTATAACAATTTGGCACATCCGGATTGGGGTTCTGTTGGTAAGTAAAATTATCTTTTGCAAAAAAACAATAATAAAATAATAATTTTTATTGTTGCTTGTTTGATATTCACAAATTTACCAACTACTTATAAAAATCTTTAAGCATTTCGCACTAAAAATCTCCTACAATTTAATCAAATTGTAAATTTTAAGCTGTTTGGCGTGAAGACGTGAAGAGGTCTTCATCATCATCTGCGATGGCTTGGGTCTCACGAATTTTTGATTGATTAATTAAATAAAATTGTTTGAAGCCTGTTGGCTATGAACAATTTAGTTTGAAATTAATATTTTTTTTTTTTTGGATTAAGACTCTTCATTGATTTCTTGGATTTGATTTTAAAGTGAAATTGACTAGGAAATAGTTTTTTTTTGCAACAAATGTCAAGAAAAGAATTGTATCTTATGATATTTTACATTCAAAATGTTGCAACACTTTTTTCGGTAAGAGCAATAGATATTGAGAAATAAGTGTGCAAACGCACCAAGTTCTTAACCGCAGCGTGGTAGGTGCCAAATAAAGTACATTAACCAAAAACAGATATTGACCCTTGCGCAAGTTTTTCTCAAAATCTATTGCCCTTGCGAAAATGTGTGTAGCTATGCAAAATTTATTGAGCTACACTTTTGAACCGACACTTTTTCAAAAAGAAAATAAAGTTTTAGAATAATATACATTATGTATTATAACTTATTGTTAGTCTGAAATCGGTGCTGATGTACATAAGCACGGAATGCATTTTTTAAAAATATGCACGACTTGGCCGCACGAACTTGCTCTTATGCGCGATCACATTGTGGTTCTATAGTCTGAAATAAATTAGCTATAGGAGTATATATTTTATCCATTTGCCAAATCTTAGTTTAGTTTCAGGTGGTATTATGTGAGTATACAAAAATTAACAATATAGCCTAGTGTTGCACATATGCAATATGCATAAAAGGAAATTATACTATTTAAACTGGTAAATTGTTTTAAATCAACAAAATTAGAAAGAAATTGATTAAAATACTTTGAATCCGTTTTAACCCAACGCGATGTACACCATCTGATTTCTTATATAAATCTTTATTTATGAGAAAAAAAATTTGAAAATCGTAGGAGCGGTTTTAAAAATAATTAATTTTTTATATATAAAATTTCGTTAACATTTTTGAGAAAAATAATTGGTACGCCAATTTAAAGCATTTATTAATGTTGCGTTAAAAATTGAACTTCACAAAAAAATCTCCTTCCAGTTTTCGAAATATCGAATTTTCAAAAAATAATTTTGATTTTTTTTTTAAAAATCCAAAAATAATTTTTTAGAAAATTTTGATACGCACTTTTATTTATATTTGTTACAAACTTCTGTATAAAAAATCTAATTTTATTCGGTTGATCAAATGTTGAGATAGTCGAAAATCAAAGAAACCGTTCTATGAGAGGTACTGTTAATAAAGGTAAAATATAAACTTTAAAAATTTTAAATGGTGGATCGTACTAATTTTAACACACAAAAAAACTTTTATGAAAATCGTAGGAGTCGTTTTTGAGAAACAAAATATTTTTCTTAACGGTTTTTTAACATTTGTATGGGAGGCACCGTTATTTTTGGGTATTAGAATAATTTTTGTCAAAAGTCTTCTAGATAAAGTTAAAGAACTGCTATTTACCAAGTTTAATAAAAATCGACCAAGTTGTTTTTGAAATATTGAGTTTTCAAAAAAAAATATTAAAACTTTTTTTAAAAATCTAAAAAATATTTTTTTTGAAAATTTCGGTACACAATATTATTTAGAATGTGTCAATACTTCTTCATAAAAAAATTGATCAGAATCAGTTTAACCGTTTTCGAGAAAAGCGAAAATCAAAAAAATGGTTCTTTGGGAGGTACCATTAATAACCATTTTTCGGAACCATTTTTTTTATTAAACGGCAACTTATAACTATTTAAATTTATTCAGTGCTTAAAAACAAATTCGGTAGCGCTGGATTTGAGAAAAATAAGTTTTTCCTTTTTGGCCAAGAAATTTTGTATGACTGCTACTGTTAATTTTGGTCCTTAAAAAAAAGAGAAAAAAACGGGTGGGGGGAATGTCCAAAAAACGCTAGGTACCAAGTTTAAAGAAAATCGACCCATCCGTTTAGGCTGTAGTCGAACCGACAGACAGACAGACAGACAGACAGACAGACAGACAGACAGACAGACAGACGGACGTTTTTGCGAGACCCACATTTTTTGACTTCTCTATCATCGTAATGTAAAGTTTGATCAAAATCTCGAGTTTGATTTTTTGTACGAATCCATAACTTCCCATATAGTACCTATATCGCAAGTAAAAAGGGGGATCTTCAACCAAAAGCTTGTGGAAAGCTGGTTCTTGAAATATTCACATCCAAAGTGATATTACTTTATGTAGGTACTACGATCAACCCTAAAAAGGATTTCGATGGTGATATTTCCGCAACGAATCCTCGTACTAGGTTGCGGCGGTTTGCAGTGCCGCATAGAAAATTAACAGTAATTTTTGGTGATGTTAAAATGATTGATTTTTGAAAAAAAAAAAATGATGAAATGATGCAACTTTTTTTAAAATTTTTAAAAATGCTTCGAAAACCCATCGAGTTATACGTCAGAACTTTTCAAAAATCTATCCGCACATCTAAACCATAGACTTGTTGAAAGACTGGTTCTCGAAATAATTTCATCCAAAGTGGTTCTAGGATTTTACTGAATTTCTGTCAAAAACCCATTTTTCCGAAATCGAGCCCTGAAATCGAAATTGTTTGTTAGATTTTCAAGACTTTTCTAGAACTGAAATCCAAAATATTCTTATTCCTCGAAATATTCGTATCCAAAGTGATATTAGTGTACTTCGAGCCAACTCTAAAAAGGCTTTGGATATGCTGATATTTTCGCGGTTTTCAGTACCGAATAAAAAAAAACCTTTCCAGCTATGTATATAAAATTTGACAAATCTTCACAACAAAATTTTCTTGATTTTTGAAAAAAGAATGGGCTTACTCCTTGCCAAAAAAATTATTTTCAATCTTCTTAAGTAACCCGTTATCAATCTTAAAAAAAATATTTTTTTGTAGTAAAATTCAGCGAACCAATAGTTTAATCATACACAAGTCTATGTACATAGTTGTTTTTTTTTTCTACTTCCATCAGATTGAATAAAATTATACCTACATAACTGATTTGATCAGTGATGAAAATAGAGTTTAATTAAAATCATTTAAAATGAGTCTATTTCACAATCTACAATCCATCTGATAAATTATACAAACTGTCATCTTTGCTGCTGTGTGCCATCAATCGTGCATCATTATGCCACATGTTGCAATAAAATCCATAATACAGAGAAGCCAGTTGAAGTTGATGGCTTCGGATTAGAGTAGGTTTTATGGTGAATGGTTCATTCTTTATTCAATCAAAACACACAGCATTAATATTTCCATATTGCTAATAAATGGCCTTGATGTGGGCTCTATTGGAATAATGATGTGTGTAGATGTAGATAGATGAATGTAAGTACGATTAGATGCACTTTAGTTCTTTGTTCATACCATATTAACGCTTCATAAAGCAGGAAATAATAACTGAATTGTGACCGTGATTCTAGCTGTAATGAGGTGTATACCTACTACATCTATATATTGATGTGTAAACATCTATGCTGGCGGTATAGAGTGAAAAAAAAACGTGAACGTTTGTGTGCAACGTTACGTCGTGCAACGTTACGGCGTGCAACGTTACGATCTGCATACTAGGATGGGTGCCTTCAGTGAAAAAAACTTAAGATCCCCTTCAAGCAAAAACAAGTCCGTTTTGGATCCGCGCACGTTGATGTTTACACATATTAACCGTGAGTCCCGGCACTCACACAATTTTTTTTTTATTATTGTAAAGAGTTATAATTTACTTCTGTTGTAAAATTAAAGTAAGTGATAATTTGATATTAAATATGGTGGTACCTAAGCAGAACTCGTTTTGGTTCCCTAAAGAAGGAAATCGCCCAGATAAAGCCTAAGGCTTTTGGACATTTCTAAGATAAGGTGAGAAATAAAGTTTCTCTGTCTTCCTTGTTCAAACAGTTCCCCCAAAAATCATGCGAATGTAATGTACGAGGCTCAGCTTCGTTGCGAGTTTGTTTAATATTAACAATGTCCGCTTATGACTCATTAAATTAGACCGTACTCATCCTGTATTTTTCGAACTTAATATTTCTATCCTAGGAAATAATTTCTAATATCTTGACCAAAAACTGGTCTATCTTTTAGCTCATCTGGCCAGTGGTAGTGGATCGTGTTTAGTCCATCTTTTCCTAGACTGACCTATCTTTCAGTAAGGTCCAGTTTTTTAGTGCGAGATTAAAGTAAAAGCCGGAGTTAACTGATCAAATTTGGTGAGTTAACTCAGGATTAATTGATTAACAGATACTTTTGACATTTTATCTACCGAGTTTTTTTAGTTGCGCATGCATTCTCCACCGAAAAACTGCCTCCTCCAGTTAACTGTCGACTTTTTTACTTCTAAAGGTAGATTAATCTGGTTTATTTCACCACTGAAAAACTGGTTCAAGAACAAATCCAACACTAAAATATTTATTTTACAATCAGCAACTTCAAGCTGAATCTCGACTTTCACATAAACGATTTTAAAAATATTGCACGCAAATAACAGGCTCAACGACACCTTTCATTTGATATCAAACTATTCCGTGTACACTCTTGGCCAAGACTGTATACGTAGCAAAATGGGTATTCCTTTGGGTTTGAAACCGATTAAGAATTCAGAAAGTCGTTAAATTACCATTTTACAGGGTGATTCGTATTAGGTGTGACAAAAAGCTAGCGCGTGTAGGTTGATTCGAGACAGGAAATAAATCGTAACAGAGAGTTGATCTTCTCCCTTCTGTTTTAGCGGGAGGGGAAATTTTCTAAGAAAAATTACTCAAAAAAAATCGATATTTCTTATAATTTTCAATTTTCTCGAAAAATGCATTGAGCATAAGAGTTTCGGTAAAGTGATAACAAAAAATGCATTCAATCAAAAACTTGAAGGATCAGACATTTAAAAAAAAAATTTAGTGATTTTCTAAACACTGAAAAAAAAAAAAAAAAAAAAAAATCTTGGGATGAAATTTTCGGGCCATCGGCATCGCCCTGGACACAATTTAAAAAAAAACGCTATAAATAAACACACATATGTATATATATGTATTCAAATTTTTTTTTTCAAATTTATTCTTGGGCTGAATAGTAATTTGCCCGGGTAAGTTAATGACAGAGTCATTCTGCTGGGTTCTTAAGCTTCAAGTTGTTTTGAAATATCGGGTTTGAACGAAAAGTTACAATTTGTCTTTGATCCATCGATATCTCCGACACTGAAACTACACAATATCTGATCCTTAATTTTTTGACTGGGTAGAAATTTGTACAGAAAGCAGAAACAATATTCTGTTTTTAAGTATCTATTAATTGATTTAATAATGCAAACAAAACTTAAATAAATAATCCCATTTTCAAAATATTTTTAAAAAAATTTATTGAAAATTGTTTCCTTTGGAATTGGAAGGAATTGGAAAAATCTTCTTTTTTTTAAACCATTATAACTCCCATAGAACCGTTCTTCTTTTTCCGAACTTTTTTTACACTCCTCAACCGATTTCAAATATTTGTAAATTATATTATATACCCACCAACACTTTTAACAAATATATTTTTTGGATTAAAAAAAAAACTTATTTTTGTTTAAATTCATTATATGGATTTATTATTTAATTATTATTTTTGATATTACATAATTATCGATTTTTAAATAATCAATTAAACATTCAGTTAATTATGATTTTAGCTTTATCTGAAGAATATGTAGATACTATCAGATGTTAGGCTGACTATTCAAAAATTGTCCTCATGTTTCTTAAACGTAATCGAATAGGTTAGGTTAGGTTAGGTGGGGTGAAAATACGGCAAGCCGCATCATCGCTCTCTCAATGGATCCATTGTGGTCCCCAGGAAATAGTTGAGGTGAAGGAAGAGGAAGGGTGGGAAGGAGTAAGAGGAGTTTAGGTGTGGGCATGAAGGGCCTCCTTGAACCAACAAATCGAATAAGTCCTTAAAAATTTCAACAATTTTGTCTTTTTTGTTTTAATTTAAAAAAAAAAAATTATAAATACCAATAATCCGGGATATGTATTTCAATTTTTTTAATTTTCATTTGGGAAGACGTTATTCGTTTTCAATCATTAGAGTAGGTATACTTATACTTTATAGGATGCTTAAATACATATTTTCGAACATTATCCCGTTGCAAGGTTGCGGCTAGCAAGTATAGTATTGAGGTTTAAGGTTACTTTTTGATAAAAAGAATTAGTTTATTTAAAATTGTGTATTTAGTCAGATTTGACAAAAATAATATATACCTATCCAATTTTTAAAAATAATTATGGTTATTATCAGTTTAATGTTCAAAATATGACAATAATATCATATTTTCGAGGTTACATGAAAAACACAATTTTCGTCTTAAAAATCAAAAGCATCACAAGCTAATTATTAATTCAAGATAGGTCTTAACCCTGAAACAGGTTGACAGTTGAAAGTTCATATTCAAGCTCTCTATATAGTACCTAATCAAACGCTGGCAACAAAAAATGTTCATAGCCCAATAAATTGCTTAAACTTATGCCTAATAAAATCTAACTATCACTATACTGGACTATAGACTTCAAATAAGTTTTTAAAGGTCATCATATGCAGCAAGTTCGGCATTCTATTGGAAGAAGTAGGTAGGTATGCGTATATATATTTATATCCCTCAAATCAAAATCTCACATTTTTACTTGCTCTATATAGGGCAAGTATTGGTTTCGTGTAAAAAAAAAAATTGAAGTTGTAAAAAAAAATAACACTACAATAAACGAGAAGTCCAAAAAAGTGGATTTCATCATGGATACTTACCTACCGACTGTCGCCGTCGCGTCGGTCGGTCCGTCTGTGCTATAATTTGAGCTAGAGCTAGAGCCTAAACGGTTGAATCAAATTTGGTACAGAGCATTTTTATATGGTTCCCTAGAGGAAAAATTTGCATTTTTGTTTTAGCTCATCTAGAACGGGTAGCTGCTATACAAATATTTTGGTTTTTTCAAATTTTCTCAAGAACGGCTGTAACGATTTCGATTAAATTTCGTACCTGCAATAATTAAGTCAATTATAAGAAAACTGCGTTTCAGGTTTTTCTCAAAAAAATCAAAAAACGAAATTGGTATTCCACGGTTTTTGAGAAAATATGGTCTTATATTTGGGTTATTCGCTTATATCTTTGAATGGTTTAACCGATTTTGCTATAATTTTGCAATCTCATGCTTCTCAATAGTTTAATTAATTTTGAAACAAATTTTTGTATAAACAAAAAAAAATATCACAAATAATCAGTTTTTTTAGTGCTTTTGACTCTTTTAATATTTTCTCGTTTAGTATATATATCGTCATGTGGGATTACACACAGTATTAAACCACAAAGGCAAGTTCGTGCCCTCAAGTGGTGAATATTTTTTTTTTTTTAATATCGAAAAACGAAATATCGCAATTTAATAATCCCGCTCATAATCTCGGTATTACAAATTCCCGCTTCAATATGGATTCTCTGTGCTTAACGTGATGTGTTAAATCCTAATTTAACACTAAAATCCGAATTAATAGATTTAAAATAACTTTTAACGGCCTTTATAGTCCACACAAATTTTTTGTCTCGGTGATCTCACTTGGACTCATCATAGATGACTTTAGTGAGAGAGCCTTTTCAATACGCAATTTTTATTGAGATAAGTTGAACTAACATGAACTTTTTGACAATTTAAAACATAGGTACTATCTTGATTCATTGGAAATTATTTCTTAAACGTATTCTTACACGTTTTCGGCGTTCAAAAGGGCATTCTAAGGTTTTTCCAATTTGTTTTGCTTTATCTTGTATAATTCAGGGGCCAAATTACCGCATCAGTGACTGATCGAGTGAGTGCCATCAGTTATCGAATGAACGAGTAAAACCTACTTACATAATTCAGTCATGTATTACTCGATAACTTGGCCCCAGAAATTTACCGATTCACATGAATTTGTTCACATCTCGTTCCAAGTTCCATTTTTTTGGGGGAAAAAAGTTATATACCTAATTCCACCATTGATGGTCAATCGAATTTGAAATACCATCCTTTTCCATCCCAGACCCGACGCACCATTAAAGTATGCAGCAAAGTGCTAGAAATATAATTTACATAATATTACTACCGCAAACATCTCTCAGGAAATACCATGAAATAAAGATATACGATTTACTTTTGAGTCACCAAACTTAACTTTCAAATCCTAACAAGCAAACACCTAATGTAGGTAATTTTGGTTCGGTAATTCCATAGCGATACCTACATATATTACTTAAGCTTCTTAACAATAATGTCCCATATCCGGCAGATAACAAGCAATTAATTACAAAAATACATTCCGTCTGCCACCAAGTCCCCATCTTACCGTACCTACCATTGTTTATATTATTATTGCTTGTTTAATTAAGTTCATATAAAACTTGCACTTTCCGGCTAACAAACCGGTTATCGCATCATTCCTACTGTCGCCTTTCTGTCAATCTAAAATTAAATCGTGATTTACTTTACCTATAGCAACGCCTCTTCAGTTTGCCGCCATAACACTCAGAATCAACACAATGAATGCCGGCCCATCAAAATCATCATCATCATCATCAATCCTAAATAATTGAATTAATTCGAAAACCTTTCCTTTCCTCCCTCTTACAGATAGTCACTTGATTCGTAAGGCACCGCCATCGTATTCCGATGGGGTCTATGCCATGGCCGGCTCGAATCGACCTTCAACTCGCCGCCTGAGTCGTCTATTTATGCGTGGTCGTGATGGTCTTGCCTCGAAGTTCAACCGTACCGCGCTGTTGGCTTTCTTCGGACAAGTTGTGGCCAATGAGATTGTGATGGCATCAGAGTCGGGCTGCCCCATCGAGATGCATCGCATTGAGATCGAGAAATGTGACGAAATGTACGACAGGGAATGCCGTGGAGACAAATACATTCCGTTTCACAGGGCCGCATATGATCGAAATACCGGACAGAGTCCGAATGCCCCAAGGGAACAGGTTTGTTACATTTGACTGAAAAAAACAACAACTACTATACTACGATATAATAATTTAAAATTAATACTTTTCTTTTCAGATAAATCAAATGACAGCTTGGATTGATGGCAGCTTCATTTACAGTACCTCTGAAGCTTGGCTAAATGCCATGCGGACATTCCAAAATGGAACTCTGCTTACTGACAAAAGCGGGCGGATGCCTGTGAGGAATACCATGCGTGTGCCGTTGTTTAACAATCCCGTGCCAAATGTCATGAAAATGCTCAGTCCAGAGAGATTATTCCGTGAGTAAAAATTTAAATTAAAAAAAAAAAAAAAGATTTCTCAGGTTCCACCGAGATTTGAACTCGGATCGCTGGATTCAGAGTCCAGAGTGCTAACCATTACACCATGGAACCGCTTGTATTTATTGGGGTTAAATGTTGATTTTAAATATGGGCTCAGTAGTGCTTTTATCGATTTTTGCAAGTCATTGTATTTTTTGCTTCTCAAAGCGCATGCATCTCGTTAAAGGTTGTCGAAGAGGATTGAAGAAGGGTATGTTCTAGTTTGAAGGTTGTTTAAGTGACAACTTTATATATGTTCAAAAATGTTTATAGTCTGGGAGATAAAGTTTGCAAACTACGGAATTTATTTTTATTGTTAAACATTAACCCCTATTACTCAATTGATAGTTTATAAATATAGAAAATCGATATTTATTTAACAACACAATTGATACGAATTTTGAACATTGAGAATGATGTAGGCCATTGTGAGCTACAAGAATATTCGTACATAATTGAGTTTTAATGTCTAAAATTTCAATATTTACCAACTATCAATTGATACATTATCAATCACAATTGTGGTGATTGTCTATAAAGTAATTTCAACCAACACAATAATTTTGTATCCTTGTGTTATAAATTGCTCGCAAACTGTCAGTTTTTTTGGAAGAAATGTTGAAGTAAAAATTGTAACTTTATGAAATTCTAAAAAAAAAAAACAACATTATATTTTTTTTTTGTAGGAGCAATTGATTTTAATAAAAAAAAACTTGAGCAAATGCCAAAGTATTGTTTTTTCTTTAAAAAAAAATGATAGTTTTTGATCAATTTAAAACAAAGTCATATTTGGCTCTTTTCCCCACAATATCATCACCAGTTGTTCAAATTAAGAATTTTTTTAGAATATGCTGAAAATATCAAAACAAAACTCTCCAGGTTCTTTCTGAATTTTTTCGAAGTCTGGTCTAAGTTTATTGTTCTGCATCCAGGGAATGAGTAACTGAATTTGAATTTTTTTTTTATAGTTTTTAAATGACGATTCGCACAGGTACCTACATATTTACTTGCTACATGCATTGTGAAAACTAAAAAACAAAAACGATCCCAGTACCTCACACCAATTGTGGTGTTGGAGATTGTAGGTACATAACAACACAAAAAACTGCGATATAGTACTTAAAGTTTGCGCATATTTTACTCAAAAGTCAAAATCTATTGTTCCTTGTTTTAAAGTGTTGTATATTTTTCGGTGTACAGTACCTAACAATTTTGATTTCCACACTTAAAAAAAAAAATAATTTTTCGAAAGTCAAATTTCATACAGGTCCAAATTTAAGGTAAAGTAAGTGTTGGGTACCTACTGTTTTTACCTATTATTTTGGGGCAAAATAAACAAAAAAAATGCATAAGATAAAAAGTACCTACAGCTTTACAACAAGGTAGGAATATTTACAATACATACATTTCCATATTCAGCCAGATTAACAATTATAAAATTTTATTGATTTGCAGAATTTTTCTAACGTCTGGAAGGTTGTGAATTTCCTCTGACCGAAATGCAACTGATTGACCCAGCCTATGCATTTTGTTTTATTGTTTTAAAGAAGCTTTAAAGCTTTAGTTTTTTTACCTAAAAGTATACATCAAAAGAAGATGTTTTTTTTTTGCAGGTAAACAAAATGTGTAACCTACTTTTATATGTTGTTAAAATAATTTTTTTCTTGTTATACCTCTCATAAGAGGCAGCTGAGCTGAGAAAAATAGAAGTCTTCATGAGTGTCGATCACTCATATAAGTCCTATGATTGCTCATAAATCATAGATTTTTATAACTTTTGGTTTATTTTAACTTTACTGCCGCTCGATAATTACCGCTCTAATTATAAAAACGTGCCTAATTTACATGAAATAAATAGTAAAAATCTGTCATTTCCAGACCATTTCTTTACAAAATTGCAATTCATTTAATTTTTGGGAACAACTCATTTTGTTTTATAGGCCCCATTTTGGAACCGAACCTTTTGAAGATTAAAACTTAATATATGCCCGTTCGGAACTGAAATTTCAAAAAATAATGTTAAAACTTCTATTTATAGTTACAACTGAAAAAATAGATACTTTTATTTTATAAAGTTCATACAAAACAAGCTGGCCCGTCCGGCTTTGCACGGGAAGACAAACCTTAGCTTCGCATAAAAATTACAAAAGAAAATATTAATAAATATTTAAGCTAATTTTTGTAATCAAATAAGCTTTATGTGTTTTAAACTACATCACGTTATGAATGGATACATATGTAAAAACATGATCCTCTTAGTCCAAAATTTAATTACTTTCCCAACACAGAAAGAATTTTTGCAACAAAAAAATTTTTTTGTTTTTATCCCATTTCACTCTAACAATAGCAATTTGTTTTAAATAAACTTTCAAATACAAAAAAAAATCCCTGAGGCCATCCACTAAAAAACAACTTTTCAAACACCAAAATAATTTTTAAATAGGATATCTTTTTCCTACCCAATGTCATCCTAAATATTAAAAAATTGAAAAAGAATATTTCTAAAGCTATTTCCTAAGAAAAACCTTTCAAACAAAAAAAGTATTTCTTAAGTCGAACCATTATTTTATTTTATTTTTAAAAAGAATATCCCAAATGCCATATTCTAACCGTCTACAGCGACACCTGTTGATCATTTTCCAACTTTTCTATTTTTTAAACCTTCGCGTAGCAATTACGAACAAAACTGCAGAAGGAAGTATTCAATTTGATCCAGTCGTTTTCAAGTTTTAAGCATCCGAACACACCACGATCCATTTTTATATAAAGGGTGTTTTTTTTAAACGTGTGGTTTTCAGGAACAAATAAAACGCATATAATTTAATGTTATGGCCAAAAATTTAGCTTTATTATAAAGATAAGGGTTTGCCATTGTGTTTTAAAAATGATTTCGGGCAAGTAGCCGCCGCGGCTGGCTCGAATAAAATCCAGCCGAGAGGCCCAATTTCCGACAGCTCCAATTGATACTTTGCTCCACAGCAGCAATAGCGTCTTTGGTGCGCACTGTACGGAGTCTCCGAGGATGCGCATTATCAACTAGAGTTAACGTGGTGCGAATCCGATCCATGGTTGCTCGAATTTATGTGAATTTGCGATCCTCATTTGCTCTCCAATCACCTCTGCAATTGTGTTTTAAAAGTTTTCAGCCATCTTTATTGTTTGCTATGTTCACAGGCACTCCTTTGTCTGAAGTAGTTGCATTAATTCCATTTTAACTAGATTCTTTCCAAGCCTGATAATGGGTTCGTGCGACTCCAAAATTGGATTTATAACTCAGTTCGTTACTTTAATAATTATCGAGCTTCTGATCCTCTTCATAAGATGCAACATATCGTTTTGTGGGCTCAAAAATAAAATACAAAGGGTTAATCGGTTTCAAATATTCGAAGACTACCTGCTTTGTAATAACAAATTAGGCAACTTTATTTTTTTTTTTTTAAATTGTGAATTGGGGGGAACAAATAGGAGCAAAAAAGAAATTAAATCAATTCATACAGTCACTCACACTCATATTCGTGCAGAAGCTAACATGCAGTTCTTTTTGCAATTAATTCGAAGACCACAACAAAATCTGATCTTTATTTGATTTGAAGTCATAGATCTTATTAACATTTAAAATTAAAGAACCAAAAAAATAACATCTCTTCACAAAAAGAGGACATTCATTAACAAAACTCCGAAAACTTAATAGAAAGAAGACAAACTCGTATTCGTACACCCGATGTTTTCTTGGATTTAAACCAAAAACTAACAGAATCTCAATATTTCGTTGCATATTTCATATTTTACATCCCATGGTCTAGTGTATTCAGCAGAAATTTTGAAAAGTTCTTAGTCGTTTCTATTGCAATTTTAACACATTTTCCAACAACTTCTTTTTCAACACTCTTGCATTTCTTATGGTCACTTTCCAAAGTCGTTGGTGTAAATGGCCTTATAGATTATCCTTAGGAATAATATCTGCTTAATACCCTCTGGTTCCAATCTTCGTACGAATATAAGTGTGAGTGACTGTATGTAACCAATTTTCGAGTTCGTCGTAACTCAATCTATATCTAATATTTTATTTTGAATTTGAGAAAATCAAGACTTTATTGTCCAATATATACCACACCTTAAATAGGACATTTTTAAAGCGCTTGTCAATTATTACTAGGTCAAGAATTTTTTTTTTTAAGTTTTTTTTCTCAAAAAAGTATAGTTATAGTCTTAGAAATTTCAAAATTCTTCAAATAGAGCTTTCTCCATCTTTAAAATACCTTCCATTTACCTAATATTCTCAAACGAAGAAAGGTTCTTATCTAACAAATATAGAACTAAGCAGGAAATGTAAAATTTAAACAAGAAAGAGTTAAAAATGCCACATTCGAAATTTTGTCATCCAATCTAGTCGTTGGAAATATGAAGGCGTTGAAGACTTTCTCCCGCATTGGCTAAAAATTTCAATCATTCGACCCATTTTTTCGGATAAAATGTCTAATAACAAGATTGACTGAACATTAGGGAAGAACTTCTCTCAACTCCATTTCCCTACACTATAAGTGATGTACATATATTCTTTTCCATTAAACAAAGCTCGGTATATTCAGCAGATAAGCAGCTGCGAGTTCAGGACTCAGGAGCCATTCGTTGAAGATTTTGCACAATAAATTAGATGATAAGTGGAATCATTTTTAGAAGTACCTATAATGTATACAAAGTATGGTTTCTGCCAACAGTTTTGTCGACGTGTGTTATTTTAGAAATTCCAAGCCTTTTAAAAGATATCATTGAAATAAAAAATATGACCTTGAGCTTTCCCAAACTGGTTTTTATTCAATAGATTTTCTTTTTTGTATTTTAGTTCTTGGAGACCCACGAACAAATCAAAACCCTGCCGTTCTATCCTTCTCAATTCTCTTTCTACGTTGGCATAACACAGTCGCCAAACGTGTGAAATCCCAACATCCCGATTGGAGTGATGAAGACATATTCCAGCGTGCTCGTCGGATTGTCGTTGCCAGTGTCCAAAATGTGTTGCTCTATGAATATTTGCCAGCTTTCTTGGGATCTGAAATACCCCCATATGGAGGTTATAAACAAGATGTTCATCCTGGTATTGGTCATGTCTTTCAAGCAGCTGCCTTTCGATTTGGACACACAATGATTCCACCGGGAATCTATCTACGTGATGGGCAGTGTAATTATAAAACCACTCCCATGGGATACCCTGCCATACGGTTGTGCTCAACTTGGTGGGATTCAAGTGTAAATAAATACTATACATCCGGTTTTGGGGACCAGAGAGGATTTAACACAAATATTTTCTTTTAGGACTTTTTGACAGATTCATCAATTGAAGATATTCTCATGGGACTGGCCTCGCAGATCTCCGAACGTGAAGATCCTGTTTTGTGTTCCGATGTGAGAGATAAACTTTTTGGTCCGATGGAGTTCACCCGCAGGGATCTAGGAGCTTTGAACATCATGCGTGGCAGGGACAATGGTTTGCCCGATTATAATTCAGCGCGAAAAGCTTATGGTCTACCACCGAAGAAAGATTGGATGGACATCAACCCAGAACTGTTCGAAGAGCAGCCGGAGCTATTGAGGTTTGTATAGATGAAAAGTTGGGTGAAAAACTATGTTTTGACCTTGAGTCTCTTCCAGAATGCTCATATCTGCCTACAACGATCAGCTGGATGATGTCGATGTGTATATCGGAGGAATGCTCGAGTCCTATGGCCAACCAGGAGAACTCTTCACAAAAGTCATTAAGGAGCAATTTATCCGCCTTCGAGATGCCGATCGGTTTTGGTTCGAAAACGAAATGAATGGCGTCTTTACAAAAGAAGAGATTTCCGAGCTGCGGAAGATTACAATGTATGAAATAATTGTCAACAGCACTGACGTAGGCCCGGACGACATTCAACGTGATGTATTTATGTGGCATGAAGGTGATCCATGCCCACAGCCGATGCAGCTCAATGCCACTGAATTGGAACCGTGCAACTATTTGGAGGGCTACGACTATTTCGCCGGATCGGAGCTTACGTTTATCTATGTCTGTGTTTTTCTTGGATTCGTGCCGATTCTCTGCGCTGGAGCTGGCTATTGTGTGGTGAAATTGCAAAACAGCAAACGCAGGAAGTTGAAGATTCGTCAAGAGGCCCTGAGATCAAACCCGGGTCATAAGGGTTCGGTGGATAAGATGGTTGCACGAGAGTGGCTTCATGCAAATCACAAACGATTGGTCACGGTCAAGTTTGGCCCAGAATCAGCCATTTATACTGTTGATAGAAAGGGTGAGAAGTTAAGGACTTTCTGTGTCAAAACCGTCGATGTTATAACGGTCGAAGAGTCTGCAACTAACCACATCAAAAAGAAGCCTTACATTCTTCTGAGGGTTCCCAACGATCATGATCTAGTGCTGGAACTGGAATCTTATGCCGCTCGACGGAAGTTTGTCAAGAAGCTCGAAGACTTTTTAGTTCACCACAAGAAGGAGATGACGCTCATCGAGGTTAACAAAGATATCATGCTTGCCCGAGCCGAAACTCGTGAACGACGACAAAAACGCCTTGAATACTTTTTCCGTGAAGCCTACGCTCTGACCTTTGGCCTGCGACCAGGTGAACGACGCCGACGATCGGATGCCTCCTCGGACGGCGAAGTTATGACCGTAATGAGGACAAGCTTGTCAAAGGCTGAATTCGCCGCCGCCTTGGGAATGAAACCAAACGATATGTTCGTGCGAAAAATGTTCAATATCGTCGACAAGGATCAAGACGGACGAATTTCCTTCCAGGAATTCCTCGAAACTGTGGTTCTCTTTTCTCGTGGAAAAACCGACGACAAGCTGCGTATAATCTTCGATATGTGTGACAATGATCGTAATGGAGTGATTGATAAGGGAGAATTGAGTGAAATGATGAGATCTTTAGTTGAGATTGCAAGAACCACATCCCTCGGGGACGATCAAGTCACCGAGCTGATTGATGGAATGTTCCAAGATGTCGGACTTGAGCACAAAAATCATCTAACTTATCATGACTTCAAGCTGATGATGAAGGAATACAAGGGTGATTTTGTGGCTATCGGTTTGGACTGCAAGGGTGCGAAGCAGAATTTTTTGGACACTTCGACTAATGTGGCTAGAATGACATCGTTTCATATCGAACCGATGCAAGATAAGCCCCGTCATTGGTTGCAAGAGAAATGGGATTGTTATATAACGTTCTTGGAAGAGAATCGACAGAATATATTTTATTTGTTTTTATTCTACGTCATCACGATCGTGCTGTTTGTCGAGAGATTTATTCGTAAGTTTAGCAAGGTCTGAAGTTCAGTGAGCGCAGGGCTTTTACTCTTTACCGAGGGAGAGGATGCGGGGTATTCTGAATTTCTGGCATGTTTTCCACTGTTTCATATATTTTTTCCTTATAAAATCTTTCTGGTGACCAGGGCTCAGACTATCGCTTGAGTCTTAGAAGGATGAGGTCCAGGACCGTGTAAAAAGATCGATTAAAAGATCATAGTTTTGACGATTATTCTCTTTATAAATCCCTTTAGATGTGATCGAGCCAGAAACTGTCAAAACGATGATAATTCAATCGATCGTCTTACGTGATCTGGGCCCAGCACTAGATTTATATGATCGGTCTATTGAAAGATCATTATTTTGACAATTGATCTCTCTATCTTTGGGTGAAGACTTGATAGAGGAAGCAATCGTCAAAACGATGATCGTTCAATTGACCGATCATTTAAATCTTCCCTGAGATGGGCTCGGTCTTCTTCGGTCTTCGTTCACTGAACTATTTCCGAAGTTCCAATTATTCAAATTTTTTCTTTCCCAAACTAGACTATTCATTCATGGCTGAACACACCGATCTAAGGCACATCATGGGTGTTGGAATCGCGATCACTAGAGGATCAGCAGCTTCACTCTCGTTCTGTTACTCGCTTCTCTTATTGACAATGTCAAGGTTAGAAAGTCTTATTTTCTTCCCAAAGATAAATTATTTTAATTATTTTTTTTTTCAGAAACCTTATAACAAAGCTCAAGGAATTCCCAATTCAGCAATATATTCCATTGGACTCTCACATTCAATTCCATAAGATAGCAGCTTGCACCGCTCTGTTCTTCTCCATACTGCATTCCTTAGGGCACATTGTAAACTTCTATCACGTTTCGACCCAATCTCATGAGAATCTAAGATGTCTGACTAGAGAGGTGCATTTTGCTTCCGACTATAAGCCCGATATAACCTTTTGGCTGTTCCAAACTGTCACCGGTAAGTGTATAACTATAAATGTCCTGACAAGGTCTCCCATAGTATTTAAGGGATTCTTTTTTTTTGTTTGTTTTAGGTACAACTGGAGTAATGCTCTTCATCATCATGTGCATCATATTTGTCTTTGCTCACCCTACCATTCGCAAGAGGGCTTATAACTTCTTCTGGAACATGCATTCCCTCTATGTCCTTCTCTATATTTTGAGTTTGATTCATGGATTGGCACGTTTAACTGGTCCTCCTAGATTTTGGATGTTCTTCCTTGGACCAGGAATCATTTATACTTTGGACAAGGTTTTTAGATTTTTGAAGCAATTTTTTTCCAATCTTTCTTCAATTTGACAAATTTTCTAGATCGTTTCCCTTCGAACCAAATACATGGCTCTTGACGTCATCGAAACTGATCTTTTGCCATCGGATGTAATTAAAATCAAGTTCTATCGCCCTCCAAATCTAAAATATCTCTCCGGTCAATGGGTTCGTTTATCCTGCACTGCCTTTCGACCCAATGAAATGCACAGCTTCACACTGACTTCAGCTCCACATGAGAATTACCTCAGCTGTCATATCAAAGCTCAGGGCCCATGGACGTGGAAACTTCGCAATTACTTCGATCCATGCAATTATAATGCCGAAGATCAACCGAAAATCCGGATCGAAGGACCATTTGGTGGAGGTAATCAAGATTGGTATAAATTCGAAGTTGCTGTAATGGTTGGGGGAGGAATTGGCGTCACTCCGTATGCGTCGATTTTGAATGATTTGGTATTTGGAACCAGCACGAATAGATATTCGGGAGTGGCTTGCAAGAAAGTCTACTTTTTATGGATTTGTCCTTCGCATAAGCATTTCGAGTGGTTCATTGATGTGCTGAGGGATGTGGAGAAGAAAGATGTTACCAATGTTCTGGAAATTCATATTTTCATAACGCAGTTCTTCCATAAGTTCGATTTAAGGACAACTATGTTGGTAAGTAGATTAATTGAAAGAAAACTAAATAAGGCCCGATTTTTCAGTGCGAGATTATGTGAATTTTGGAGTTAACTCACCTTGAGATAACATTCAAAACTTTGGTGATCTCGCACTGAAAAAATATCTGGCCTTAGGCCCAGCTTCCCGATGTACTCTCAGCTGATGAACAAGTGGTACTCATATTAGCCACTAAATTAGACGACGAAAATGGGCCTTAGTCAATCAAATGATATTTTTTCGTCGTAAGACTTGTCTTTAACCAGTGTCTATGTATTCAAAAGATTTTTCTATCGATTTTCTTATTTACTTTAGTACATTTGTGAGAATCATTTCCAACGCCTATCAAAGAAGTCAATATTCACTGGCTTGAAGGCAGTGAATCATTTTGGCAGGCCCGATATGTCGAGCTTCCTCAAGTTCGTTCAGAAGAAACACTCTTATGTAAGTGTTTTTTTTTTTTTCTTAATTTTTCAACCTTAACCCAAAAAAAAACATTTTTTAAACTTCTGTTAATTTTTTGTATTCTTTAGGTTTCGAAAATAGGAGTCTTCTCATGTGGCCCAAGGCCCCTCACTAAAAGTGTGATGTCTGCGTGTGATGAAGTTAACAAAACACGAAAACTTCCATATTTTATACATCATTTCGAAAACTTTGGTTAAAAAGGGAAGATATTTTCATTCTAAACAACAAAAAAAAAAACTACTGCTGCTCCTTATCTAGAAGATACTCAAGTTCGTTCTTGAAACATTCAAAAGATTCTTCAATCTTAAAGATGATGTTCAAAATGATAACAAAAAAAATAATAATTCTAGTGCATTTTGTAGTAATTTAATATTATTAATAAACAAATAAAATTCATGTTTCTCATTTTTTTTTTTAAATAATTAGTAGTTAATTTTATGTAAATCATCAAATTTATTCCTGTAAATATGAAATTAAAATATTTGTCTATAATTTAAAGGTATACGATATACGATTGGTAAAATATATGTGGCTTTGTATTAGATATGCGCATGTGAATTAGGAACAAAATTATTTAATTAAATTAAAAAAAAATTAAAAATATTTATTTCTTTGTATAAAAATAATTTTTAGTATTATTTTTTAAGATTTATAAAATCAAATAAATAATATTTATATGTAAGTCATTAAGGAAAACAGAAATTATTTTTTGTTTTTTGCGTTTTTGTTTAAATGTTGAAAAAAAATCACCTTTAAAACTTTAATCGGCTGGCAGGTAAGAAAACGTGGTTGGAAATTAAATTTTCGTAAGGGTTTCTAATTTAAAATTTACTGAATTTTGACCAAGCCAAAACTGTAATCTTTCTAAAACTGAAAACAAAAATACTCTTCGAGGTTTGTATCTCGAAAGATTCGTATTCAAAGTGATTTTTCTGTACTTCAATCCAACCCTACAAAAGGCTTTGGATGGCGATATTTCCACAACCAATAAGACTTTTAAGAAGTTTCAGTTTCCAGTGCTGAATATATAATAAAACTAACAGACCTTTCGATGGAATTTAAAATTTACGTACATGAATTTTCCTCTGAATAGCTTTTCTCTATAATATTCAAGTTTGCGCCGACATGCCAAGCCGACGTTTTTGTGCAAGATCCCAACTTCACAATTTAATGGCATTTGTATGTAAATACTACATTATTTACTTTGGAAGCACACATAAAATCGCTATGTGAAAAAAGTTATTTTGTGTCCAGTTATAGCTATCATTGAAACTCATAAACGCCTAAGATTGTAATACATTTATTCCATACTAAAATTCACTTAATCTTACTTGGAACAATTTTTTTTCACACGGAAATTTGAAATTAGGTGTTTTAATAACTATTTTGTACTTCAAATTACCTTTCCAACGACATATATCTCGTCCTTATTGGTTTTCTCTTTTTAATTTTAATTTTCATTCATATTTAAAATAAATTCAAATATACATTCCCGTTTTGTCTTAGATTCCATTGCATACCTTTAGGCGTTTATTATTTCAACACTGTAATTAGTTACCGACAGAAAGTAAAGAATTTGGTATATAATTTTTTATTGCATACCATCAGGCGGTATATTGTTTTGGCGGTTAGGTAGTATACCTCCTACTTTTTCTGATCGCCTGGTATCCCAGAAAAAATTTAGAAAAATTTTATGCGAATTGCTTGTTATTTTGGGTGTCTGCCGAACGCAGCTCCATCTAACAAAGCGAGTCCCAAGCTTGGGTGTGCAGAATTCAAGAGAAGGAGTAGTAGTACTGTGGGAAATTGTAGGTTAGGTAGTGAATGTTAGGTTTGGGCAACCTTGTAATTTGAATTCAACCGACAAATGAAATCCCAGGGCTTGCGTCAACCGCCATTAACGATTTTGAAAATTAAAAAAAAATTAACGACCTCTTTTGACTTGTAATCTTTTCAAGGTAAATGTAAGAATTAGTGGAAAATTCACGATTCAGCCGTACAAAATCCACTTTAACTCCGAAAATCATGCTGCGATATTTAAAGTTGAGGTGTCTATCGAAAGAGAAATTTATCACGAATAATTTTGTATAAAAAAAATAATAGGTGTCTATACAATTTTATTGCGTAAGAGGCTTAGTTAGATAAAAAAGCAAGTTTTCCAGAAAATGGGCAGTTTCATATCGAATGTTCGATGATTTTCAAAACTTTTATTTAGTTGTAATCCTGGCTAATCAGCGATCATTTCGGTATACCAAACATTTTCCTACGTTAGCCACAAGCTTCAAAAAAGCGGTTCAAAAATTCCTAAAAGCCAATTTTAGAAAAATTCCAGTCTGTTGGTCGTTAAAATTTTAAGTTTGAAAAAAATTGAAAAAGATGTCTGAAATTGTCCAATAACTTTAGAAATTCTAATCTTGATCCTCAAAATGACATATATATGGGTTTCAGTTAGATACATAGTTTTCAGGGACATTGATGGTACGATTCCTTCAGCACCAAGATAATATGTGCCCTTTTGAACTTATTTTTGTTTATAAGAAGGTAATTCATTGGACAAGAAGGATACTTTATTTTATATAAATTAAAGGTTATGGAATAAGCTTTTGAATGGTGTTAAAAAAAAGTATTTGTAATTACTGATTTTTTTAAGATATCGCTATCCAAAGGGAGTTCCTAAAAAATGGGGTTTTTATTTATAGAAGTTATAGCTTGATTCCTCAAAATATATGTAGTGTAGCGCAAAATGTTTGACAATTATTTAAAGCTATAACGAATATCTTTGATTTGCTACCAAAATCTTTTTCGTACTTCCTTCGTATCGCAAGATATAAACAGTTATTTAGAATAAAAACATCAATTCATTTGTTTGCAGTTTCCAACTTCAAGTCCAAATATCTCAGAACTCCCATCAACGATTTAAAAAATTTGTTCACCCGTATAACGAAATTGATACCAACTTTCATTTGATACCCAATTTGATAGGATTAGAAAAATTAACTAACCCTTTTGGACTTAGAAAATTTTCAAGGTAAATGTAAGAAATAATGGAAAATTCCCGATTAAACTGGACAAAATCCACTTTAACACGGAAAATCATGCTGCGATATTTGAAAATGAGGTGTCTATGGAAAGAAAAATTTGTCACGAATAATTTTATAATAAAAAATTATTAGGTGTCCATACAATTTTATTGGCTAAGAGGCTTAGATAGATCAAAAAGCAAATTTTCCGGAAAATTGTGAATTTTATATCGAATTTTCCAACCGATTTTCAAAATTTTTATTTAGTTGTAATCTTGGCCAATCAGCACTCATTTTGGTATACCAAAAATTTTCCTACGTTAACCACAAGCTGCAAAAAAGCGGTTTAAAAATTCTTAAAAGCCAATTTTAGAAAAATTCCAGTCTATTAGTCGTTAAAATTCGAAGTTTTAAAAATTATGAAAAGGATGACTGAAATTGTTCCATAACTTAAGCCAAAAATGGGGCGTGGCCAAAAAGTAGAAAATGTTGGAAAAAAGTGGGCGTGGTCTAAAAATATATGTGGTCAAAAAGTGGGAGTGGCCTACAAAGATGCGTGACCTAAAAAAGAGGCGTGTTCTAAAAGTGGGCGTGACCAAAAAGGGGAGTTGCCTAAAGTGGGCGTGACCAAAAAAAGGGACGTTGCCAATATGGGCGTGGTCTAAAAAGTGGGCGTGGCCAAAAAGGAGCGCGACCAAAAAAGAGATGTGGCCTAAAAATGGGCATGGCTACAATCGGGGCGTGGCCTTCAAAGGGGTGGTAAAAGAGGGAGGTGGTAAAAAGAGTGAGGTGGTAAAAAGATGGAGATGGTAAGATGGAGAAGTGGTAAAAAAGGGGTGGTCTAACAGGGAGGT